>SJYA01000939.1:0-120246 GCA_006410615.1 Neotragus moschatus | reverse complement strand
TTAAAAAAAAAAAAAAAACTGAACCATGATGGAGGATGTATTCATTTGTCCAGAAATCTTGTCCTGTAAGTGTGTGCAGGGACTGTGATGAGACAACAAATAAAACACGAGCCCTCCTTCAAGGAGTTCTCTCTCTTATAGGGACAGAGGCGGTGCAGCCAAATACATTGTAACAGAGGGACATGTCAGAGCAGCAGGAGCACCTCTGGGGACCAGAGATTTCCACATGACAAAAAGACTCAGCTACATCTCAAAGGATGAGGAGACATACTGCAGGTTGATGAAGCTGGGGAAAACATTCCAAGTGGTGGGATCTGCACACACAAACATGTAAAGGCCCAAGCGAGCATTGCAAGCTGCCAGGTGCGGTGGGAGCAGGGCTTCTCAAGTCCAACAATGTGTTGGAAGCACCCAGAATGCTTCGAAATTATACTGCTCCCTGGGGCCCACCCTGAGACTTTGCTGTGATTGGCTGGAGGAGGGCCCAGGCATTGGCGTTTTTTTTTCTCCCCAAGCGATGCTAATGTGACACCAGTATTCAGAGCCATGAGCTTCAGGGAGACAGCAGATTGTAGGTGCATTTTATTCTGTCCTCTACAATGTGGGCTTCATCTTCTAGGTAAGAGACAGACCCGATGGCAGGGTTTGAGCAATGATGGGTGTGGTTGGATTTATAAGGTAGAGAAAACACTCTGGCAGCAATGAGGAAAGAGGCCAGTGGGGGCAAGGAGGGGGAAGATTAGAGTCCCTGGGAGCGATTAGGGAAGCACTGTAGCAGTTCGGAGAAGCACTCAGGCAGGAGCCCAAGCAGGGGGAACGAGACAAGGATGCAATCAAGAGATCAGGGAAAAGCAGAACTGTAAGAACTTGGTGACTGCCTGAATGAGAAGAAAACTGAGCCTGTAATGATTCCATTCGCTGAAATATGGGATAGAAGAGATAGGCCTGAGGGGGAAGAGAATGAGTCCAGTTTTAAGCATTTTTATTTGGAGGCACCAGTGGAGAATAACAATAATAATAATCACAAGCCATTCATTGATCACTTACTAGGTGCTGGGCCCTGTACGCTGTTCATTGTCTTACTTGATTGTCACAACAGCTTGATGAAGTAGATAATCCCATTGTCCCCATTTTACAACCGGGAAACCTAAAGCTCAGAGAGGCTCCGTAAGTGTGAAGAATGGTAACTGTTACTGTATGCACGTGCCACTTTGAGTGCCCAGAAAATGGCAGTAATATTAATTATTACTATCTTCTCTCCACCATAGGAAGGAAACACAGGTCAGGTCTGCAGGGAGAGGAACCAGTCATGTTTGGAAACCCCCTGTCTATATAGATGTATATATACTTAGTATATATGTTTGTATATAGCATATAGAAATGTATATTTAAATGCCTTAGTGTGTGTTTATGCTGTCAAACTCATACTCCATCTGTTGCTGTTTTTTCTTTTTGGCTTTTTTTTTTTTCAGATTTTTTATTTATTTTATTTTGGGCTCTGCTGGGTCTTCATTGCTGCACACGGGCTTTCTCTAGCTATGGTGAATGGACTTCTCATTGCGGAGGTTTTTCTTGTTGCAGAGCACAGGCTCTAGGGCACAGGGTTTCAGTAGCTGCGCGCTCAGGCTTAGCAGCTGTGGCACACAGGCTTAGCTGCCTCACGGCATGTGGGATCTTCCTAAACCAGGGATCGAACTCCTGTCTCCTGCATCGGCAGGCAGACTCTTAACCACTGGACTGCCAGGGAAGCACCTCTTTTTGGCTTTTTAATTAAGCATCTTCAATGCCTCTTGATCTTACCTGTGCTCCAGTCCTACCCACTCCCGCTCCATAATTATTTTATTTCTTTAATTTTTTTCCCCAAAGTTAATCTCAGTTTGCTCGAATTTGTTCTATTCTGCGAGGAAACCTATGTTGCTGGCTGTGTAGCCAGCTATAGCTCCTCTTGCCTGCTCCAATACCAAACAAACAAAGCTGCTATTCATTTCAGCATCTCCCCATGTCTATCACGCCCAGAGTCATTTTATCAGCAGAGCCGCTCAGGCTGTCTCTCCAAGAGCCTGGAACAGCAAATAAGAATGTTCTAAAAGTGAGTGCTATGAAAATATAATCCCATTTAATGAGGCCACCGAGAGCAAGGCTGTTGCTCTCTCTTGGTGAGTGCAGAAGCAAACGTTCTGTTTAAAGTCGTGGTCAGAAAATGCCAGCTTCTCAGCGAAAAGCAGGCCCATCACTAGTTAGTGACTCAGGGGCAAGGAGCTGAGGCAGCTGGAAGGAAACTTTAGAAGCCAGTCACCAGTCTCCCAAAGACTCTCCCCTCATACCTGGAGAACCCCACTCCAGCATGATATGTCTAGCATGATCCTGCACTTCTTGCCACCTCCCTTCAGTGACAGTGCTTACTCCACGGCTGTCCCATTCATGGACTCCTCAGTATCCAGTTGGAGGTGTGCAGCCCAAATTCCTATCCAGCACTTCCTTAGCAATGACCTGGCCTGGCTCTTTGGTCTCTGAGTCCTCTGTCCAATGAACAAGAAAACTAAAACTCTCCATATATATAGGCAGATCCATATGGACTCATCTGTGGTCTCCTTGTATGAGTCCATGCCCATAAAGAAGGAACCCCCAAGCTTCTCCAGGGTACCTCAAGACTGAATGGTGTCCAGGTTGAAAACCACTCCCTTAGGTCAAAAGAGTGCCCAGAGGTCATGTTCAGAATCTGTTGTTCATTATTTGTTAAAAAAAAAAAAAAATAGATCCCACCAAGATCCCACTGTCCATCCCACTGTATGGATACATATATGTATATATACGTGTGTATATATGGCTGAGTCCCTTTGCTGTCCACCTGAAACCATCACAACATTGTCAAATGGATATAATTCAATATAAAATAAAAAGTTGAAAATAGATCCAAAACACCTAGCAAAGTATACAGCAGTGAATCTACCAGACAAGTCCTGGCTCTCACGGAGCTTATATTCTTGTGGGGAGTATAGACAAGTATAAGACAATGTGAGACCATGATAGTGCAGGAGAGAACACGCAACAGGTGATGTCACAGAATGTCATAGGGAAGTGAAAGAGCCGCTTTACCTTGGATTAGGAGAGGCCTCTCCAAGGAGGACAGAGCAATGGGACAAAGACAATGAGGAGTCAGCTGCGAGACTCTGCAGCGGGAGCTTCTCTGGAAGAAGGAATGAATACAGAGGCCCTGAGGCAGCACTGAGCTTGGCAGGTTCTAGGAACTGAAAGAGTAAAGGGGCAGATGGAAAGGAATGAGATCAGAGAGCTCAGCCAGGCCGAGACACATTGGCCCTTGTAGGTGCACACTTACTAAACCCTAGTGCACATGAGTTGAGTTCAGACATTTGGGGCATGTATTACTATGGTGATTTTGTTGCCTGCTCAAAATACAATCTCTGACTTAGGATGGTTTGACTTATAATTTTTTGAATTTACAGTTGTGTGAAAGTGATATGCCTTCAGCAGGAACCATACTTGGAATTTTGATCTTTTCATGGCTCGTGATATGCGGTTTGATACCCCTTTATGATGCTGGGGAGCAGCTCCAAGTCAGCACACAAGCACAAAGATGAACAACAGACACACTTAGAACCGTCCTGTACCCAGACACCCATTCTGTCTTTCACTTTCAGTACAGTATTCGACAAATCACATGAGATATTCAGCACCTGGTTACAGGCTTTGTGTTAGATGATCCTGCCCAACTGTAGGTTAGCATAGGTGCTGAGCACATGGAAGGTGGGCTAGGCTCAGCGATGATGTTCACTAGGTGAGGTGCATTGAATGCATTTTCAACCTAACGATATTTTCAACTTAGTGTGGATTTACCAGGACGTCACTCCATTGAAAGTCAAGGAAGGTTTGTGATGAAATTTGGACATGTTCCTCCTTCACATGGGAAAGGGCACTAGATGGGGGAGCCAGGAGTTCTGACTTTCAGAAAGTCCTCTTCCTTCCAGACTTCCTCCCTTCCCTTCCCTTCCCTTTCCGGAAGCTGCACCATCAGAAGCAAAGTAACCTTGTCTCTCTCAGATTCCTCTTCTGCAAAATAAGTTGACGGGACAAAAAAAAAAAAAAAAAAAAAGAAAAGCCCCTTTCCAGTGAAATACTACAGAACTTGAAATTATGACAGGGATAAAAGTAGTATTATATTAACTGTCAATTCATTCTATAACTTTTACAACTCCGCCAGAAGAGCATTGAGGCTACTCTGATGAACTTGGTCAGCCTCAGCACCCAGCCTCCCTTTATATTTTGTGTCCTTGCAGAGCATGGTTTTGAGAAAATCACAGTGATTTCTTCTCTGCAGTATCAGGTTATTCTGTAAATTAACCAAGTTGGAAGGAAAAGCCCTATTCTGCAGACTGCACAAAAAAGGATTGCCCAAGAATCCCAAGTTAATGCATATATTTGAGTGTGCTCTTTGGGTGCTTGAAAAATCAAGCTCTTAAATATTTTGTTTTAACAAAACAAAAATCCAATTTTTATTGTAATACTTCAAATCCTTCCATGGAATACTGAAAGAGAATCAGCAAAAGCAGTCTTCCAACCAATGGTGTTTTGGCAAACTGACTCTCTGGGGGTGAAAAAGTGCCCAAATTTGCAGTGTTTGCCAATTTCTCGGGTGTAAGTCCTTCCATTGGGGACAGCTTGAAGGTAACAATGGTTAATAACTGGCTCACAAATTTTCTAAATATTTAACAATTACATCCTTGGGAGTTCCTTGATCAGCAAGAAGATCAAACCAGTCAATCCTAAAGGAAATCAATCCTGAATATCCATTGGAAGAACTGATGCTGAAGCTGAAGCTACAATACTTTGGCCACCTGATGCAAAGAGCCGACTCATTGGAAAAGACCCTGATGTTGGCAAAGATGGAGAGCAGGATGAGATTGTTGGATGGCATCACCGACTCAGTAAATATGAGTTTGAGCAAACTTCAGGAGATGGTGAAGGACAGGGAGGCCTGGTGTGCTGAAGTCCATGGGGTCGCAAAGAGTCAGACACGACTTAGTGACTGAATAACAGCTTATAAGTCAGTGTGAGCCAGTTCTAGGATGCTGTCACTTCCAGCCCGCGTGCATAGTTGGTGCTTCTGGATAGAGCCCCCTCGAAGGCCATCATCCAAAACCTGACACCTGCGGTGGCACACAAGGCCCTGAGACTTCGGGCTGGATCCAGGGAGGGCGGTTAGAACGGGGTGTAGAAAAGGGGAGCTGGTGTCCTGAAGTTCAGGACCTGGTTTATTGTCAGAAATGGCCAGAGTGTGACCCCAGGAACAGGCAAGGTGACCCACCTTAGCAAGTCCTCCCAAACCCACCTGCACTTCACACACCTCAAATCACACTTCTGGATGTCACCCACTCGGAACTCCTCCCCCTGGACCCGGCTGAAGCAGCCTCTCCCCTTTAAACCCTTCTATCCCCTCTGCTTTCCTTTGAGCCACCTCTGGACCTGGCCCAGCTCCCTCTTTCTGTATCGTCTTACTGTTCTGTCATTCTGCATCAGCTTGTCAGTGTTTCAGACCCCTAGAGCAGAAATATGATTGGAGCCCCAGTGCCTAGCATAGATCCTGATATTTTTGTTAATTTCTCAACAAATGTTAATAATGGAGTTTCCTTGGCATTCCAGTTAAGCATAGTTAAGACACAGTGCTTCCACTGCAGAGAATGCAGTTTCGATTCCTGAGTGGGGAACTAAGGTCCTGCATACCACAGGAGGCAGCCAAAAAATAGGAAAAAAAAAACCCAGACATTAATTGAGCCCCTACTAAGTGCCAGGCAGTGTTCTGGTCACTGAGAACACAGTGGAGATCAAATCAGAATCCCTGCTTTCATGAGAAATGCTGGAAGGCACTCAATCCATGGTGAATTATTGTCTCATAGACACTCCTCTGTGATACTACTCTTAAGAAGACTAGGAGATGAGACCTTTCGTTTATTTTATCTTGACCCTCGCATAGAACCCACCCTTGAGTTCTTGGGTTCACAAACATGGCCACCCTTCATAGTCCTTTTTTCTAAATAGAATTTATTTTTTAGAGCATTTTTAGATTCTCAGCCAAATTGAACAGAAGGTAAAGAGATTCCCATATTCCCACTCCCCCCTTACCTGCACAGCCTCGCCCATTATCGACATCCCCCACTGGAGTGGTATCTTTTTTACAATTGGTTAATTTTATTCAGTGCTGAAAAGAAATGAACTATGAAGCCATGAAAAGAAATATAAGTGGGTATTACTAAGAGAAGGAATCCTGTCCGGAAAGGCTACACATTGTATGATTCCAAATATATGTAAAAGGGAAGACTGTGGAGAAAATACAAGGATCAGTGATTACCAAAGGCTTGAAGGGGAGGGCAGAGCAGGCAGAGAACAGAGGAGTTTTCTGGCAGAGAAAGTATCCTGTGTTATTCTGTAATGGTGGATGCGTGTCATTATACATTTGTTAAAACCCACAGAGTGACGCTAATGTAAACTGTAGACATTGGGTGATAATCATGTGTCATTGTAGCTTCACAGGCTTTTGATTTTGTATTTTAGTTATGATTTAGGGATATCCCAAGGCCTATTAATGTACCGTTGTCATAGACCAGGTGTTGTAGGAGGGGGCTGCTGGTGAGGTATTTATCCACTGTTAACGATTAATATTTTAAGAGGTTTTTTTTCTTTACAGGTAGGCAGCTCTGAGAAGAAGGCAAATATATACAGTAAGCTTGAAATTTCCTGGAGACAGGATGAGAAAAATCCCAGACTCTGGCCCCCAGCAGCCAGGGTCCTGTATGAACCCCAGCTCCTGGGATGGGGAGCTCACAGATCCGCATAGGAAAGCCATTCCCCCTGCCTCGTGGCTATTCTGGGCGTGGGGAGCAGAAGGACACAAAGGGACAGGAGAAACCGCAAAAAAAATGTAGAATTAAGGCACAAAGTGAAGGAAAGGGAACACTGGGGATTAAGGGGGCCGCTGCTTCTCAGGCTGAAAATGCCCAATTCTAGGAGAGCCTAAAAAGGCCTCCCCAGGCTTCACCCTGTAGCATCATAAGCCCGAAAGGTGGAGTGGACTGTGGTCATGATTTATAACAAGCCTACAGGTCACCTATTCTGTTATTTCCCAACATTTAAAAAACAATACACACACATACATACAAACATGCTACCTTTCTGCCTGCTTAAATAAATGCATTTTTAAATGACACTCTATATCTCATCATAGATTATGAGTTTCATGGACCAGACAGTTTTTCCTAACACACATTGAAATAAATAACTAAGTGTTAAAAGTTAAAATGTTAACATCACTGACTCAATGAACATGAACTTGAGCAAACTCTGGGAGATAGTGGAGGATAGGGATGGTCCTCAGCAGGTCCTCCTGACGTGCTGCAGTCCATGAAGTCACAGAATCAGACACGACTTAGCGACTGAACAACATAGATCGTCCCTTGGACAACCAGTGCCATTCATACCTCACTGTGGGGCACTGGTAGAGAGGAGTGGGCAGTCTCAGTCCTCGATTTGTGAGCAACTGTGGGCAAGTCTTCTGCCCTCCCTGTATGTCAACTGCCTCATCTGCAAAATGAGAGGGTTGACCAGATGCCCTCTCAGGCCCCTTCACACACTGAGGCTCTGAGCTGCTTGCTGAATAAATGTGGAGCTATTGAAGGCAGTATACCCAGGACAGAACTTTCCAGCACCCTACCCCCTCTCCTTCCACCAAGCTTTTCACCCTGCCCACCCTGTTACACCTGCTTCCCTCATTCAAGGCACATCCTCCTGGGAGAGCAGCCTGCACAGATCCAACCCCAACAGGAAAACTAAGTGTTTGAATTAGAAGAAAAACACCTCAGCTTTTCCAAACCTCAGCACAGTGCTCTTACTTCCTTAACTTCGGTGAAGTGAGTAATACCCCTTGCCAGGGAGTCACCTCCCAACCCACACAAAAGGAATCTCTCTTTTGTTTTTTGAAAAACGTTTACAGTGGCTTTTAATGTCTCAATGTGTCCCAAGAGAGCCAGACAGACAAGGAGTCTAACCATCCTCTGGCAGGATCCCTGCACTCAGCGTCCTCCTCCACTGTCTGGCCGGAGATAGACAACACCCAAGTCCTTCAGGAAAGTCAGCAGATTTGTAAAACCTCCCTAAAAGGGCAGAGTGTGGAGAGAGGGGTTAAATACCATGTTTAATGGGCTGCAGAATTGCCCATGAGCAAGATTAGGTATGGCATTGATATACCTAACCCTTCTTCAGCATTGCCCCTACTAAAACCACCCTACAGACAACTGGGAGAGAGGCCTCGACACCCAGAAAGTATAAGCTACCAGGGCCACAAAAGTAAAGGAAATAGCTTGAATTCTATTTGTATATGTTGACTTTACAAAATGTCTAGATACCTTGTCCATAAAGGTCCTTATAGTTAAGCACAAGCATTCGTAATTTTTATAATGAGGTTATACATGGAAATGATAAATATTTTTAGACATTGAGTTAAACAAAATATGTCATTAATTTTTTTTCATTTTTACTTTTACCTTTTTTAATGTGGCTACTAGAAAATTTAGAATTTACATATGTGGCTCTCAGGACAGCAATGCCTTTGACAATCGCATCCACTTGCATCCACCCCTATGGTCTCACCTGAATCAGAGTGACACCCAAGATAATTCAACATACTGATAAGTTCAAATCACAACTCAGCCACTTAGTAGCTGGGTGACGGGCAGGTGACTTAGGGCAAGGCCTGACACATAGGAAAGTGAGTGTTAGTCGCTCAGTCGTATCTGACTGTTTGCGACCCCATGGTCTGTAGCCCTCCAGCCTCCTCTGTCCATGGGATTCTCCGGGCAAGAATCCTGGAGTGAGCTGCTATGCCCTTCTCCAGGAGATCTTCCCGACCCAGGGATGGAACCCAGATCTCCCGCATTGCAGGCGCATGGAAGGAGCTGGATAAAAGTCATGCCCATAGAGAGGCAGCCATGTGCAGTAGTCACAGCCAGGAGTTCTGAATCCAGACTATGGATAGGCATCCTTCTCCTCTGCTCACCAGCTGTGTGACCTTGAGGCTATTCCACCCCCCTCACTGCAGCACAGCCAGCATCCTGGTGTAGAAGCTCCCAGCAATGGCCACCACGTGGTCAGCACTCCACACACAGAGCCACGGCGGTTCTCTTGCTTGGCTCCCATGACTCCCACAGCCACCGCACACATTCCCTGCCTTTCTCTTCCTTCTGTCTCAGGTCAGTTCTGTACCACTTCTGGCCTCAGCTGCAGCAGTCACTACTTAAAGTTCACCAGGCCCCCTGGATGGTCCCTCCTATCCATTTTCCAGCGTCTGCTGACCTTGGGTCTTAAAACCCAGAACTGTTACACCCCTCTTCTGCTTAAAACCCAGCAGTGGCTCCATGTTATCCATGAATAAAGGCTCCGAGATCCCCCAGAACCCACTAAACCCTCTAGGGTCCTCTCTCCCCTCACACCGAGGGCTCTTCACACCCCAAACATGCAGCCAGTTTACTCTCTTCTGCCTTTCCCTCCCTCTTTTATCTCCCATGATCACCCGCACCGTGTCAGCCTCATCAACGCTAGATTCAGCTCCGGAGATCCCTAAACTACTCCCCAAGCCCTCAGTGGGCGTGACCCCGACAATGTGCCTGTACTGTGCCTGTGCAGAATTCTGCCGCTCCACTGGCAACTCTAGCGCACTTTCAGCTGCATGCCTGACTCCCCTTCCAGACTGTGAGCATCTTAGAGGTGAGGAGCGTGATGATGGATTGTTAAGGGCAGGCTACAGGCCAGCACTGCCTGCGGACTGGACACAGATTAGCTTCTTCCTCTTACCTAGAGGGCATCTGATTCAGGTACTGATAACCACGATACAGCTGAGGGAGCTGGAAGAGAGAGGTTTTTGATATTTGATATTTGGTGAGCCAAAGTTCAAACCCAGGAGGTCTAGCTTCAGAGATCTCACTGTTAACCTCAATTTACATTTTTAAAATTAGAATATAATTGACACATCACTTTGTGTAAATTTAAGGTGTACATGTTGACTTGATATATTCAGGTATTGCAATATGCTTACCGTCACAGCATAAAATCTACCTTTTTCCCATCACATAGTTATCATTTTCTGTGGTAAGAAAAAATTTACCACCTGCTCTCTTAGTGACTTTGAAAATAATACAGTAAAAAAATATATATATATATAATATATATAATATATATATTATATATATATATATATATATATACAGTACTGTTGACTAGAGTCACTTTATCGTGCACCAGATCTCCAGAGTTCATTCATCTTCCAGTTGTCTACTNATCTAACAATGTCTATCCCACAAGGGTTTTTACATAGTCCAAGTAATATATATATATAATATATATAATATATATATTATATATATATATATATATACAGTACTGTTGACTAGAGTCACTTTATCGTGCACCAGATCTCCAGAGTTCATTCATCTTCCAGTTGTCTACTTATACCCTTCAAGACTATCTCCCCAATTTCCCCTACCCCCAGCCCCTGTAACCACCATTCTGTAGTCTGTTTCTCTGAGATTGGTTTTCTTAGATCCACATATAAATGAGGTCATATAATATTTGTCTTTCTCTGCCTGATTTGTCTCATTAACATAATACTCTCAGTGTCCATCCATGTTGTCACAAGTGGCAGGGTATCCTTCTTTCTTGTGGCTCAATTATATATATATGTATGTATGTATGTATATACATATATATGTATGTGTGTGTAAAATATACACACACACGTATATCCCCACATTTTCTTTATCCATTCATACACTGACAGACACCACTTAGGCTGTTTCCATATCTTGGCTGTTGTGGAGAATGCTGCCCTCAATTGGCTTTTATCTCCTAAGCCAGCATGGTTAACTTTGAAGCCAGGAGTTCAGAGAAGGAAGGCAACTTGCTGGAACTGGAGTCCAGGCCTCTTGGCTCTCTGGGGTCTTTTCTTCGGTTTGGTTGGTCATGTGCCTCCGCCATGAAAGCCCAGGCTGCTGGCCTGGAGGGGGAGGCGGGACCCTGGGCGCCTGGCAGGCAGACATGGCCCGAAGCAGCGAGACGTCCACAGAGAGGTTGAAATAATAAGCCTGGCTGAGGGAGCATCTGCTTTGTTTGCTTGGCTTGGTGTGTTTTCATTACACAGATCTGGAATCTGATCCTGCCTGGGAGGCTCTGAGGCTCCCTTTATTCTCCTGTTGGGCAGAAAAGAGAGTGGGGTGGAGCAGCTTAGCCAAGAAGTGCTGACAGGCAGGCAAAGCCGGTCAAGTCCAGGGTCGAGACACTCCCTGCAAAAGCCCAGACAAAGGGGAGTGCTAGACAGGGACCTGGGGCAGACGGGCTCACTGTAAGGCCCTGTCACCTAGAGCGGTGATCATGTCCTGGTGAGTCATACCTCTCCAAGCCAACCAACACGGTGCCTTGCCTAAAGGTCACATTCTCAAACCCTGAAGAGGAGGCTCACTACGGATGGCTTCAGGCAAGGAAAAGGCAGATGTTAATGAGCCCTGCAAGGAGCTTGCTGCCCTCTCTTCAGCCCACAAAGGTCACACAAGGAAGGGGGAAAAAGGCAGGAGAGAGGTTCCAGTTGGGTCAAAGGAAGATTCTGGCAACTTTGATAAAACTACGACTAATGGTGCCATTTTGCTATTCATTGTGGAAGGCCTCTTATGAGGAGCCAATGAATGAATGCCTCTTCAGATTAAGTGTTAAGGGACAAAAAAGTTGACTCTTCAGCACAACTGGGGTACTTTGTCAGATAATGGCACCCCTGGGTCTGGATTGGAAGAAGCATGAAAGGTCCTCAACCAGCCTCATGCCTGACTTTACTGCTAGAATACCCTTTTCCAACCGGTCAGCCATGTTGCAGACAACATGGGAGGTGTTGTGGTATAGTAAGAGTAAGGAGTTTGAAAAATCAAATGCATTTGTACGAATAAAGATATTAAAGAATGTGGCTTAGCTGTGCAGGCAAATGGGTTTCCAGAATTAGACAGACTTGTCCATCAAATGCACACATTGCTGGGCTGCCTGAGGCTTCCCTATGCTGGGCCTGACTCAGAAAATTTACAGTCTGAGAAGCAGAGTGGACTAGTGCTGTTTGTGGGAAGACGGCTCCCAAAGACAAAGGAGAGGAGAATGGGTGAGTCTTCTATGTTTGCCCCGTTTCTCTTTCAGACCCTCTGTTCTGAATCTGTCACTTCTGAGGAGGAGTGAGCAGCAGGGGCAGACAGGCCAGCAATGTCGCTCCCTCCACATAGAAAGAGACTACAGGAGTTTGGAAATAAGAGACTCCCTTAATAGCTTTCCTCCAACCTAAAGGTACCCTGCTGCTGAAGACAAGGACCAAGAGCCCCCAGGGCCCAGGGAAAAAGTCTGTCTCCAACAAAAGCCTCAGTGAGAACACCTTCCTGCAGACAGCCTCACGGCCAGCAGAGCAGGCTTAGACAGCCAGCAGCCAGTAAATGCGTCAACCCTGCAAGAAATGGAAAATTCCCCCTCAAACTGGCTTAAACACTCTGAAAGCCCAAGGATTAGTGTCTCAGTGTCACTGAGGTCCTGGGCGCATTCTGTCTCTGCCGGCTGGCCCCAGTCCCAGCTTCACTCTTGGGCAGCTTCCTCGGTCTTACCCCTGCTGCTAGTGGCATTCTGGGATGTTCTCTTCCGTCTCATTGAGCTGATCTATTCATGAGTCCAGCCCTGGGCCATTGAGACAAGAGTGCCGTGTTCTGGTTGACGGAATATAGTCTGGATTCACCTGTTGTGTGGGGAATAACTTCAGTTCCCCCTGAAGCCCATGGTCAGGTGGAGGTGGGTAGATGCCTAAACAAAACTGGAGTTCTCTTAGGATGGAGGAAGTGGGGAATAAGTTTTGAGTAGACCCTGAAATGGGGACTTGCTTCAAGATGCACATTGGGGTCTGAGCTTGAAAGCACTGCCTTGAGATGTGAGGGAAGCAGGATCAGGCGGGGGAGAAGTTGAACTGCAGTGCAGTTACAGCCCACTCCAGTCCTCTTGCCTTCCGAATCCCATGACGGAGGAGCCATGGGGTCGCTAAGAGTCGGACACGACTGAGCGACTTCACTTTCACTTTTCGCTTTCATGCATTGGAGAAGGAAATGGCAACCCACTCCAGTGTTCTTGCCTGGAGAATCCCAGGGAGGGGGGAACCTGGTGGGCTGCTGTCTCTGGGGTCACACAGAGTTGGACACGACTGAAGTGACTTAGCAGTAGCAGCAGTTACAGCAGAGACCTCAGCTGACTCCGTAAGGAGTTCCAGGGCTGAGGTGGCCCTTCAGAGTCATCCCAAATCATGGCAAGGGGCTGTGCCATTGAACTCCTGCCCCAATCCGTCATCAGGTGTGGGCTGCCCTAGGCGTGTGGTGTAGGCTTGGGCAAGGCATCTCCCCTACCTAATATGTCACATATGTACTTGTTTACTAACTCCTCACCCAACCCCATCAGTGTATTTCCTGGTGCCCACAACAGTGCCTGGCTTACAGTAGGGGATCAATATTTATCAAATGAATGGCTGGATTTGGGAGCCAGACAGACTTTAGCTGGAATCTTAGCATGTCCATATGCCAGCTCTAGGTCCTGCAACCAATTACATAACCTTGCTGGGCCACAGTCTTTTCATGTGTGAAATGGGGAAGTCACAGTACTTACTATACAAAATTGTCATAAAGGCTATGTGAATTAATACACAGCTGTTAAAGTGGCGCATTAAGAGTAGCCGTTGTGGTCCATCGTTATTGTTGTTACAGTCATTATTACTGTTTATTCACCAGATGCGTCCATCAGTCCCTGCCCAGTCGTCCCCTCAGCCCCCAGCCTCTTCTTTCCACCCAGAGGTAGAGGGGTGATTCAGGTGGTGGCAGCCTGCCCTGTGAGTCAACTCTGAGCCTCAGCCATGCCAGGGTCCCTGGCACCGGCTACCCTGTCCAAGAGGCCCTGGAGTTGAGTCATCTGGGCCACAATTCCAGCTGGGGGACACCTCGGCTGTGGAGTTTGGCTGGCAGAGTTTGTCCTCCCCAAGACCTTCCAGGAAGAGACTGGGCACCTGCCCCATTGTACTCCCAGGGACTACCCTTTGCCAGCGTCTATCTGTCAGGAGAGTTTGCAAAAGATCCAAGTGAGGATACGGGGTAGGGGTGGGAAGGAAAAAGAAGGAAAAGAGTTGCCTCCATCCTTTGCTTTCAAAGCAGGGCATTGTCATGAACGGATCATGGGGTTCTGATCTCAGCAGACCAGTTTCGAGTCTCCATCCCTCCACTCACTAGCTGGGCCACCTTGGACAAGTCCTTTGCTTCTCTGAGTCTCACTGGTGAAGTGGGAGGTCACAGGGAGGCTTGACTGAGTGGTCCTGTTGTCTGCAAGTCCCGCCTCTTCCATGAAGGGGTCTCAGATCTGCTCTCTGTGGTCTCTGAGCTTCAGTGACTCTTATAAAAGGGGAGGAGGAATTCTCTGTCTCCACATTTCCCCCACCGCCCACGGGAAGAGGTAGGGCCACTCTGATATATCCTTCCTTCCTTCATTCATTCAGAAACTCTCTATTGAGCACCTGCAGCATGCCAAGTGCTGTGCTAGCATGGGGCTAGTGGGAGAGGCAGATACGGTATAAATGAGCAAACAAAGACACTTATAAACTTTACTCAGTACAGGAGAAGAACAACAGGTTGTTAAGAGAGAAAAACATGGTAGAGCTGTTGGGGAAACTTCTGAGATGGTGGCCCATAAGCACAAACTTGAGGAAAGAGAATGAGCCAGCCTTGCAAAAGCAAGAGTGAAGACCCTTCCAGAGAGACGCGCATATGCAAAAGCCCAAAGGCAGGAAAGAGCTGGGGTGGTTGAAGAAGTGCCAGGGGACCAGTGTGTGGGAGCATTGCGGACACATGCAGAGAGTCTGAGAGGAGGCGAGGAAAGGGGCTGGCTGCACAGGGACCCACCTCTTGATGCCCTCACCTCAGGTATCCGCCTTGCATGGCCTGTTCCCACTGCCTTAACACAGTTGCCTTGTTATTTTTTTTTTTCCAATTTTATAGTTGTTTACAGAGACACGGCTCATGAGGGTACACCATGGCTGGATTCCCCTAGGGTTGTTTGTAAATGAGATGCTGTAGATAAATTGTGTAGTACAGTTCTTGGCATAGTTAATGCTCAAGGAGAAATAGGTATCTTGAAAAAATGCATGTAAGAATAATGAGAATGTTTACAGCCCCATGCCAACACCCACTTTGAGCTGTTACTCTGAGATTTAAAAGAGAAGAGAAGCCTTGGGTTTCAAGTCATCCTCTTTTCCATAATCACAATGAAGAAAGTCGGAGTCGAACCCATCGCTTCATCTGGGAACCTGCCCTGGCTCCCACCGCAGGTTGCATCAGCGTCCCTGCCGCAGCATCTGTCCCCCTCTATTGAATCGTCTGGTTACCGGGCTTTCCTGTGGACTGTGAACTCTTCAATGACAGGGACTGTTCCTTGAGTCTCCATTTAATATAGTAGTTAAACAACTACTTTTATTTCAGATAGGTTTAAGGACTAGTCCAAATTGCTAACTCTCATTAACTAGCCCACCTTTAAGCTAAGAGACTGGTCTTGATGAATCACTCTAGAATAGAATTTATGTCATTTAAAAACCACAGTACCCTTGTATCTTTCCTAAGGTGGGGACTGGTTTAAAGTATAGACCGGTTTATTGGCTATCCCACCCCCGTGCGGGTTTCTCAAACCCACATTTCACAGGAGGAGCAAACAGGCTCTTCTCCAGGGACGTTGCACCAGAGGCTTGCGTTATTCACTGTGGGGGGAGGGTGCCAGAAGCAATAACATTAGGCCCACAGTTCCCAAACTCTGCGCCCAAGGCCCTAGGGCAACAGAGTGTATTTTAAATTTTCAGGGGGAAACAGCAGTTCTCGGCATCAGTCAATCACCATGCAAATTACTAGCTGAGGTGGTTCACAGTTTCAACATTAGATCACAGCGTATTCCTCTCGGTGACATCACATTTTTGCAAAACTGGGGTTTTGGTGGTGGTTGTGCTAAAAGGCAAGGACTATATGAGAATCAGTGTGGAACAGGAAATGGGGGTGAAGTGTCTGCTCTAAGGTCCGGGAATGCATGCGATGCCCAGCAAGCACACATGGCTCGTTTGTAAGTGATTGTAGTTATTTATGAATGAAATAAAAATATTACATACGTTGTTTATCTCAGTGACTAAGCTGGTAGGACCTAAACAGTTGGCACTTCTTTTGGCCTTGGCATGCCGTGAAATCATTCCTTAGATGGGCATCGTACATCCAGAAAGTGGGGACTTGTGCATCAGGTCTTTTGTAACGCCCGTTTAACTCCTTCAAGCTTTTGATGCTGAACTCAGGAATGATTTTGAGCTTAACTCTGTGAGCATGGCTTAATGATGTATGCATGGAACCTACCCTTGAGAGTGAAGCAGCCACAGGGCTGGGAAATATTTACTGGGAGGGAAAACAGGTATTTAGCTCATCTCTCTCACTCCCTCTAACTAGCTTCTTAATGAGCGTGGACCACTTTGGAAGGAGCTGGAAGCATGCCTTCCTGTTATAAAAACAGAAAAACAAGCATGCGTTTGTGTGCCAGGGTTATGGTTTCATTCTCTCGAACTGGGAGTGGCCTGAATATCCAGCTGGCTCAACCAGCTAATTATTGCCGGAAAAAGAGACTACAGAGCAAGTGTTCTGAAGCGACAGTTATTATTTTTGGTAGATCCCCCTGCTTAGCTTTTAGCTTATTCATAAATAAATCAGCGGTTCAGTAAATTGCCTCATATAGTTAGTTATCTTTGAAAAAAACAAGCTTGCCCCGGTCATCACAGCAGATGGAGCCTGCTCCAAACTGGGCCTTCGACAGAAACCTGATGGAGATGGATTTGGCTGGGGTGAGCTGCTGGTCATACTCGCCTGAAACATTTTCTAGGCTATTGAAATAGGGCGATGGGCTTCAATGGCTCGTGTGTATTTCTATCAGTGATGATTCTGAACCATCTTCTAAGAAGGATCTTGGCCCCATTCCCAGCATTCCCGCTGAGGGCAAGTGGGATAGCCCTTCCTCCAAGCATGAATCCCTCTTAGCCCTCAGCTTCCACAAAAAAACTTCAAGGCTCCATTTTCTGCTGATACTTGTGAGTCACTTTTCAACAGGCAGCACCAGCCCCAGAGCCACTGTACCACCTTTCCCCTTTGCCTGGATCTCTTCACCCAGCTCTTCCCATGACTGGCCTCTTCATTCATTCTTTCAGCAAATATTGAGCCATCTTCTGTGTGCCAAACACTATGCTGGGCTTCAAGGTATTAAAAGGAATGATAATAATAGTTAACATTTGTTGAAATCCTGTAATGAATGAAGAGTTCTTCTAAACCATTTACGTGTATCTCATTTGATGCTCAACAGCAATCAAATCATCCACATTGGATATTAACAAGTTACCCACATGTTGCTAATAAGGAAAGTAAGACACAGAGAAACTAAGTACCTTCCCCCAAGGTCACACAGCTACCAAGTGAGGGAGCTGGGCTTTGAGCTTGCATTCTTCAACATTTTGTTGTATTGTCTCCCTAGAAACACACAGGAGGCTCTGGTTTTATTCAGTATTGGGCTTACATTTTAATGGAGGAGAGAGACAATAATCGCATTATCAAATAAGTCATTTCAACTAGTCAAAGATGGTAAAAAAAAAAAAAAAAAAGAAAGAAAGAAAGAAACTCAGTAGAGACTTCTCAGAGTGGCAGGAAGGAGTAGCTACTTGATATCAAGTAGCTGGAAAAGCCTCTGAAAAAAACAGCCATGGGAAGGTGCCCAGGAAAATGATTTCAAGCAGAGAGAATAGCAAGCGCAAAAGCAGTGAGGCAGGGACAAGTTGGGCCAAGTGCAAAAGAAAAAGATGACCAGGAACCAGATCGTAGAAGCTTTTTTACCTGGGCTGCACACATTTTCCTGGGGAGCTTACAAAAATACTGATGCCTTGGCCCATGCCCAGAGAGTCTGAGGAAATCAGTCTGAGGTTTTGGCTCAGGCAAGAGGAAGTCTAAATGAGATGAGCGCAGCAGCTGGTGCAGAATGGTGGTGGCGTGGACCAGGGCAGTGGTGGTGGAAAGGCGACATCTCTCCTTCAGCCCTGCTCCCTCCACACCGCCTACCTGTGGTCCATGGGAAGCTGCACATCCTTAGCCTGGGTAAACCAAAAGCAGGATGCTCACCTGCAGATAGCCTGGGAAGGATTCAGCACCAGAGATGTATCAGTCTTGGTGGGTGTCCCACTGAAGCCCCTACTGGACATAGCACAAGGGAGAGTGGTAGGCTGACATACCTTTTTCCTAATAAATCACCGTCTGACAATCTCTAATCTCTGACAACTCAACCTTATTATATCAACGTGGGTGAAACTATCAGTTCTTGGCCATAGTGGTGTCTGTCACAGCTCACTCTGGGAGATGGCATCTTTGTCTTCTTGCTACAGCACTAGCTGAGACAGAGTGTTCATCGGGGTTGTCCAAAGAAATGGAAACCATAAGAAGGGTATACATAGACTTAGTTTAAGGCATGGTTTATGTGATTAATTTGGTGGTGCTAGTGGTAAGGAATCCACCTGCAATGCAGGAGACATAAGAGATGAGGGTTCAGTCTCTGGGCTGGGAAGATCCCCTGGAGGAGGGCATGGCAACCCACTCTGGAATTCTTGCCTGGAGAATCCCCTGGACAGAGGAGCCTGGCGGGCTACAGTCCATGGGGTCACAAAGAGTTGGACATGACAGAGACTTTGCTTGCATGTTGGGATGGGTTAGGAAGAGAGTGACTTGGGCATACCTGGATGGCTCACATCCAGTGGATGAAACCCAGACTCAAGGCGAAGAGCCGAGACTTACCCTGTATGATCAGTCACTGGAACCATTCGTGCACTCTTTGTCTAAGGTACAGCAGGACAAGTTCCCTGAGATGGTATGAGCTGCCTTGCCCCTGTTACTGCTTGAGGTGTTCAAGCAAAGAGCACACAGTCTGCTGAGGTTGTAAGGGGACTTTCCCATCCCAGGCCTGGATGAAGCCCACTGGGGAGATTCAGAATTGTCTCTTGGCTCCTCTCTCCAGTTTGTCTCCCTCTGCACATGTATGCGCACATGCAAGCACACACACACTCACACTCACACGAGGGAGGTGAAGTGGTTCAAAAAGCCAGAGAGGAAGAGAGTGTGAGAAACCACACAAGGATAGCCTGGGAAGGATTCAGCACCAGAGATGTATCAGTCTTGGTGGGTATCCCACTGAAGCCCCTACTGGACATAGCACAAGGGAGGGTGGTAGGCTGACATAACTTTTTCCTAATAAATCTGTCTCAGCTAGTGCTGTAGCAAGAAGACAAAGATGCCACCTCCCAGAGTGAGCTGTGACAGACACCACTATGGCCAAGAACTGATAGTTTCACCCACGTTGATATAATAAGGTTGTGTTGTCAGAGATTAGAGGGGAGGGGAGGAGGAGGGAGAGGAAGAGATGGGAAAGGTCACCTCTCAGTAGAGGCAACCAAAGGAGATGCAAAGGGGAGAGAGAGGAGAATGGCAGAGGCAAAGCATGTGAGAAGGCAGTGGCCATGGGAGAGAGGACGCCCGGGCCCAGGACAGGGTGGGGGGGCGGGGGAGGTGGGGAGGTGGGCAAGACCAAGGAAGCAGGGCCCAAGAGACAGAGCCCAGAGCTGGGCCGCAGAGTGGGTAGGGAGGTGGGTGAGGATGTGAGTCTTCAAAGTCAAGGAATTCACCAGGCTCAGGTCACCAGAGCAGCAAATGGGTAATCTTGAGTCACAGCTCATTTAGAGCTTCCTGTTTTCAGCTTGTCTCTGGGAACAGTTGGAGGGGTTTCCAGCTAGTAAATACATCGGAGTGCCAAGACTCCCTTCCCTGGCTGTGGCCGTTCCATGGCTGCCCGTCCCCAGCACCTTCTCATGCCACCTCCCTTTATGCCCTGAGCACCAGCCCCGGCTCCTCCAGCACCACCCAACAGGCCACCTGCTCCCCTCTGCAAGGCCCCTGACTGCACCAGGTTCTCAAGGCTCAGGAAGGAAGCCGTAAGCCTCTTCTAAGTACTGCCCTCACGCTCACCGACTGCGCCACTGGTGCTCCACTAGGAAGCTGTGGAATCCAGCCCAAGCATTTACAGAAAAATTTACTTTATAAAACAAGTTTCCTGAAACACAGTTTCTTTGCCTTTTTCCAAGACCCCATATTTTTCCTTCCATCCCCCCTTCCACTCTTCCCAGTTACAAGCACATCTTTATCCATCCTTCTTCAACTCAACCCAGCAGACATGTCTGGGCCATCCACAGCATTCCAGACAGCAGGGTTACAACTGGGAACAAGACGCCTTGTCTGCCTTCAGGAAGCTTGTGTCTAATGGGGAGACAGACATGGAGCCAGGGGTGGAGTCGGGTTTTATGGGGCTCAGACAGCACACAACTTGAGAATAAAATGACCAGCCTATGTATAAGAAACCTGGGTTTTGTGTTCAGTCCTGGAGAGGACAGGATGAGTGCCCCACCCAAACACCCGACTTTAGAAGGGTTCACAAAGGAAGGTTGAGGTGACCATTAATTCATTAACCCACTGCATCTATACTTTCTCTCTTTGCTCTCTTTTGTCTATCCTGTGAATAAATGAATGCATACATGATGCATTCTACAGATATTTACTTAAGGATAAAATTTAGCTTCTGTAACAAAAACCTAAGATGGCTTAGACAAGCTAGGACCTTCCCTCTCACATAACCGGCTCCTTCCATCCTTCCTTCCTGGGGTGTTGCCTTTCAGATACAAAGTCTATGATGGTGCCCCTCCAGCCAGCCAGATGAGGAAAGAAAGAATTGTGAAGCATTCCCCCTTCCTGCCTCACACACATACTTCCCTTTTCAGGCAGACCTGGAAGTTCAAACCCAACTTCTGCTCAAGTCCTATTGACCAAAATGTGATCACCCAGCCTTGAGTACATGAGCACACACAGGTGCCAGGGAGATGAGGAAGTATAATGTTTATTCTGAATGGTCATGCACCCCCAGATTAAGGCATTTCACAGCTATAGAAAAAGAGAATGGATGCTGTGGACAACTAGAAATCTCTGAAACAGCCCGTGGCGTATGTTGTGCTTACTAGGAAACTGAAGTGCAGAAGTAGCTCTGGTCCTTTCCAGGTCCATCCACTGACAAAACTGAATTAAACAAGCTGTCCCTGCAAGCTACCAGCCCCATTCTTTAATCTCAGTGACTCTGACGCTCTTTGCCAGATCCCAAAAGTTGGCCGAGAATGAAATACTGTGACCACCCAAGGAGTAGTTGAAGGAAGAGGAAGCAATATAGACTGTGAAGAAGTTGCCAGGGGTAAAAAGGAAGGGAACCAGAAGAGAAGAGGGAAACCAAATTTTAAGTTTAGTGATTTCATATACCATGGAGTGTCAAAGCAGCAAGAGGACCCAAAGAAACTTGACTGGATTCACCAATGAGGAGGTCAGAAGTGACCTTTGCCAAGTCATTTTGTGTGGAATGGTGGGGAATGGAATCCAAAGAGAGCTGGTTTGGGAGTGAGTAGAATATGAAGATGCTGAAATAGAGTAGTGGTAACAGGTACTGGAAAGCAGGAACAACTTGAGATTCGTGGATCTGTGATCATGTTGATTCAAAAGATAAAGAATCAATGAAGAGCAAGAGCTGAAAAATGCATGGCAGAAATAGAGTTTGGCTGCTTTAACAAAGACCAAAATAACAGTGGCTTAAAGAAGATTAAAGGTTTACCTCATTCTCATGTAGGAGTCTGAGCACACACAATCAAGGGCAGACTAGGGACAGCATGGCGTGGGAAATCCAGGTTCCTTCCACCTTATTAGTCAGTCATGCTCAACCTGCAGCTCCCATCTTGTGGCCCATGAAGGCTGCGCCAGCTCCCGCCACCATGTAAACATCCCAGCCAGGTAGAAGAAGGGAGAGGGAAAGGGAAGTTTTCTTTCATCTTAAAGGCACCACCCAGAGGTTGCTCACATCACATCTGCTCACATTTTCACTAGCTGGACTTGGACACTTGGCTACATCTACCGAGATAAGGGAGACTGAGACAAAGTCATCTTTAGCTGAGAGACCAAATCCCCAGAAAAAACTTTAAGGGTCTTATTACTGAGGAAGGAGGGAACAGCAAGCAGTCAGAGGCTTAGGGGACCTAGAACAAAGGGTGGTTTCGGCCTTCGGTGGGAGGAGGCTTGCTGTCTCAGAGGCAGGGACACAGAGAGCTGAGGGGAGGTCTACTAAGCTATTTACGATCTGTTGGGTGGGAGAGCAGGCGTGCACTTGTAAATACCCTGAGATGGTTCAGAGAACACTGTACTTTCGGAGTCCTAGGTTTCATTCTCAGCTCTGTGCTTAGCTGCTTTCTGGCCTTGGACAAGGAAAGAGATCTCCATTTCCACATCTGTTAAATGGTTATAATAATGCCCACCCTGCCTGCCCCACAATCCTATTTCGAGTCCCAGAAGAGAACTGAGGAGACGTTCTATAAGTGTGAGGTTGGGGCAGATGTGGGTGGCATCATTATGGGGGGATGGAGTGGTCTAGGCACTGCTGAGCCTGAAGGGCAGGTGGAAAGGGGCTGGAAGAAGCTGGAAGGACAGCACCACCCCACACACAAGCTCCACACACCCATCCTTGAGGATCTGGCCTCTGCCCACCGCTGGCCAAGGAACCCCTCTGTTGTCCAAGTGAGGATGCCAGGGGAGAGGGTATGCAGCCATGCACAGGGGCTGGAGTCAGCCTCTGGTGTGTCTTGAGTTCGGCCTCGCAGAGCCTTGGCCTTGTCCGCTGCCCTTGGCCTTGGAAGCTCTCCTGAGACCTCTCGCTGACCCCGGGGCACACCCCATGTCCCTGGCCTCAGCCCAGTAAACAGCATGAGTGAGTTTCTCCCCCAGGCCTCCGGCCTAGCAGAGCTAGCTGTGTCCAGAGCATGCACACTCCCAACACACTCCCTCCACACACATACATGCGCACACTGCCTGCACACTCAGAAGCACCACACCACGCGCATCACACATNNCACGGGACATCTTATCTCCCCTTTCCATCTCCTTTACTTACCTTCATCTCTAGTTAGCACAGAGGAAGGCTACTGTCCCACCATGGTTTATTCCAGGGCAAAACTCTGTCTACCTAAATGAAGGCCGTTTCCCCCAGAGAAATAAAGACTGTTGGCCTCTTTCCAAGTATATAGGGGATGAATGTCACAGGAGACATACATGGAAGGGACACTTGGGGACACATCAAGGGTGGGATTTTCTTCCCTTCCCTTCTGAGCAGAGAAGTGTCATGACCTGACCTGTAACCATGAAAGGAAGGCTCTGGGGCTATGGGCTGAAAAGGGGTTTCTCTGGGGCTATTTAATAAGATCAGGTAGGAGATTACACCAGATTTCTTCACCTGCAAGAAGTAAAAACCACATCTGACTGATATGGTGAAATGTTTCTAAAGGGAATTTATTAGAAACCCAAGGATGATCAGAAACTTAAAAAAACTAACCCCAAATTACCAATTTCAGAAATATTGGGATTCAAGGCAATCCCAGGAATCTGGGTAGCCAGAAGTAATAGACTAATCTTCGTGGCACCCCATTAGGAAGGGAATCTACTGTAATCATTTTCAGGGCTTAACTCAAGATTATGGTTCCATGCAAACAGTGCTGATTAGTCCAACAGTGGTCACATGATTATCAGAAGACAGCAGATGATCAGTATAGAGAGTCCCACCGAGACAGCATGCAACACAGGCAGGGTTATTATCCAGTGGAGACAGAGGTTATGTGACCAAAAGAAAGGGATGAATGCCAGAAAGTTCATCACACCTTCAGTCCAGGGGTGGGCCAGCAGATGGCGACTCCTGCTGGAGTCGTGGTTACAGGATGAGGAGGAGCTCTCGACTGCATGGAGGCTCAGTCTTTTCCGCTCCAAGGCCTCTCTGTCTTACTTTGGATAGTGCTGGTTCCACCTGAAATGATGAGACTCCAGAGAGTCTCCAAGCCTGGATGCTTGGTCTCCAAGCCTGGATGGAGCGCTGATTGCATGGTTCCACCTTTGAAGACTGCAACAGATGGTTCTGGACAGTTGGAAAATCTCTCTATGTGCTTCTGTGTGGTGGAGCTGTGCTCTAGGTCAGGGTCAGCAAACCGCAGCCCACAGGCCAAGTCTAGCTCCCACCTGTCTCAGTAAGTAAGGTTGAGTTGATCACAACCATGCATCTCCATTTCTGTATTATCTAGGATTACTTTTGCTCTACCTGGATTGCTTAGACTGGAGGTTGGCAACTTTTTTTCTGTAAGTGGCCAGGTGGTCATTTTAGGCTCTGCAGGCCTCACAGTTTCGGTTGCAACCACTCCACTCTGCCACTGCCTGGAAAACTGTAGAAAATGCTGTCCGTTGACTTACAAGGAAATATGCCCAGGAAAGGGATGGAGCCAAGGAATACTTCTGGCCTGTCTTGCCAACTGTTCTCCCACCCATGAGCCAGGCCAGACCTGTCACTGCTCTCAGATGCCTTCAGGGTGATAAAGTCACCTCCACACACCCATAACCCCTCTGAGTCGGAGAACATTCTAGTGCATGGTCCAACACATTCCTGAGGCCTCCACCATCCCTCATGATATCATTTCCCTCCTCTCCTCATTGTTAGCGTTTCCACTTGACATTGACGACGCCTTGTCCCAGTTTCTCTTCTTGAGGATTACCTCATTGCCGCATTCTTTATGCTGAGCCTTTCTGTCCTGACAGCTCCAATTTGTCATTAGTTATGGCGTTTCCTGGACCCTGCACTGGCCCACGTCCGAGGGAAGGGGTTCGTGTCAGACTTCAATGTAGAACGCTCTCTCCGCCCATGACCGTTCAACGTCCTTTCTGGCCGACTTCCTGCCCTGCACTCAGGCCTTTGTGCTTGTTGCTCCTGAGTGTCCTTGTGTCTAAGTCCTCTCAGCAGACAGAGCTGGGGAATAAATGTGTGTATCTCAACCCGCGTATACACACACGTCTGTAATTATTTCTCTGTATGTATATCCGTCTATAGCTAAAGCCACAGAGTTCATATTGACGTGTCAGACTTCCAACTAGTACTCGGTTTTCAACATGATTCACTTTAGCCTTCCCAAGTTGCTTATCTGTAACTTTCCACTCCCAACAGGGAAAAAACCTGGCTTCCCCCATCCTCCATCCACATCCTTCTTTGTTCAATCCCAGCACATGTGTATAGCTGCAGAACTGTCAAGCTGTAGCCCCCTGAGAAACAAATTCGCCAACTATGGTACAGGACTTACATATGGCTTCTTCTGTTCTTAGGCACCCCATCTCCACTAATTTCCAAAGTTAGTTAGGTCAGCACCTTTCCACTCACCCCTGCCCTCTTCAGCAAGGGGGTCAGCATCAAACCTGTGTCATAAACATAGATTCCATTGTCACCACCTACATTCCATCCTGCATTCAAGCAGCTGCATCGTGTTTGGGCCAGTCAACTTTTTTCCCCCAAACCTGTGATCGGCTCTGCCATGGAGAGTCATGGTTAAGAGCGCCGAGTTTCTCAGATATGGTTTGGTGGCTTCTGTCATTCAACGGGACTGATGATGATAATAATGTCCATCTCGTTAGGTTTTGTGAGACTGAAGCCTGTGTTTATAAAGCTTTTAGACCCATGTCTCAGACATAGAAAGAACTCACTAAAAATCAGCTCTCTGTATCATTATCTTCTTGGAGGGAGACCAATCTAGCTTGTGTTTCTGCTGTTTCTGGCATTAGAATGCTTTCTTTTCTCATCTACACTTATTGAAAAATAATAGTAGCACCCACTGTACTAAGAGATTTATGAGAATCTTTCCTTTAATCCACATGATGCCCTATAAGCATGGTACTAAAATGGTTCCTATTTACTAATGAGAAAATACTCAGAAATGTTGTCCATGGTTATACTAGGAAACACTACAACCAAGATTCAAACTCGTGCCTGTCTGACTCAAGTCAGTTCTTCCCTTCCCTTGTCACCATACAGATTCCACTCTACCATATCCTACTCATCCTTCCAGGTACATCTCAGCCACTACCTTTGGGGGTCGCATAAAGTATCTA
Source organism: Neotragus moschatus (assembly GCA_006410615.1). NCBI lineage: Eukaryota > Metazoa > Chordata > Mammalia > Artiodactyla > Bovidae > Neotragus > Neotragus moschatus. The sequence continues at coordinate 94,051 of SJYA01000939.1, read as the reverse complement.
AAGAGTTGTTTCCCCAGAATGCCTCACACCTCATGTGTACTGCTAACCCTACCATGCCTATGTTCTGGTTTTAGGCTAGTCTACTCTTTAAGATAGGGAATAGCTGGATGAGGGGGGTCATCTCTGCACACTCAGATTAGTCCTTTACTCAGGACATAGGGTGCCCTGAGGATTGTTTGCCAAATTGAATTTAATTGCATTGAGTTGAACTGAACTGAACTGAACCAACTGAAGCTTATCACTGTCACTTTAACCATTATGGCTCCTGTTGGCCACCTGTTCTCAGCATCTGCTATCCTCAGATACATTGTATTTTCTCATTTAGAAAGACATTTGATAGCACTGGTTCACCCTTGAAGCTCAGTCACATGCCTTTCCTTGGTCATGAAATAGATCACTTTATTACTTCCATTTTGCTTAAAGCCATTCAGTCTTTGCTGAATCCAGATATGCCACTGGATATATTTGTCTGTATTTCTCTTCAGCATACACAACCCCTTACCTAGTAAGTTGTTACCTGGAACCTACTACCTGCCAGGAGCCCTTGGACACTAGAGATACAGAGGGATGAGTCAAACATGCTCCCTGCCCTCAGGGAAGTCAGCACACGAAAGCGGTCATTGCAACTGAGATGAGCATTTCTAAACATTGGTAGAATATAGTATAGGGGGTTCTTATTGGGGAGGTGTCATGTCAGAAAGTCGCATTTTCAGATGAAACTTGAAAGGTGAGTAGGACTTAGGGAGACAAGGATGGAGATGAAGACTGTATCAGGCAAAGGGGAAAAGTGTATGGAGGCCTATACACAGGGGAAAATCCATGGGCTTTGGAGCACCTGAAGGGAGGTCAGTTGTTGCTGGAGCAGAAAAAGCAAGGGAACTGAGAGGGTGATGAGGCAGACAGAGGCAGAAGGCCTTCCTTCTCTTCACCATGAAAAGGCAGTCACTTCTCGCCATTGGTTATTTTTCCTACATTCTAGTGCTCAAAAAAGATTCCAGAATTACCAGGGGCTGTACTACCCTAGTTCTTATAAAAAAAAAAACAGGAGGCTATTTGAAGGATTTAATCTGATAGTGTAGGCATTCATTAAATTCAGTTTTACTTTTCAAAGGTGGCTTAGGAAAAGATACATAAGACCCCAGGAATAAGACAATAAACATAAAGGGAAATAAAAACACAAAAAATAAACCTGAAGACAGGATGTTTATCTAAGAATGCACATCATAGTGGGCTTCCCAGGTGACGCTGGTGGTAAGGAACCCACCTGCCAATGCAGGAGGCATAAGAGACATGGGTTCGATCCCTGGGTCAGGAAGATCCCCTGGAGAAGGGCATGGCAACCCACTCTAGTACTCTTGCCTGAAGAATCCCGTGGACAGAGGAGCCTGGCAGGCTACAGTCCATGGGATAGCAAAGAGTCCAACATGACTGACGTGACTTAGAACAGTGTAAGCTGGATATTTGAATCAGAGCCACCAAACAGCCAAAGCAAAAAAGGGAAAGCAGATCAACGGCGAGCATCCCTGCTTCCCTCACCGTGTCGCTTGTTCTGGTACAGGAGAACCTCCATCTCTGGAAACTGGAAGGCCAACACAGGCTCTGCCATGCTGGAGCAGGTGGCCATGACAGAGAGGTAAGAGGCGACGGAGGGGCTTAGGGATGGGTGCCAGCCACAGGCGGAGGTAGACAGGGATTCAAGGATCCTGTAATGAAGGCCGCCTCGCACTCTGGCCAGCGTCTCACCACCCACAGAGCACATTCCTGGGCATGGTCCTCTTTACTGCCCAAAATAGCCTTCAGGGCATGTTTTACAACAGCCCCATTTTACAGATGGGGACGGTGGTTCAGAGGGGGAGCGTGGCTTGTCCAGGTCACAGAACTGATCAATGGCAGAGATAAAACTAAAACCTTGACATCTTGACTCCACGTCCAGGGGTCTTTGTGGCCCTGCTAGTTGCTGCAGGAAGAGAGCAGGAAGTCCTCAGTCTCTTCTGCTCTTGACAGCTGCATGGAAGCATCCCGTTAGGGTACCAGGGCTCCCACCCGGAGCATCCACTCCTCTCTCAGATGTATTCCTGTCTCAGCAGGAGGAGGGAGAGGTCAGTTTTCTGTGAATCATGAATGCGGCAGAAAGGCACACTGGCTGAAAGTCCCTCCCTTTAAACAACACCTGTGAGCCATGTTCACCTGAAGAAGGGCCAGCCACCTGCTTTTGAGGCCAGCAGCACACACACATCCCTTGCTGAGTGCCCAGTGACCTCTGCTTGCAAGCCTTCAGTGACAGTGGGCATGCATGGGCTTTGGGGTCAGAAAGGTCTGTTCAGTGAACATGTATTGAGTACCTACTGCATGCCATGTATGCTGAGCACTAAAGAGGTCCAGACAAAAAGACCCAACCCTTCCTTTCAAGAACTCTGTATCAGTTGCAAGTTTCAGAAAATGGATTAGTTGGAGCCAAAAGGGATTTACTGGCTTGTGGCAATGAAAACTTCAGAGGTGCAGCTCCAGGTAGGTCTTTAGAACTTATTCTACCCACCCACTCCAGTATTCTTGCCTAGAGAATTCCATGGACAGAGGAGCCTGGTGGGCTACAGTCCATAGGGTCACAAAGAGTGACTGAGCGACTCACTTTCACTGCCAACTCCAGCTCAGATTTCTTCCATGTTGGTTTCATTCTGGTCAGCTCACTCATATAGTGACCCAGAGTGGCTCCAGGCTTACATCTTAACTGTGTCAAGTCCAGCAGAAAGATGTCTTTCCCAACCATTTCAATAAAAGCCTAGAGTTGAGCCTTATTCACTGATAGGCCTGACTTAAGTCACGTGACCATCATGGAGCCCATCACTATGACCCAGAAAGCAGCAGCACTGTAATCAGATACTCCTGTGTCTCGTCTCTGCCCCGAGAGAGTGAAGTGGAACCACCGTGCTACAGGAGCACGGACTGAGACTTAGGGGAGGGTATAACACGGTTCCTGCCCTCGTGGGACTCCTCGTTCAGGGCTCTAAGCGGAGGAAACAGCATGAAATAAAGTGAGTGGTCCTGCCCCCTTCAGAGCTGTGTTACACAGGTTAACTACCCTTTCTGAACTTCTTCAGCTGTAGATTGGAGGTAATGCACCCAAGCCAGAGGGCTGGTGAGAAAGGGATCCTCAGTGGCAGGGAGTGCACTGGAAATAATGGCCTCCTTCCCTTCCCACCAGCCCCAGCTGCCGCCCCCAAGGTGGGTGCCCACCTGTGCTCTCCAGTCTCAGAGGTTGTGCTCGTTCCCTGGCACAACTGCACCACCTGGTCTGGGGGAGTGACAGCCTTCCCCCAGTGGGCATTCAAGGGGCAGTCGTCTCCCTTTGCTCCACCACCTTTCCAGAACATAAGCCCAGCCTTTCCCCGGCCTCGCAGGCTGCTCACAGGTGTCTCCAGCAGGTCATTGTCTCCCTGGCTCTGCTCAGTTCCAGGCCCCATGGGCCATTCCTGGAGGAGCCTGCCATGGGAGTGGGGCTGCTCAGGCCTGGAATCCACTTTCCCTCTGCAAATTCATGGTCAGTAGCCTCAGTGCCTCAAGGGGACTTAGCAGAAGAGATGAGAGGGCCAGCTCTGAGAGTACTTCAACTCATTCCAGGCCTTATGGCTCAGAGACACAAATAGATCTCTGAGCAGGCGTGCCCCCTGTGACCCTGGAGGGTGGGGAGAAAAGCAAGAACATTGACACAAAGTCCCCTGTGACTCCAAATCCAGCCACCAAGAGGGAAGCCAAGCACAAGGCCGGGAAGATACAACCATCCCCTTGTTGCAGGGTCAGAGTCCAGCACTGAGATCTTCTCCTGCAAAGCAAACGGACCCTGCAGCCATCGAGTGGCTGGAAAGGGAACAAAAGCAGCAGGTCCAGAGGGCCAGGCCCCCGGGCCAGGCTGGAGAAGCCTGCCAGGCTCCTCTGCCTGCATGACCTAGGCCAGGGGGAGAATACACCCTTTGTCCCTGCAGACTGGGCCTGGGAGGGATTTCTGGGGCCCTTCAAGCCATTTTCTCAAGGGAAAAGGACTTCAGGGGCAGCTGAGGTCCAGGACAGCTCCAGCTGGGGGCAGGACAAGCTCCCCAGTACTGGGGGGCCAGTAAAGTCCTGGGGAGGGGAAGGAGGTCAGGTCTCTGAGATCCCCCCCAACTCCCCTCACTCCTCCCCCTCACCCTGCCTGTCACCTGCCTGGCTCCCTGTCTAACCTGTCTCCCTCTGTGTCTCTCTCACTGTCCATCTATATCTCTGCCTTTCTTTTGACCCGCTCTGTCTCTCCCGCTGCCTCTGTTTCTCTGCCTCTCTGTCTCTGGTGCATCTGTCTCTTACGTCTTCCTGTCTCTCTCCATCTCTGAACGGATGTGTTTGTGTGTATGTCACTGACTGTCTCCTAGCCTGTTTTTTCTGTGGGTGTCTCTCTGGGTCTCTCCTTCCCCCCGTCCCTGGATCTCTTGCCGTCTGCTTCTCGCCCCTGCTCCCTGTCCTGCATACTCACTGTCTGTCCATCCCTGCAGGTACAGGCTGTGGGTGGATAGCTGCTCGGAGATGTTTGGTGGCCTGGACATCTGTGCTGTCAAGGCTGTCCACAGCAAAGATGGCAGAGATTACATCATAGAGGTGAGCAATGGAGCAGGAGTTCCTCCTGGCCGGAACCAGGCCCCTGGGCAGGCATTCCGGAGGGAAGGAGTCCAAATGTGACCTCCACTGTGGTCAGCTGTGTCTTAGGTCAGGGCTGGGGCACAAGCAACCTAGGCCTCAGTGAGCAGCTCCCAGAGGCTTCTCACCCACTGCCCTCATGTACCCCTATCCACCCTCTTGGCTACATCTAAAGCCTTTGTGCCCAGGGGTCCTGCCCTGGACTTTGATGACTTTGGGCATGAGGTTTGACAACCTTCCAACACCTGTGGCCCTAATGGTAGGGGAAGGGCACTGGGCCAAGAGTTAGCAAGATTCTGTCCCCTCCAGTCTGTTAAATTTTCTTAGTGTCCAAGCGGGTAAAGAGGATCCACTTCCATAGTCACCGTGCAGAGAGTCCATCATCTGTTCAATCAACAAACATGTATTAGGGGCTCCCATGGGCCTGGTGTGGGGCAGTTCTGGAGACAGAGTCCTGAACAAGACATGTATGGAGTGTGCTGGCCAGCAGGGAGGATGGTGCACCAGTCACTGCGGGGCACTGATGGTTAGGAACGGGGTGAGAATGGAGGGACATGTATGAGAGAGGCTCAGAGTTCCAGAATCTCTCCCTCAACCTTCCTGCATCTCACAGGCCAACGAGCCCCTGCTGCCCTCCAGAGCGGTCGCCTATGGGTCCCTGTGGGCCTCCCATTCCCCTGCCCACCCCCATGACTTCCTCCCCAGGCCTCCCCCAATCCCACAGTCCTCCTCCCACGCCATGGCTCCCCTGTGTCTCTCCTGACCTCACAGCCCGCCCCGCTCCTAACCCTTTCCTGGCCCCCACCAGAGCCCATGGCTCTCCATGGCTTCCCCTGAAAAGGCTGCACTGGCTCAGAGTTCTCTCCCCAACGTCACGTCTCTATGCTCACACACCACCACCCCCCGACCAGTCCCTCCAGTACTTCCCTTCTGTGGCCTTCTCCTCACACCACAGCAGAGGGGGCGGTGCTGACACACGGCCAAAACACGTGAGGGAGCGCCCTGCGGCTGCTCCCTCCCCTGGGTGTGGGCAGTTAATGGGAAGCACATGGCTGCAAGGACCACGAGAGCCGGCTAGTGCTCCAGCCCCGCGTGCCTGCACCACTCCCAGGACCTGCAGCGAGCCAGGAGCAGTGACCAGAGGGGCGGGAGCCCTGCTGGTCTCCTCCTGCCATGCCAGGAAGGCACTCCTCCCACCCCGAGCCCCTAGACTGGCCAGCTCAGAGGTGGAGGGGAGGGACTCCAGGGTGGGCACAGCCCCTCTGCCCACTCTTGCCCCGAGGAAGGCCCAGTAACTTCCAAGGATGAGTTACCATCTATATTAGCAAGTTCAGTCCTGCTCTAGAAAACAACTCTCAGGAGTTCCTGCAGTCCAGTGGTTAAGACTCCATGCTTCCAAAGCAGGGTATGTGGGTTTGATCCCTGTGGCACAGTCAAAAAAACCTCTCCCCTCAAGTCCAGTGGCCACCATACCTGAAATCCCCCCAGCAGCCCCTTCTTGGGGGACACCACAGGGGCCAGGAGCAGAACCACCATCCTGCACACTTGCTTCCGTGTCAGACCCAGGCTGCTCCCTGGAGGAATGAGGTGCCCACCTTCCTGAGGACGCCTGGGTGCTTCAGATCCACGCCCAGGGCACTGCATCTCCCGAATCCCTCCCTGGCCCTCCTGCCTCTATCTCCTCATGGGACCTGAGGAGACACGAACTCAGCCTCGACACACACATGGTCATTGATTCATTCACCCATTCATTCATTCACTGTTGAGCTCCTCCTCTGGGCACCAGTCCCCCAAATGGGGATACGGTCGTGAGCAGGGTAGCAGGGACTCTGCTCTGGAGCTTCCATTTAGAGAGGGGCCTGCAGTCAGTAGATGGACTCTGGGGCTGCTTCCCCCTCCCTTCTGTGAGTTTAGTTCCTTCCCTCTCACTTTAGCGTTATCTCTGCCCCTGAGAGCTCCTGCCTCTCTGAGTTTTTTCAACTTTCACTCTTAGGAAACAAAAGTTTGTACCCATGGGCCCAGGTTCCCTGCCTCCAGACATTCAGAGGGTCAGGGATGAAAAACCTTCCACATTTGAAAAGAAAAATCGTGGGTTTGGACTTTTAAAAAAGAAAACAGTTTCTCAAAAATGTTTCGGGGGGGAAAGAATGGCTTTTCAGACTTTTTTTTCCTCTCTCAGAAACATTACAGAGTTGTTTCCCTTGCTTTTTTTTTTGGTTTAGAGTGGGGTCAAGGAGATAGGGAGCTTTTTACCAGGAAGATAAAAGGTATTTAAAAAGCAAAGACAGGATCTAAAAATACTGATTTCTTTAGCCACCTCTGTGGTGAAAACATAAAATTTGTGGGGCATGTTTTGTGAAGATCCTCACAGTGAAATACTCAGGGGAAAGGTCCTTGAACTTGTCCTCCATGACTTGTCCAGGGAATGACATTGCTCACTGGAAAAATGCTTCCCTGGGGAGACCAGAACGTCCACTTCCTTTAGCTGTGTCCACCGTGGGGACTGCAAAATGCTCTGACCTCAGGTTCATTGTGGCGGCTGTTTTCCACTGTAGGGAACATAGGAAACAGAAACCAGAACAAAAAAAGAGTGGGCAGGCAGGGTCAGGAAGAGAAAGGCCAGAGCTGTGCACATTCAGACGCCACAGTCATAACTCAGCTCAGCCCACGTTGACTGAGAGACTGACTGTCCATGGGCCAGGCAATGGGATCCAGGAAGCCAAAGACCCAGGCCCAACCCACAGGGAGCTCAATTTGCTAACACAATCTGCGTTCACATCCTTGAGTTTGCTTTTCAGCTTCCCAGCCATAACAGGGCTTCCCTGGTGGCTCAGTGGTAAAGAATCCACCTGCAGTGCAGGAGACACAGGTATGATCCCTGGATCAGGAAGATCCCCTGCAGAAGGAAATGGCTACCCACTCCAATATTGTTGCTTGGCAAATCCCACCGACAGAGGAGCCCTGCAGATTACAGTCCATGGGGTCACAAAGAATTGGACACGACTTAGCAACCAAACAGCAACAACTATAGTAGGTGTTTTAGATTAATGGGCTCCTAAAAGTCCCAGATGCAAGGGTCTTCGCAGATGCCCAGCCCCCTCAGGTTATAGTTGAGGAAAACAACAGGCTCACAGATGAGAAGTGAGCTGCCAAGATCATACCATGAGTCCCTAGGAGAACCAGAGCCTGGAAGCCAGGTCTCCTGTTCCTAGTTCTTACTCAGAGCTGTTCGGTGATTGTTGAGATGTAGAAGGAGTGCTCACTGTTTGTCCTGGAACTTGCTACTTCTTTGACCCTCAGCTTTCCCATCATGATAAGAACAGTAATAGTACCTATCTCAAAGAGATACTCTGAGATTTGTGTGAGATCTCCACCCAGTGCTTTGAACAGCACCTGGCACCTAGTAAAGCCATACAACACTTACTAGTATTCTTATCCGGAGAAGGCAATGGCATCCCACTCCAGTACTCTTGCCTGGATAATCTCATGGAAGGAGGACCCTGGTGGGCTGCAGTCCATGGGGTCACTGAGGGTCAGACACAACTGAAGTGACTTAGCAGTAGCAGCAGTATCCTTATCAATATGAGCAGGACTTGTCCTTCCATTCAGTAGGTACTTATCAAGAGCACACTTGTCTGGACACTGGCCCATTCCCAAGCCAGGGCCTCACAGTCTGGTTGGGGAGACACACATAAACAGGAGATGGTGAGACAACCAAAGCAAGGATGGCAGGAGTGCCAAGAAGGCTTCGCAGAGGAAGGACCAGCTAGATGTTCCTGACAGATGAGAAGGGCTAGCCAGGTAAAGAGTGGGCAGAGTCAATGACCTGCCCAAGGACCTGGATGGGAGACAGAACCTAGTGAGTCCAGAGCTTGGGAAAAGGGGAAACCAGATGGAGAATTAGATGGCAGTGAGCTGGGGAAACAGGCTGGGTTCCTATAACTGGGAGGAGACAGAAAGCCCACCAAGGCCCCACCCTCCACCAGCCCACTCAAGACCTTCTGCCTCTGTCCATGCCTAGGGAACCACCTGGATCACTGCCCTACATGGCTTTGAACAAGCCCCCTCCCATCTCTGGGCCTTGGTTTCTCCACCTGCCAAAAGAGCGGATGCACAAATGTGATCACTCAGCATGCATGCGTGCCAAGTCACTTGCTGTGTCTGACTCTGCGACCCCATGGACTGTAACCCAGCAGGCTCTTCTATCCATGGGGTTCTCCAGGCAAGAATACTAGAGCGGGCTGCCATGCCCTCCTCCAGGAGATCTTCCCNATCACTCAGCATGCATGCGTGCCAAGTCACTTGCTGTGTCTGACTCTGCGACCCCATGGACTGTAACCCAGCAGGCTCTTCTATCCATGGGGTTCTCCAGGCAAGAATACTAGAGCGGGCTGCCATGCCCTCCTCCAGGAGATCTTCCCAGCCCAGGGATCGAACTGGCATCTCTTACATCCCCTGCATTGGCAGACAGGTTCCTTACCACCAGCACCACCTGGGAAGCCCCTGATCTGTCAGGGCCCCTCGCATTACAAGTGTGCCTCCTTTGAGAAGCAGCCTTCTCCCTGTGGAAGAAATTTCTCTGCAGTTTATTCTGCTAGAGTCCTGCTAGGCCTCGCCTCTTCCCTCTTCTCTCCGAACCTTGAGTTGACTCCAACCCGTGTCATTTTTTTATCATAATTGAGCCCCTTCCTTCACTGCTTCCGGCTTTGTGGAAAACCTTGACCTTGGGCCAAAGTTCAGGAAGCTGGCCCCAATTCTGGGTAGGGGCCGAGGTGGGAAAGGAGGGGGCAGAGACCGGCTCCCCAAAGAAAAGAGCAGAAAAGGTCAGCAAAGCCTCCCCGCCCTTGGTCGCATGTCTGAGGCCCAGCAAATGCAGACTGAATTGAACTGAGTCCAGGGAGTTGATTTAGACTGAACTGCGGGAAACTGGCTGTCTCCACAGGGGTCATTTCCAGCTGAGGCACTGGGCTGGGGATTTGCATGGAGAACACTGCCATCTAGTGTTCACTTCTGTCCTGAGTTCTGAGCCCACCCTCTTGGGATGGGCTGCTCAGCTGCCAGGCTCCCCTGGCATGAAGCTCCTTCAGGACTCCTTTCTCGCCCGCAGGTGATGGACAGCTCAATGCCCCTGATTGGAGAGCACGTGGAAGAGGATAAGCAGCTGATGGCCGACCTTGTCATCTCCAAAATGGGCCAACTTCTGATACCAGGGGGCACAGTACCCTTGCCCCTGAAGCCTTGGGTACGAGAGTGTACAGTCATGAGAGATGCTTGGCCGTCTGGGAGGGGGGACCCTGATCCAGAGGAGAGGCACCCAGGGAGGAACCGACTTGGGGAGAAAGAAACGGGATGTGGGTGGGGCTGGGCTTGAGGGAGAGTTCGTACCCCTGCTCCTGACAGGGACATTTAGGAAGCTCTGAGGGGCCCTTCCTCTCTCGGCCACCCTGGAGAGAAAAACATGGTCTCAACCGGGCTTTGAGTGTCCGCAGGCAGAGATTATCATCATAGGAAGCCAGTTGTCCCTTCTGTGCCCTCCATCCCGGGCCTGAGTGGTGAGCAGGTGTGTGTGTGTGTGCGCGCGCATGTGCGCGTGTGTGTGCGTGTGCACGCGCACGCACACACATGCCCACATGTACACACACGCCCTTTGTGTGCTCCCAGGGCACTGGTCAATAGGGACTTCTGTGTCTTCCATTTCCTCATCTTCCAGCCTCTTCACGCTAACACAGAGCTCCTGTCTTCCCTGATCCTCACCATGGGGTTACCAGATGATTCTCCAAAGGATTTGCTAGATCTCCAGCTTTCTGAAAAAGCAGGTCTCAAAACCTGATCCCCCTTTTCCCCCTCAAAACAAATCTGTGATGACAGATGTCAGAAAGATGCTTGTTCTCAAGAAGGCCACTGGCTTGGAGAGGGCACGGGGCAGCCTTCTCCACTGGAAATGCCTTGTCTGGACCTGCTTGGTGATTACACAGGTGTCTCCACGTGTAGACACTATTTGTGCCGTGCACATTGTGTAAGTTTTACCTCAGTAATGATGGAGAAGGGCATGGCAACCCACTCCAGTATTCTTGCCTGGAGAATCCCATAGACAGAGGAGCCTGGCGGGCTACNTGCCTTGTCTGGACCTGCTTGGTGATTACACAGGTGTCTCCACGTGTAGACACTATTTGTGCCGTGCACATTGTGTAAGTTTTACCTCAGTAATGATGGAGAAGGGCATGGCAACCCACTCCAGTATTCTTGCCTGGAGAATCCCATAGACAGAGGAGCCTGGCGGGCTACAGTCCATTACACAACTGAGCACCTGAGCACCTCAATAACACAGATGTTTACAAATCCTGCCCCCCACCCAGAAAGTGAATGGCTGTAGTGACCACAACAGGCTTCTTTTCTCTTCTGCTTTAGGCTCCTCAGACTAAACCAGCAAAATCCCCTGGGCAAGCCCAACTGGGTCCTCCACTTGGACAACCCCAGCCACGGCCACCCACACAAGGTAGGACCCACGACGAGCCACCCACCAAGAGAAACCATCCAGCAAGGATGCCGAAATGCACTGAAGGATCCACACGTGACTTCCAAAACGGCACTCTGAAGAACTCCATGTTAATACTTAATCACCAGACTTACTCCCTTGCTCTGTGTGCAGAATGGATGAGACCATGAGGTTGTCACTCCGTTAAAGTCAGGAAAGGAGGGAGAAAAGAAAGTAAATGTATTAAGTACCTAATATGTGCCAGGCCCTGTGCTAGGGACTTTCCCACTTATGGTCTCATTTTCAGCTTCCTAACGTGTCAGCCGTGAAAACAGGGATATTTCCTTTTTACAGAGGTAGGTGTTGAGGCTTTGTGCAAGGAAGCACAAGAAAATGGCATGCTTACAAGTCTGGTCTTTCAGATCTTCTAGAAAGTGCCTGCTTCCTAGCCGCTAGCAGTGCCTGATTATAGATTTATGAGCCAACCAGCAAGAGTGAGAATGAAAAATGGAACATTACATAGAACCTTGTCAATTCGAATCATTCCTCAAAACTATCCCAGTATTACTAAGTAAATGCCACCATTTATCAGAGAATGGATGAACTGTTGATGACAAGATGAAAGGAGATTGTGGCAGTAACTAACCCCTTTTCTTGGGCTGCCAGCTGCTCGGATGTTCTCACACTCAGGCCTGGGGCAAAAGTCACCCATGTCCTCTCTCGATGTCAGAACCTTCCAGGCACCCCCATGGCTCTAGTGCCAGCTTAGGGCCTCAGGACAGCTTCACCCCAAGATGCCAGGCCAGGCATTTTCACGGTGGTCTTTTAAGGACCTGCTTTAAGACCCATCGGAAAGAAAGCACTACTATCACACTGGGACCTTCCCAGGCGCCTTTATCAAAGTAATAGATTCATTGCTTCTTGGGAAAATCAGCCTTGGGCAGCAAAGGGCTTCCTCTTCCACAGGTCTTATATAAAACACCCATTCATCTTTCTTGTCTGTGCTTCTCTTCCTGGAAAAGCAGAAAGCGTTTAAGAAAAGGGAAATTGCAGGACTTACACAACTGTGTCCCAATGAGCATTGGGTTCTTCTTCAGGCAGATGAACACGTTTGAATTTATTTCCAATGTCTCCCTCTGGCAGACGTAGGCAAGTTACCTCACTTCTCAGAGGCTCAGTTTCCACAGTGATGAGGGAGGAAATGACATCTGCCTGTTTAGGAAGGGGAAGCTGCCTGTGAGATAACGCAAGAGAAGCAGTTATAATAGCAAGATATCCCACTGTGGAGGCACTGCTTAGTAAGTGCTAGTAATTTACTGCTGATAGCCATCCCTCTCAGTCATGTCCGACTCTTTGGGACCCCATGGACTATAACCCACCAGGCTCCTCTGTCCATGGAATTCTCCAGGCAAGAATACTGGAAGAGGTTGCCATTCCCTCCAGGAGATCTTCCCTAACTCAAGGGTCGAACCCAGGTCTCTTGCATTGCAGGCAGATTCTTTACTGTCTGAGCCGTCAGGGACTTTAACTGTTAAAAACTCACTATTAGAGACTTCCTTGGCAATCCAGAGGATTGCACTCCACCTCAGGGAGTGCAGGGGAACTAAGATCCCACATGCCACACAGTGTGCCAAAAAAAAGAAAATCTGGGTCCAAAGAGATGTCAAGTAGATGGAGAAACAGGATAGGGACCTCAAAAGGAGACAAAAGGGACTATCAAAACCTTTGAGGCCAGCAAGGATGCCAAGAACTTTATTCTTACTGAATTTTTCTGTAAGGAAAGCAGTTATGCCGATATAAAGAGGCACTGCCAGAATAAACTCTTATATTTTTTAAAACTCACTATTAATAATTTGTGTCTTATTAAGCTTCCCTGCTGACTCAGTGGTAAAGAATCCAACTGTCAATACAGGAAACATGAGTTCAATCCCTGGGTCGGGAAGATTCCCTGGAGAAGGCAATGGTGACCCACTCCGGTACTCTTGCTGGGAAAATCCCATGGATAGAGGAGCCTGGTGGGCTGCAGTCCATGAGGGTCACAAAGAGTTGACCACAACTTAGTGACTAAACGACAACAACAAACAACACAATTCTCAATGATTGTCAGCATTAAGAATACTTATAACTACTGTAGCCCACTGCCCTCCTGCCAGGTGAAAATTCTTTGATTATAGAATGTTCAAAAATGACTGATTCATCACCTCTGGCTGTGTCTCTGCCCTACCCTCTCCTTTCCCACTCTGCCCCAGGACTTACTTTTTCAGCCACATTTGCACAGAGCACTTCTAAAACAGAGAGCTACTATATTCTTGCTTCCTCTCCGGCTCAGAGTAGAGACTCGCTTGATAAACAGAGAGATATTATTTTAAGGGACAGGAGGCTAAACATACTTTTGGTGAGTTGAAAAACAATCAATTAGAAACCAATTAGGATAATTAAAGAAAATGTTCATTGAATTAACATTTAGAGTAAAAATAACAGGGCTAATTAAAACACAATGCTTTCACTGAGTTCCCAAATTAACAAGATCACATTATTAACTTGTTTTTTGAACTCACTACTCATTTTCGACTCAGTGAAAGTGAAGTTCTCTTTTAAGGAACCTCATCATCTTTTAGCACTGATCCTGTGCTAAAGCAAATACTAAGCAAATACTATCTATATATAAGTTGATTTTTTTCTATGTGCTCAAACAAAAGTATTATTATTATTTTATTTTTTTGCTTTGCCAAGCTGAAGGAAAATTACTAGTCTCTTAATGAATCCCATCTGTATAATAGGGACTAAATGAATAGTTAATAAATGAATGAATAAGAGCCCAGATTTTCTAAGATATTAATCAGCCTTCGGGGGCAGAGTGTTGGGGAAAGGGGAGATTTAAGATAAAAGTAGAAAACATGTTTTTTGGATCTATTTTGAGTTTAACAAAAGAGAAAAGCAAACCAACATTTAAAAATGAGAAGCTTTTACATAAAATTCAGATTTCCAGCTCCTGTGACAGAGTAGGAGCTCTACAAACAGTGGGCAACAATGTAGCAAATGCCACTGACTTAGTAATAGCTTAGTAATAGCTCCCTTAGTGACAGTGGCTTCCCAGATGGTGCTAGTGATAACAAGCCCACCTTCCCATAAAGAAGTACGTCAGGAAGCAACAGTTAGAACTGGACATGGAACAACATACTGGTTCCAAATAGGAAAAGGAGTCCGTCNCATCCCTGAGTCAGATCCCCTGGAGGAGGGCATGGCAGCCCACTCCAGTATTCTTGCCTGGAGAATCCCATGGACAGAGGAGCCTGGCGGGCTACAGTCCATGGGATCGCAGAGTCAGACACAACTGAAGTGACTTAGCATACATAGCCTGCTCCCTTGAACAGGGCAAGGCTTCCTTCCTTTGCCTCAGGCATGTATTTTTATACATGCCGAAATGTAATTAACCCACAAATACTGTTTTATAAGCTGCGGTCTAGCAGTATATATTAATATTTAGCATATATTATCAACATCCCATGTCATTTAATATTGTTCTGCCACATCATACTTGATGACCATAGCACATTCCATTACATGAATGTATCTTAATGTTCCAGTCAGTTCCCCTAAAATTGCATGTTTGTATCGTTTTCAGTTTTTCACTGGTAGAAAGCATTTGTATCGTTTTCAGTTTTTCAGTGGTAGGAAGAACCCTGTGATGAACATCCTCAAAGTGACACTTGTGCACAGCCTTATTTGCCCTAAAAGAACTTTAATGGAATCATTTTTTTCTCCCTGCAGGGGGCCCTCGCCCAGCTCAGTCTCCTCAGCCCCCAAGATGTGGGAGCCCCTCCCAGCAGAGGCTCTCCCCACAAGGCCAGCAACCCCTGAGCCCTCAGTCTGGATCGCCACAGCAGAGATCACCAGGGTCTCCCCAGCTCTCCCGTGCATCTGGAGGCAGCTCTCCAAACCAGGCCCCCAAGTCGAGCACACCCCTTACCTCGCAGCCCCGGCCCCCTGTGCAGGGCCGCAGCGCCTCCCAACAGGGTGAAGAGGCCAAGAAGCCAGCATCACCCCATCCTCATCTCAAGTAAGTGCTTTGGGACCCGGGAAGGGCTGAGAGTGGACTTGGGGTGTGGGCGGAGCTGGGCTGGCTCAGGGTCAGGGACTCAGAGCAAGACCCACCAAGGCCTCACCCCAACTTTAAATGGGCAAAAGGAGGCCTAGAGAATGGAACCTGGGGGACAGGCAGGACCTAGCAAGGCCCGAGCATAGGTTAGGCCCCACTGTGATCCTCCGTGTGTACCTGCATCAGTTACTCCTGCTGCAAAACAAACCACCCTGAAACTTAGTGGCTTAAGAAAGCAACCATTTTCTTGGTTCCTAGTTTTTTTCATTTTAGTCACTTGTACTGAGTTTGGTTTAGCTGGGAGGATCTCCCGATGGTCTCTCCTGGAGAGTTACCGGATAAAATGCAGGATGTCCAATTAGATTTGGATTTCAGACAATGAATAATTTGGAGTATATGCACTCAAATATTGCATGTGCTTACTTGCTCAGTCGTGTCCGACTCTTTGCTACCCCATGGGCTGTAGCCAGCCAGGCTCCTCTGTTCATGGGATTCTCCAGGCAAGAATACTGGAGTGGGTTGCCATGCCCTCCTCCAGGCGATCTTCCCAACCCAGGGATCAAACCCAGATCTCCCACACTGCAGGCGGATTCTTTACTGTCTGAGCCACCAGGGAAGCCAGATATTGCACGGGTTAGACTTACATTCAAAAAGTTTTTTTTTTTAATCTGAATTTCAAACTTAACTGGGTTTCATGTGTGCTTGCTTACTAAATCTAGCAACCCTGCTCTCCTGGGATTGCTCATAGGGTTGTAGTTATCCGGCAGCTTACCTGTGGCTAGACGGTCCAAGGGGAATTCCTGCACACACCTGGATGTTGGTGTCACCTGTCAGCCAAGCCTCTCTCTCCCCTGGGGCCTCATCCTCCAGCAGGCTGGACCCAGCTTCCTTATGTGGTAGAATTACATTCCAAAAGGGCAAAAGTAGAAGCTTCAAGGCCTCACAAGGTCCAGCCTTAGAAGCTGCATGCTGTCATTTCATCCCATCATAGGCTTTTGATAAAAACAAGTCACATGGTCAAGCCCAGATTACAAAGGTGGGAAAATAGACTCCTTTTTAAACCTTGTTTATTTATCAGGCTGTGTCGGGTCTTGGTTGCAGCCTGCGGGATCTTTGTTGTGTCTCGCAGGCTCAGTAGTTGTGGCACATAACCTTAAGTTGCTCCTCGGCATGTGGGATCTTAGTTCCCTGATCAAGGATCAAACCCATGTCTCCTGCATTACAGGACAGATTCTTAACCACTGGACACCAGAGAAGTCCTGGAAATAGACTCCTGATACAAGGACCTGCTAAGTCACCCTGTGAAAGGCTGGAAAACTGGGATGGGAGGGAAGGTTCCATCCCAGGGCACACGTCTGCTCTCTTTCGTTTCCTCTCAAGCCCGTCTCTTGGTTTGAGGTCAGAGAGATCCCAAATGTATTTTCTTTGGAAAGTTTTTCCTTTCCTTCAACTCCAAACAAGCTAACCATAAGTTTTCAGAAGAGGTAATATATTCACCTGGTTCAAAGATCTAAAAAATATTGATGTTTTTATTGAAGACCCTTACCCCACCTCATTCTCATCCAGTGCTTTCCTGCCCCCTGCTCCCCAGAGGTAACCATTTTTGTTAGTTCTAGTGTGTTCCTCCAATATTCCCTTATACATATACGGAAATATATGTTCTGGTTTCCTCCTCCCACTTATTTACACAATCAGCAGTGTTCACTATCCACACCATTCGCTCCTTGCTTTTACACTTAGCAATACATTCTGGAGCTCTTCCACGCAATTCATTGACATTTTCTCCTTTTCACAGCTGTATAATTATTCCACTGTGTAATTATACTACAATTTATCTAAGTAATCCATTGTAAATGGAAATTTGGTTTTCTCTCACGAAGAAGGCAGCAGTGAATAGCCTTAAAAACAAGCTTTTTCTTATATGTGCAGAATCAACTGTATAGAAAACACCTGAAATGGTATTGTTGGATCAAAGGATAAATGCATTTTTAGCTTAGTAATATTACCAAGTGGTCCTCCAGCAGTAGGCATAGAGGTTGACAGCACAGACTCTAGAGTCAGACCACCTTTGGGTTCAGTTAGAAGTCTGCCACTTAGGATATGTGCTGCCGAAGCGAGCAGAGGTCTGCCACTTAAAAGCTGCCTGACCTCAGAAAGAAGTTGACCTCTCTGTGCCTAAACTTCTTCACATGCAAAATGGGGACAATAGTATTCACCCCACACGGTTATTATAAGAATTAAAATGAGGGTTTGCACAGCTGGTGCTCAGAATGCTGCTGGCTCCATACATGTATATCTTTGGCTGCCTCGCACATGTGAAAAGAGGCAGCCCGGCTAATCATAGGACAGACAAAGGCTCTGGAACCTAAGCCAGATTTGAGCACTAATCTTGTAGTAACTTAGCTGTGTGTGTGTGTTAGTCACTCAGTCATGTCTGACTCTTTGAGACTCCATGAACTGTAGCCCCTCAGGCTCCTCTGTCCGTGGAATTCTCCAGGCAAGAATACTGGAGTGGGTGGCCATGCCCTCCTCCAATGGATCTTCCTGACCAGGGAGAGAACTTGAGTCTCCTGCATTGCAGGCAGATTCTTTACCATCTGAGCCATCAGGGAAGCCCAGCAATCTGGCGAACAACACTTGAATCTCCTGGCTGATGCTCTAAAGTATTATTTGGTTCAAGTCAGGTCAGCAGGTACTTACCAAACACCTACTCTGAACTAGTTTTGAATAACACCCTGGGTAGAAAAAGCAAGGGGTAAAAGATAGCCCTGCTCTGAAGGAGACTTCAGTTATTTACTGTGATGACAAGACCCTGCATGGATCTCTTCCTATGTCTTTCACCCCCACTACACTGTGAGCCCCTTGAGGGCAGGGCCTGAGTCTCATTCATGTTCGGAACCCTGTCACCTGGCACTAGACTGGCACAAAGAGTCAAACACTGCCTTTCAGATAGTAGGCACTGTGAGAATTCCAAAGCACGTTGGAACTGGCCATAAGAGCTTCAGGCAGAGTTGGAGTTGAAGCCCATGGTGTCAGAGCCTCAAGAGGCCTGAGGGGGTCTGGACCAACCCTCTGTCTCACAGATGAGGGAAAAGAGGCCCCACTCAGTGACTTTTTTGCCCATGGGTGGAGGAACAGATGGCAGAAAGGGTCTGGAACACAGACCCTCTGGTCCTCCAACTGGTGCTGGAAAGTATAAGAGGAACAAGCCTAACCTGTTGATACCGCACCTTACAGTTTCCCAAGCGGGTTTGTGCACTGAGGCAGGAGAGTGGACAAGCTGCTCTCTAGCTGTGCCTGCGTCTGAGCAACCTGTTTTTGTGGGAAGAATTTGACCCTTGGATGCTCCCTTGTTCCTTGCTATGAGCCCCAATTTCTGCACCTAGAAAAGGAGGGCCCAGTAGCCACCTGGTGGGTTAATTGTGTGTGTGGTACAAGTGTGGGGATGCCTGGCTGCTGGGCTCAGTATCCGTGCGGTGATGGGGTTCACCCAGCCGGCTCCCAGGCAGGCCCCAGGACTCATTTCCTGGGGAATCCAGCCATGTCACCCCCAACTTCCTTTGCCTTTCTGTTTCAGCAAATCCCAGTCCCTGACTAACAGCCTCAGCACATCTGACAGCTCCCAGCGCGGGACCCCTAGTGAGGACGAGGCTAAGGCCGAGACCATCCGCAA
The DNA here is from genome assembly GCA_006410615.1 of Neotragus moschatus. Classification (NCBI taxonomy): domain Eukaryota; kingdom Metazoa; phylum Chordata; class Mammalia; order Artiodactyla; family Bovidae; genus Neotragus; species Neotragus moschatus. The sequence goes on along the minus strand of SJYA01000939.1, from coordinate 75,142 downwards.
CCTGAGGAAGTCTTTCGCCAGCCTGTTCTCTGACTAACCATGGTCAGGCCTGTTCTGCCCCACCCTCCATCTCAGCCTTGGTTCCTGCTGGGAACAGAATGGAGGGCCTGAGAATATCCTTTCCAAATGCCTTTGATCCACGAACTGAGTTCATGTGTACCCATTTCCCTTTGCCATGGCATTCCAGCATCATCCAGCCAAGCGGTGAGCATTTGAGAGCCTCCAGATTCCTCAAAATGGGCCTTAAAGATGGGTATCACATCCACCTTCCCGCCCAGATGCTTGCTCCCCTGCCTCAGTTAACCAAGTGAGACATCAGTGTGACTGGTTCGACATTGCTTGTTAGTGTTTTGCTTGCCTTTGGGAAGGGCCCCCTCTGAGCCTTGCCCCCATTTCCATCAAATGCAGATGCTGAAGTCAGACCTCAGCAATGTAGGAAACAATAACCTTTTGACAGCGTTCCACAAACAAAAGAAGAAAAGCCCGGCCAAGGGAACTTAGCACCTACCCTTGTCAGTTCCATCCAAGTTCAAGAGACGGGCCTGCAGACCAGGCAGGCCCAGGCCCCATCACACCCGCCACCAGTGGATCTTGAGGACCACAGAATGAATTCAGACATGTGACACGCTGAGCCTTTCAAAAGGCAACAGAAACGGCAGGGAGGCCTTGCAAGGCCACTCCCACCCAGAGTGCTATCCTAAATTGGGCAGCCAAGAGCAGACCCCGGGTTCTTTTAGGAATCACTACCAGTTCCCAGAGGGAGAGAATGTTGTCAACTAGTCAAGGCCCCCCCACCCATTCTGTGTTATACCACTGTTCATTCTCTCTGAATTCAGGAATGCTGCTTCCCCCTCAAGGACACACAAGGAACCAGAGACAGTGAGTAGACAGATGACATAGGATCAGAGAGTGCGGTGACAGTAACTTCTAGCTCAGTGCTTCAGACTGAGCAGCAAGGCACGGGTAAATTACTCAGTTACAAAAGGGTTCACTGATCAAAGGTGCTTAGGAGATACAGTTTTAGGTTTGTTTTCTGAGCTCTATAGTACCTATATCAAAGGCTCTTGGAATTCTTGTAGTAAAGAAATTAGCTTTAACTTTGGTTAAGCCACACTTATTTGACTAAAAAAGTTAACTGCAGAGCTGGAAAATGTAGCCCTGACTCTCTTCCCAATGCTCTTTCTCCTGCATCAGACCCCTCTGGGGAGGAGGTGGGGGGGCGGTGTCCTGATCACCAAGCATCTGGTGCTAGAAACATTGTTGGCGCCAGAACCAGCCTCCTGGTTCTAGAAAGCACTGAGGGTACTAGAACATAGCCACACTGTCCCCTTACATCCCACTTAGCAACTTGAGGGGCTTCCCTGATAGCTCAGTTGGTAAAGAATCCACCTGCAATGCAGGAGACCTGGGTTCAATCCCTGGGTTGGGAAGATCCCCTGGAGAAGGGAAAGGCTACCCACTCCAGTATTCTGGCCTGGAGAATTCCATGGACTGCAGGCCATGGGGTTGTAAAGAGCTGGACACCACTGGGCGACTTTCACTTTCACTTGCAACTTGAGACACATCTTCCCCTTACTGCTCACAGGGAAGGGAGAGAGGGAGGTGAGAATGAAAGCATCCTTGGCCTGGAGCTGCAATCTGAATAAAAGAATGCAGAGAGCTTGTCAGGCAGGTGTAACACCACGGAGCCATGTGTTTTAGGAGATTAAGAAGACAGGAAGTGCACGAGGCAGTCGTTACTCTCCCACTCTGGAAATAAGACCAGAAGAGGAAATCAAACTATCTCACCCAATTCTCACCTAGCAATACAACACCGCCCAAAATACACAATGAAGTGGTGACAGGCTAGACAAGGTTCCCCAAAGCGTAGGACGTGGCCACGGGCATAAGTCACTTCATTTCAGGCCGGAGGGGGCAGAACTTCTGCTCATCAGGCCTTGAACCTGTGTCCCTGTCAACCTCCCTAAGTGTTTGGAATGCTGCTTCAAGTCAGACCTGCCCTGAGCTGTGTGGGAACTCTGCTGCTTGAATGGTGCTGGGGGCGGAAGCATCACACCCAGGTGGCCCCATAAACAGTGGTGACATGGCTTACATTGTCCCGCTTTCCTGTATGCTGTCCCCTCTCCCTGAAAACGTTGGAACATTCAAACACCAGATATTCCAGTACAGTAGCACACTCATTTCTCAGGCTAGGCATCTTTGTTTTTATAGCCATACACGGATAACTCCAGGACATGAGACAAAGGTTATAACCAACATATTGAAACAAATCCTCCCATTGGTCTGTGAATGAAGAGACCATGCATGGCCCTTTGCGACAGTCCCCAAAATGGACTGGTTTCTCATGTAAACTAGCACATGTTCCCTCCAAACGTTTTACCTTTAATAATTGTGATATTTCTAAATGAGAAAGAACAAAACGAAAGGGGCAGAAGAGTCACTCTGGAGAGATTCTGAAAGGTCGTGTTTGTTCGTTTTTGCTTGGTTTCACAACTCTGATCCAAAGAAAAGCTAGCATTTCCTGTCCACACTGACTTGGTGAGGCCAAACCAGGACAAAGATCCATTTGGTTTGTGCTGACATGTAGCACAGTGAATAGAGTTTAAATTGCAGCCCCACTGGACACCTCCACCAGCTGCAGAAAATACCTTCTTCCAGATCTCCCTCCTAACAGCCTGATTAAAGGGCACTATCACTTAACTGTCACATCAGCTTTCGAGGGACACTGGAATCGACATGTCCTTTCTCTTCCATTCATCCTCTGTCCTCTTCGCCACGCCCCCTCTGTCCCCTGGTTCAGTCCCTGCTGATGGGGCAGTTAGTTCTACCTTTCCAGAATTTCAGGGTGATAGGCCTTCACGCCCATGGTAACAAACACAGTAGTAAATCCCATGAGCCTGAACATCACTGACCTTCTGGAAGTTCTCATCTGAATTTGCAATGAAAGGAGCTTGAGGGGAAAGCAAGCTGGTGCTGGCAGCTCGTGAACAAGCTACGTGGGCACAGCACAGCGCCTGCCATCGGCACAGTCAGTGTGCAGGGTGTGTGTTAGATTGGCCCTTCTAGAAAACTATGAAATCAACAAAATGCAAACAAAGTGTTAAAAGTAAAGAAAACGTTTGTTTTTTCTGAGAGTATCAATGTGAGGAAGTCACTTGCCCAGCAAAAGAATTAAACCAATAGAGAGATTAATGAGATAAGAAGCTGAAGAAAACCTGTGGTCCACGGGAACAAGCAGAAGCAGGGGCTGTGGTGAGCGTGGAGTCCACAGATGACCTCACTGCAGGGCCACCACAGCTGGGAGCAGAAGGGATGCAGTGCCACTGTCAGCATCGGTCAGGAGGCGTGGCGAGCAGACCAGGACAATACCAAAGCTTGTCCAACTTGTCCAGACCCAGGACCCAGCGGTCCCTCCAGATCACCCAATACACAGCAGAGCCCAACTCTGGCCATCCCGCCCCTCCCATCGCTGTGCTTCACGTTCAACTTCATAGAACAGGTCGGTGGCTCATTTGCTTTTGTATTCAGAATGGGTGAAAGGATGCAGGTTAGGGTACAGTGTAAGCCTGTGAAGTCAGCCTTGCAGATATAAGCTGTAACTCAACTATGCTGGAGGATTAAATAGCTCTGAGAGCACTTGCATATGCGTGGTTTTCTTTATCCAAGCAAGCATGGGGACTGGTTACTAATTATCCCCACTAAGTGTCAAAAGTTGTCCTGGGCTCCAGGGCAGTCACGGATTAAAGCCTGTTTCAGTCTACTGTGTAGACTTTGATAGAAGGTGGCACTTTGGGTTTGCTTGCAGACAAACTGGAAGGTTGCACGATAAGCAAGTCAAACCAGCCCGTTAACCAAACCCAATGCATAAAGGGCACAGAGGCTCCCTTGTGTTTCCACAAACAAAACATGCAGCCGCAAGAGAGGAGACTCGTAGATTCTGTTCAGAGCCCTCTCAACTGGCAGGCCAGGAGGAAAAGAGGGAAAAAAACATTGAAATTTTAGTGTGTCATAAAACCAATCTAAACATTCCTTCTACAGTTGTATGAGAGAAGAGAGAGAAAATTCTTAAGTCCTAAGTATCTTTCATTATTTCTATTCTGATTGGTTCTGCTGCTGCTGCTAAGTCGCTTCAGTCGTGTCCGACTCTGTGCGACCCCATAGATGGCAGCCCACCAGACTCCTCTGTCCCTGGGATTCTCCAGACAAGAACACTGGAGTGGGTTGCCATTTCCTTCTCCAGTGCATGAAAGTGAAAAGTGAAAGTGAAGTCACTCAGTCGTGTCTGACTCTTCGCGACCCTATGAACTGTGTAGCCCACCAGTCTCCTCCATCCATGGGATTTTCCAGGCAAGAGTACTGGAGCGGGTTACCACTTCCTTCTCTACTGATTGGTCCTACTACTTGTAACTTCAATTTCCAGCCAATCATATTTAAGTATCTGCTCTCTCTGGTCTTTTGTTGAGTCTAGAGCAGAAGCAAATTAACATCTCCTCCCCTCTTAATTAACATTTCACCTGGTTTGCTCTGGGATAGCAGAAACTTCCAGTGCTATAACCTGTTCGGATATCCCGAAGAGGGCCATTCAATTAAGATTAAACCTTGTCATGTGACCTAACACTTCCATGTTTTATCCACTCCACATTTTCTGCAGTCAACTGGAAGCTGTCCGAAGGAGTGTAAACCCTGCCTGGCTCCTCCTGGAGCTCTGTAATTTGGCAGGGTAGGAGAAAAACAAACCTTGGTTCAGGGTCCCAAGTATAGAGAGCAAAGGGAAGTGTCAGAATCACAGAGAGATTTAGCTAAGCAGTGATCTCAGGAATTGGAGAAGCAAATTAGAAGACAGAATTCAATTTTTTGTACCTAAGGAATCACAAAATCTACATTGTTGAGAGGCTACCTGCCATGATTTGATTCCAACCATGCCAAACCAGAGTTTTTTTTTTTTAATAAATGGGGGGGGGGTGGAGGTGGTGGTTGGCAAGCTTCTGTTAATAAAAATAACTAAAGGAGAAAGTGAGGAGTCAGAGAAAGTCCTTAAGGCTACAAGCCAGCAATGTGCAACTGCATCTACCATGGCGCTCATCAATCACAACACATCACAGCAACGTCAGAAAGTCACGCAGCAAACAGGCTACAACCACACCATGACTTCATTCCCATCATTCACCAGCAACACATACAGCTTAACAGTCTCAGTCTAATGAGAAGAATGTGGATTTTATAAGCTTCTAACTATGAGCTAGTTAAGAGGAAAAGCTTTGATGGTGGTTTTAAGAACTCCTATTATGAGGATAATAAACTATTATGAGGACTGCAAATTTAGGTGTGACACACCGCTGGTATCCTAAGCTGAGAGGGATCTGTCCCGTGGGCTAGTAAGTCTGAGATAAGGTAGGGAAGTAGCCTCTGTTTCCTTGGGACACCAGCACCGCTCACGAACTTCTCCGGGACCACTCATAAAGGACTGCATTTTGAAAACTCCTGTTTTATAGTACATGGTGCTTCTGGTTATCACTACGTCCTTCCATCCCCACTACACACACACACACACACCCCACACGGCACATCCTAACATCATAAGGCCACGAAGAGGTGTGCTGGAGAATCAGCTTTGGACCCATCAAAATTTCAGGGTGACTCTTTCAATCTAGACCCAATTAAAGCCATATGGCCTCTGGTGGACACTTTGTTAAAAGCTAATCTATAGCTCAGATGTTACAAAATATCCCAGGAAAATGTCAACAGCCCTAATCCTTTACCTGTACATTAAGCTACTAAAGGTAACATGGCCTCTGGAAAATAATACTATTGGCTGAACTTTTTCACTGTGATGGGAAGAAGACAATAACACGTGTAGCCAAAAAAAATTCACATGTATGTTGGACTCTAACATTCTTGCAGCACACAGCATCCCAAGCCATTTCCTTATATGCAAAACTGATTTTTTAAAAAGCAGGAAGACGTTGGCAATATTCCTATTTTCTGCAGACACTAAGTGTTTTATTCCTGTTTTGTGATTCAGACTAATATGTCACCATAGCATGTTTCTATAGTTGTTTGTATGCTATTTGTTTGACCTGTTTTCTTGTTGTAGGCAAAATAAAACTTGAATTTTGTGTATTTTAAGTCTTAAAAGCAAAATATTCTACAAATGATGAGGGCTTCTTTGCAGAACAAGTACCTAAGCAGCACTCAAAGCACTGTACTGTTAGAAGATGTCATCTACTTACAGGTTAGGCTCCAAGTATTCAAAACACAAGGAAAAAGAACCCAAACTCCACTCCAGAAGTCAGAAACAGGAGTTCCTAACAACCCAGTGGTGGCCAAAAAGCGCTGTTTTGGAGCCCAGAAGTTTCGGCAGAGCCTGAGGAGCAGCTGCAGAGACGGGGGTGGCTGAGCTGGGAGGGGTCCACTCACCTCATATCCAGTTCAAACTGGCTCTACTGTGTTCATTCCATAAATCAGGGCTTTGCAAATACTTTCACGTGAAGAAAGGGTGCCACTACAAAACAAAAATAATCCCCTGCAGCAATCTGATGACAATGAATAGCTTCTCTGGTCATTTTCAAATGTCCAAGTAATATTATAATATTACATATCTTTCTGTAAATAAAAGTCAAGACTGCCATGTAATTTACACTTAATATTTTATTCTGGTATGGAACATTATCAATATGTAACCTGCATTCTAGACGGTAACTGAAAGAGGGGATGTCAGGAACCATATTCCCAAGGCCAACCCTGTCGAGCAAGTAACCTGTGAGCCATACCACTCCTGGAGCTTTAACAATTAGGTCGGTGCAAAACTAATTACAGTTTTGCATTGTTAAACATTGCTGTTTGATATTGGAATATTCTTAAATAAATGTGGTTATGTTGTACATCATTTTAATGTGCATTTCTCGCTTTATGTTTTTTTGCTAATGAGTTATTTTATATTTTAGACTAGGGAAATGATGTTAGAGGAAAAGCTAATTTGAGTGATTTTCTTATTCAAGATGGGTCGAAAATGGGTCATCAGGCAGCAAGAACAACTTGCAACATCAACAACACATTTGGCCTAGGAACTGCTAACACAGTGCAGTGGTGGTTCAAGAAGTTTTGCAAAGGACACGAGAGCCTTAAGGATGAGGAGCACAGTGGCCGGCCATGGGAAGTTGACAACGACCAATTGAGACGATCATCGAAGCTCATCCTCTTACAACTACAGAAGTTGCTGGAGAACTCAGTCAGCCATTCTATGGTCATTCAGCATTTGAAGCAAACTGGAAAGGTGAAAAAGCTCTGTAAGTTGGTGCCTCATGAGCTGACCAAAAATCAAAAACATCGTCATTTTGAAGTGTCATCTTCTCTTATTGGAGCAACAACAAACCATTTCTTGATCAGATTGTGATGTGATGAATAGTAGGTTTTACACAACAACTAGCTCAGTGGTTGGACTGAGAAGAAGCTCAAAGCACTTCTCAAAGCCAAACTTGCACCAAAAAATGATCACGGTCACTGTTAGGTGGTCTGCTGCCCATCTGATCCACCACCAAATTTCTGAATCCTGACGAAACCATCACATCTAAGATGTATGCTCAGTAAGCCGATGAGACGCGCTGGAAACTGCAACACCTGCAGCTGGTATGGTCAGCAGCATGGGCCCAATTCTCTATGACAACACCCGACCACAGGTAGCACAACCAACACTTCAAAAGTTGAAGGAATTGGATTATCAAAGTTTTGCCGCATCTGCCACGTTCACCTGTCCTCTTGCCAACCACCAATTCTTCAAGCATCTGAACAACTTTCTGCAGGGGAAATGCTTCCACAACCAGCAGGAGGCAGAAAATGGTTTCCAAGAGTTCATCAAATCCCAAAGCATGGATTTTTATGCTATAGGACTTCTCATTTGCAGAAATGTGTTGATTATAATGGTCCTATTTTGATTAATAAAGATGTGTTTGAGCCTAGTTATAATGATTTAAAATTCATGGTCCAAAACCGCAATTATGTTTGCACCAACCTTAATAAGTTTATAAAAGGTTTCTGTGAGTCCATGTCCCACCATTGCAATCAGAAAACAACAGAAGTAGCACCCCAGCAAAATGACATCTGTAGTTTTAAATAAACAAAACCAAAACAAGCTCCAGAGTGAGGTAACAAACCAGTCACATGAATGGTAGCCGGCTGTCAGTTGGCCAACCCCTGCTGGGTCTTAGGGGAAACCTGTCATTGGGGCCACCTCGCCCTGGCAAGATGGGGTTAGGACCTGGAAGTGGGCCCACTGGGTCAAAACGTGGTCTGAGTGGAGGGAACTGGCTGGGTGTCTCCCCAGGCCCAGGGATGAGTGAATTGATTGGGTCCCCAACATAGGGAAGGGTTAGTCTTTGATCGTATTCACCACCGATAATTCCTGGAGGGAGGAGAGAACTGGGAGGAAAAGGTCTGGGGTGCAAGGGGTTGGGGTAGAATGGAAGGGGGTGGGGTGATGATGGCAGGAACATCACATGCCGCCCTCTCTGGGCTTCTTTCCTTTGTTTGTACCTCTTCTTGTACAGCTGCAGACAGATAAGAACAAGACATAATGAGTGAGTTGGACACTTCCCCAAAGTTCCAGTTGGCTTTCATTATACAGATAGATGTATATATACTTTTCTTTTCCCACAGTACGGAGGCAGACAAAGAAGCTAGCGCACTGAGGGGAGCTTTTACCAGTTTCCACCTGCATGAATAAGGTAGTAGCTGTGAACACAATGCCAAAGGAGCTCTAGTCTTTAACCACACTGCAACTCAGCAACTGTGCCAATCTGGAGTAACAACACATCCAGAGAAGGGATAAGTGAGTGACATGGACTCCCAAGACCGCAATCTAGCATGCTCAAGCTGATACAAATTTCACGTCAGCCTTTTCTGAAAATGGAAATTTTAAATATTTGTTGGAAATATCATGCCACAGAATATAAAAAGTTACGGTATTGGCACGGAAGTACTTAAGTTCACTTTCTCACCTAAATTATGTCCCTAATAGACCTCAATTTAAATAACAAAATAGATGACTATTTCGGAGGGTGGAATATATTCCTATCTGCAAATAAAACAATATATTTTTTTCATAACTTACTATTCTAACTAGCTGAACAGCTGAAGACTACTCCAGCACAAAAACAACTCAGTTTTGTTGTTTTTACTACAAACAGGAAGCCTATATTAAGTAAAGGTGAAAACAATCATCGTGCTAAGATTTTTTCCTGTGTAATGACAAGACACTAAGGAAAACAGTGGAAACAGTGGCTGACTTTATTTTGGGGGGCTCCAAAACTACTGCAGATGGTGATTGCAGCCATGAAGTTAAGACACTTACTCCTTGGAAGGAAAGTTATGACCAACCTAGACAGCATATTAAAAAGCAGAGACATTACTTTGCCAACAAAGGTCCATTTAGTCAAGGCTATGGTTTTTCCAGTGGTTATGTATGGATGTAAGAGTTGGACTATAAAGAAAGCTGAGTACTGAAGAATTGATGCTTTTGAACTGTGGTGTTGGATAAGACTCTTGAGAGTCCCTTGGACTGCAAGGAGATCCAACCAGTCCACCCTAAAGGAGATCAGTCCTGGGTGTTCATTGGAAGGACTGATGTTGAAGCTGAAACTCCAATACTTTGGCCACCTGATGCAAAGATCTGACTCATCTGAAAAGACCCTGATGCTGGGAAAGATTGAGGGCAGGAGGAGAAGGGGACGACAGAGGATGAAATGGTTGGATGGCATCACTGACTCAATGACATGGGTTTGGGTGGACTCTGGGAGCTGGTGATGGACAGGGAGGCCTGGCGTGCTGTGATTCATGGGGTCGCAAAGAGTTGGACACGACTGAGTGACTGAACTGAACTGAAGGACAAAGTCTAAGGTAAAAGTTGAAAACATTTTACTAAAAATTAGCAATAGACTCAAAACCAATTGTATTATAATAAAAGTGGAAAATATGCCCTTAACATATTAATTCACCAATTATTTCCATGCTACAGACATCAGCCTTGGTATTTACAAATACCTACTTCTTTCCAATCTGTGTCTCGACCTCTGATACTACCATCTACAAAGAAAAAAGAAAACAGAAGGATTTTAAAATGTTTCATTCATCTAGCATTACACCTGTCATACCTCAGTTTTCTAAACTACAAGAGTCTACTTGGTGTAAAGGGCTGTCTGTACTTGCAGAGAACACGGACGTGAATGGGGAGAGCTTTGGCGGCACAGGCAGGGTACATGAAGCTTAGAACCTCTATTTAATAAGGCTATGCTATGGCTATTTCCTACTCTTAAAAAAAAAGCCCACAACTTAAAACTTCTAGCCAGCTGAGCAATTAAGACCTCAGTAACAAAGAACACTTTTCTTGTTAGCATGCCATCATGAAAATCACCTCGAAAATCCCGCAGATACAAACACCTCCACAGAAGTTGGTCATTTGAAGTAATACAGAGGTCACGACAAACTGCAGACAGAGACAGGACAGAACGAACATCCAAAAGTCTGAAGATCCGCAGCTTCAGCTCCAATGGGAGGACTACCAGCCCAAATACATCTGGTAGGTTCAGCGCTAAAAGGAAAAAGAGAATAGATCTCACTGAGTAAACAACATCTAGTCTTCCTCACATCAACCGAAGTGGCCAACTGTGTAGAGAGATGATAAATTAGATGGTATTCTCCAGTTATCCAGGCATAAGTCATCTATAACAATCTTTTATCCCCCAGTTGACTATATTACTAGTACCAACTGTAAGCCCCTTATTCTCTTTATGTTTCGCTAGAGAGACAAATTACTTTGTAATACAGATCAAATGAATAACTATGACAATTTTTAAATATTAGTTAATGGCCTCCTTTGTTTCAAGATATATTCAGTACAACAAAAAATTCTCTACTCAACTACAGAAAATGGATCATTCATCGGCTTTCACAACTGGTTCCCAATGCCGCCACTTACCACGTCCCTTTGGACAAGTTATTTAAGCTCCAACTCAATTTCTCATCTGTAAAATGGATTAATACTACATCTCCTTCTCTGAGTTGAGAATTAAATGTGTAAATACATATAGAGCGCTCAGAATAATATCTGGCAAGCAATAAGCACTTGAGTGTTAGACTACTATTATTTGGTATCTAGCAGACCGAAAAAGAAGGGAGGAAGACAAATTCAGAAGCAAAAACAAGAAAGGAAAAGAATAATATATTCCAAAGTCAAGTGACAATCATTTTTTGATTATTAGCTACTTTGCATATAGGGATACTGTTCTCCACTAGCAAAGATAACCAAAATTCAATACAAGGTTTTAAAATTCACATTATTCTTTTCCCTCACCATCAACTGAAGAAGAAAACTATGGCTGTAACAGCCTTGGCACCATGCCACTTGAGACCTAAAATACTATTTTTCTACAGACAGACCGCAGATAAAAGTCAAATATCTATCTCTAAAAACCTGAGATTATTTATCAGCCAAAGACTGTGGTAGATCATGACTCCACCATATTATTTTCTACCCTGTATCTCCCCACCCACTATCACTAGGTTTGGCCATTTTCACTTGTTCTGTCCACTGAAGTGAGAACACAAGCGGCATACTATTTCCAAATTAAAGCTTTAAGAACCAACACATGGTCACTGGCCCTCTTTCCCCTGCGCTACAGAAGAGCAGGTCCTAGATAGGACCTCTCACCACTTTTTCAGCTAACCCTAACCCATACACAACATGTACCTGAATGAGAAATAAGTGTTCACCTTAAGTCACTAAGATCTTAAAATATTTTTACTACTGATAAAACACAAAAAGAAAGCTTATTAATATAAGGATTTTGAGTGAATTATAAACCTTGCTGAATTACAGTTTCATCACCTATAAAATGAGAATAAAACCCACTTCAAAGTTGTTAGCATTAAGTAAGAATGAATGTCAAATATCCAAAGTACCTAGGCACAGAGTCCCAATAAATAGTTTTTTAAAAAGTAGACCTAATTTACAGGTTATATTTATATATGTATTTACTGGACACCAATTATGGGCCAGACCGTGTGCTAGGCCATGAGAATACAAAAGAGAGTAAGACATATTTCCCTGCTTTCTGGGTAATTCATAACCTTAGGTGAAAAGAAATCATGTGAAAAATTATGATACAGTGGAAAAAGGGCTATAATAAAGATACGCATAAAATGCAGTGAAGATACAAAAAGGACGTGAATAGCAATTAAGGAATTAGCATTTAAGCTTAAAAGAGCAGGATTTCACTAGGAGCATAAAAGAAGGAAGAGTCACATGTCATCCTTAAACATATGTGAACTTCCGATTCTTTCCAGCCCTTCAGCCTGTGATAATTTATCATTTCTCACCTTGCCGGGTAAAAGCCAGAAGAGGATACACCAGCTGGTCTTTGAAGAGACGAGAGAGTTTCTGAAGATCTTTGTATATCATGGCTACATTTTCCCCTAGAATATTTATTAAATGAAAAGTCAAAACACGACAGCAAATGGAAAAACTTGAAATGGTATCCTCTACTTCTGCCAAACCAAATCAAACTGGTAAGTAAGTTTTCACAAATAATTCCTACATAAAGAGAAATGAACTAAAGTCTCCAGTAAAGAGGAAGTATACACTGTAACTCTGAAGGCTGAATTCTCTTTAAACAAAATCTTTCTTCAATGGACCTACTAAAGTGATTAGGAATTTATAAATAAAAGGATAAGTAACAGTACAGAGCATATACTAGGTACTATATTATAAGCCACAGTAAAAATGATTTAAATGACTTGTCAAATGCGCAGCATACTCCTACCCAACATACAAAGTACATACTGAAAATACTAAATTAATATAATCCGTAAACTGGTGGCTTCCCTGATGGCTCAAGTGATAAAGAATCCGCTTGCAATGCAGGAGACACAGGAGATGTGGGTTCAATACCTGGGTCAGGAAGATCCCCTGGAGAAGGAAAATGGCAACCCACTCCAGTATTCTTGCCTGAAAAATGCCACGGACAAAGGAGCCTGGTGGGCTACAATCCAAAGGGTCACAAAGAGTCGGACGCAACTGAAGTGACTTAACATGCACTCACATAAACTTGTAATCTAACGGTATTAACTTTCTTCCTCCTTTTTCACTTCTTTATTCCTTACTTAACATAAATCAAACAATCTGAACAACACTGCTATAAACACTGTTCTTAAACAATAGGCTGAGGAGCCAAATCTACTCCAATCCTAAATTCTACTATTTATTAACTCTGTGTCCTTGAGGTAATTTAACCTCCTCTAGACCTGTTTCCCAGAGAAGGCGATGGCACACAACTCCAGTACTCTTGCCATGGACAGAGGAGCCTGGTAGGCTGCAGTCCATGGGGTCACGAAGAGTCGGACACAACTGAGCAACTTCACTTTCACTTTTCACTTTCATGCACTGGAGAAGGAAATGGCAACCCACTCCAGTGTTCTTGCCTGGAGAATCCCAGGGACAGGGGAGCCTGGTGGGCTGCCGTCTATGGGGTCACAGAGTCGGACACGACTGACGTGACTTAGCAGCAGCAGCACTGTTTCCTGATCTAGAAAATGGGCATAAAAACCTTTACTGCTGTAACGTAGAGTATTTCTACTCCCCACAGTAAGGACCTCCACAGTACAGAGGTGAATATACAGTGTTGTAGCCAAGGAATCTCAAGTTTTTCTCGTCTTAATGGTAAGACCATCTGTATAGATTCATCAGTCTAGTTCACGCATTCTCAAAAGAAACAATACTGTCTCCAACCAAGCAAAAATCCTATCTATTACATTGGTTTGTGACCCTCAAAAGGGCCATAGTATACAAATATATACTATATCTATGAAATTAAAATTTCATTGGGGAGAATGATGTGGGAGTTGGGGTGGGGGATTGTGTACAAAGCCTCCTTAGGGGATTGACAATGAAAAAGTGGTTGAGAAACACTGGCCTGGTATGACATTAATTGTTCACAGACCATTAAAAATACATATTCTGAGGTCTCTCTTTCCTATCAACTTCAGTTCATATAAGTTAGTCTCTCAGAGTCTGATCTCCCCTGGGAGAGATCTCAAGGCCTTCAAACCAAAGATCTAGACCTAGGTTCAGTTCAGTTCAGTTCAGTCACTCAATCATGTCCGACTCTTTGTGACCCCATGAATCGCAGCACGCCAAGCCTCTCTGTCCTTCACCATCTCCAGGAGTTCACTCAGACTCACGCCCATCGAGTCAGTGATGCCATCCAGCCATCTCATCCTCGGTCGTTCCCTTCTCCTCCTGCCCCCAATCCCTCCCAGCATCAGAGTCTTTTCCAATGAGTCAACTCTTCGCATGAGATGGCCAAAGTACTGGAGTTTCAGCTTCAGCATCATTCCTTCCAAAGACATCCCAGGGCCGATCTCCTTCAGAACAGACTGGTTGGATCTCCTTGCAGTCCAAAGGACTCTCAAGAGTCTTCAACACCACAGTTCAAAAGCATCGATTCTTCAGCGCTCAGCCTTCTTCACAGTCCAACTCTCACATCCATACATGACCACTGGAAAAACCATAGCCTTGACTAGACAGACCTTAGTCGGCAAAGTAATGTCTCTGCTTTTGAATACACTATCTAGGTTGGTCGTAACTTTTCTTCCAAGGAGTAAGTGTCTTTTAATTTCATGGTTGCAGTCACCATCTGCAGTGATTTTAGAACCCCCCAAAATAAAGTCTGACACTGTTTCCCCATCTATTTCCCATGAAGTGATGGGACCGAAAAGACACTGCTGTAAATGCCATTTCCCTGCTATAATAGATCACACCAGTCCCCACATCCGATCCCTGATTTTAAAACCTGCCTGAATTTACTATGAGGACAAAATGAAAAATACATCCATAAAGGCACATGTCCAGCAAAAAACAAAGTACTCCAAAAGATGTTAATTCCCTTCGCACATCATCTCTTCTCTTTCAACTGCCTACCTGTCAGTTACACTTTGGGTTTAACTGAAAAATTATCTTCTTTGCATCCATTAGTATTATAAAATACAAGCAAAATTACACCTAGAATAAAAACTTTTGAAGTTCCACTCTGTATAAAACAGTAACCAAATTTATGTAAGTTTAGGCAAACATTTTGAGTACAATCTTTCTTTTAATGATCTTCCATAATGAAGTTGTATTGTATGGTTTCCACAAAACATAGTTCCTTTCCATACTGGTTAAATGCAATGTTAGAAAAATCTGAAGATTTAATTCAGAAATTATGAAGCATCAATCCTGTGTAATGCATTATATAATAGCATCATCCATAATGATGCTAAATATAATTTGGTGGCATACTTATATATTTATACGGCATAATGGCAGTATACCTATAATTTAGCATCCAAGATCTGAAGAGAAACAGGAAAGAAACCGAAACTCTGTAATAATGTCTTGTATTTGCTTTTAGGCTCATCCAGAAATTTTAAGTCTTTGAACATTATCTTTCTGTTGTTTTGTTTTGTTTGTGTAAACCTCTTAAACCTTTATCCCAAAAGCTAAATCACTGTTACAATACCTGATTCCTCTTTGCAAATAAAAGATTCTGGCAGCAGTTGCAGTCTTTTCACACTTCTAACCTCATTGTTGATTTTTAGGGTAGCTGAAAGAGCAAAAGAAAGATGATGAAAAAGTTCTGTCATTTCATCAACTGCTTCGCTTTTTCGTATGAACTTGGCATTCATTCCCTTGCCCCCAATATACAGACACATTATACAAACAAACTGCTCTCTGCTTAATTCCTTCCCTCACAGCAAAGTCCAAAGTGCAAACCTGCAATCACGTTAACTAAAACAACATTTTTTAAAACTACAGTAGACACCTTTATATGAAACCCAGTAAGTACTACCAACAGCAGCTTATTAATAATGGAAAGATATGCAACAAGGTTAAAAAACAGTTAAACACAATACAATCATTATTTGTAACGAGGTCACTAAAAACTCTATTTATTTTTTATTTAACCCTTGGCAATGAGTCTTCCCTTGTTTATTAAAAGAGTCCTGCTAGCTTTCACAGTATCATCTCTCTCTAGACCCAGAGGACCAATATTCTTGACATCACCAGAAGGTTCATTTTTTAATCCTATACACAAAGGCGCACTTCATTTCATTCTATGAAAGAACCAGTGATGTGCTCGTGCACATGTGCACTGAGCAGGATGTCTCGGGTAAAGGAAAGATTTAAGGACACACTGCTCCTTTTCAAAGAACTAAGCCTGGAATGCTTCTGGAATGGCTGCCTGCCACTAAGTCCTCAAGCAGCTGATTTGTCAAGAATTAGTAAAGGCACAAAACATCAGAAACTAACACATTTAGCAACTATTCTCTATATTAAGTATCTTAAGACTAGTAAATAAAGGTTAATATATTGTTGAAGTGTTGTTGAGCTGTTTTTGTAAGAAACTGAAGCAAAAATTAAAACCTCACATTCACTATTTGATAGCTGTGACCTTGCAAATTAGGCTGTGACACAGCAGCACGATTAGCCCTGTATTCTGTAACCTTTTGGCCCCCGTGTGATTAGTGGTCTAGGGATCAAACAAATTTGATAAAGATTCCTAGCTGTATTGTGACAGCCAAGCACTGAAGTGGCTGTAAAGCATTTGGAAAGAAACATGTAAAGATCCATAAACTAACAAGCATGACTCTGCCATCCAGTTACCTATCACAACAGCCAATCACTCAAGTGGCTGTAAAGTGTTTGGAGAGAAACATGTAAAGACTCATAAACTAACAAGCATGACTCCTCCAGCTAGTTACCTATCACGACAGCCAATCACTGAAGTGGCTGTAAAGCGTTTGGAGAGAAACATGTAAAGATCCATAAGCTAACAAGCATGGTTCCTCCAGCTAGTTACCATTTATGACGATGAGGTTTCCCAAAGGCACACAGGTGAGCGCAGCAGAGCCACCCTCGCAGAGAGGGTGCGTGTACTGCAGCTTATACACGCCCCCCAACCTCCAGTTCTCCGGCATGGACAGAGCTTTGGCTTCAGTCCCCTGGGCGATGACATGAAATAGAGGGAAACAGATAATGAAGGACAGTGCACTACTCTCAAAAAGATGAAAAACACAAGAGGCCCCTAACCTGTCTGCAAATAAGCATTCCATACAGTCCCTTTAATAAAGTTTATCAGATCATTAATAAAACTGTGATAGAAAAAAAATGTTATATTATCCACCATCAATAGTTTGGTCCAAGTACATAAAATATCAGAGATGGAGACTGATTTCTCACTTCAAAATTTCACTTATCTGCCTCGCAGAGCCATATCATTATTCAAGAGCCCAGCTCAAATGCCACTTCTTTTCTGAAGCCTTTTTCAAAAAAAATCCTTGCTGTCATTCTCACACTCTCACCCCCTAACATTCTGTTCATATTTCCATTGCAATGCTTCTATTATTTATCATAATACATTGTAATCTGCTTTTTACTTGTTTCTTTCTTCCCACTTACAGACTCCTTGAAGATAAAGACTGTCCTAGAATCTATATGTTCTAAATCCTGACTCAGCATATGGCATGGTCCCCGTGTTCGCTGATCACTGAATTACTCTACATTCTTGTTACTCATAGCATGGCCCACGAATCAGCAGCATTGTTATTATGTGGAGAATGCTCACTACTATCTCAGGCTCCACCCTATTCAATCAGAATCAGCATTTAATAAGATCCCGTAGGTATTCTTATGCACATTAAAGTTTGAGAAACTTCTAAATGTTCTCCTGTGTGAATCTCTGGCATGGCATCCTCTATACACATATGTTTCTCCTACAACTCAGCCAATACAACGCACCAGTCCGTTACTTGTCTTTCTCCTCCATTTGGACAGGAAGCAAGCTGCGAGCAGAGACACAGCAGTGCACTGGACACTGGCAGATATTTGTTGAATGGATAGGAACGAATGAAGTAAGCAACAACGTAAGAACAATGTCCCTCTTCCTAACTGAGTTGTTTTAAGGTTAGTGGCAATTCACAGAACCACTAACATAAAAAAAATAACCTGGTGAGCCATCTATCTAGTCAAACACAGTCCACATGCACTGACCACATATTGTCATATATAATCTTTTGGGTTTTTTTAAACTGTAGATGTCACAATACTAACTAAAAGCTGACAAGGAAATAAAGGAGGAAAAAAGGAAAGAGGGAAGGGAACACTTACTGACTGCCTACTGGTATGCTCAGCATTGTCTTTGACAGTTTACATTAATACCCAGACACATTTAAGAAAGAAATCTAGAACATGACTCCTTTTCTAACAGGAAACTTGTGTTCTCGGCCATAATCTCACCTGAGGTATGTAACCCGATTCCAACATGAGAAGATGTATGGATACTATCAGGGCGTCGCAGGGGTTCAAACAGTCAGCTGACTGATACAGGATCTCCAATGAATGTGGCACTTGCCCTTCCACTGATTCGCTGCAGAGCATTGGCTCTGTGAGACAGAAACCTGCGCCCTCCTCCACATCCAAAACATCTGGAACTGATTCAGCTTCAAAATGCTGACCAGGCCCCGACTGAAAAGGATAACAAAAACAATGAATTCATTAAACAGACCTTTTTTTTTTTCACACTATATGTTGTATCCTAAGTGAACTCAGATTAGAGCTCAGAGCTATAGCACATTACTGAGCTCAGGAATGGTACACATTTTCTGTGAGGGCTCCTAAACCATGAATAAGCCTGCAATCTGCTCCTCCCTCCTGAGTATCTCGTGTGCATGCTCAGTCAGTTGTGTCCGACTCTCTGTGACTTCAGGGACTGTAGCCCACCAGGTTCCTCTGTCAATGGGATTTTCTTTCGATCTCCATTAATTTTGGAAGAAAACTTATGACCAACCTAGACAGCATATTAAAAAGCAGAGACATTACATTGCCAAAAAAGGTCCATCTAGTCAAGGCTACGGTTTTTCCAGTGGTCATGTATGGATTTGAGAGTTGGACTATAAAGAAAGCTGAGTGCCAAAGAATTGATGCCTTTGAACTGTGGTGTTGGATAAGACTCTTGAGAGTCCCTTGGACTGCAAGGAGAGCCAACCAGTTCATCCTAAAGGAGATCAGTCCTGGGTGTTCATTGGAAGGACTGATGTTGAAGCTGAAACTCCAATACTTTGGCCACCTGATGCGAAGAAATGACTCATCTGAAAAGACCCTGACACTGGGAAAGATTGAGGGCAGGAGAAGGGGGCGACAGAGGATGAGATGGTTGGATGGCACCACTGACTCAATGGACATGAGTTTGGGTAGGCTCTGGGAGTTGGTGATGGACAGGGAGGCCTGGCGTGCTGCAGTTCATGGTGTCATAAAGAGTCAGACACGACTGAGCAACTGTACTCAAATGAATTTTGGCTGATATGCCAAAAACCTGAAAACCATCCTAGACTTCCCCTTCAACCTTATAAGCCCCACTTCAACATAAGTAGTTATCCAAGTTCCACTGAATCTATCTCCTAAATCTCTCTAAAATCTGCCCCTTTCTACCCCAGTGGTACTTCAGACTCATTTATCTCCTAATCTCCAGCAAATAGCCTCCCCAGGTATCCCTGGACTCCACTTGCTTGTCTCCCAAGACACTCCACCCACTGCTGCCAGAGTTTTCTGACAACTGAGAATCCAGTTATGTCCTATGTCCCAGCTTAAACTTGCCAGTACTTCCCCTATGTAGACAGCACCACTGGGCCTATATTGTGCCTTGGAACATGACCCTAAATATTCTTAGGAAAAAAGAGGTCTATAATCAAATGAGTATGGAAAATGCTACATGTCACAGCCTCCTAACCTCACCCTCTACATCCACAAAATACATTCTGGCATTATAAAGCTCTGAGAAGTCCAGGAATAACAGAAAGCATGCCTAACATTTAACCAAGAAACACTATCCTCCTTCCTCAACATTCAGCATCCTCGTAACACTTACTTTTAATCTCATGAAAAAAGTTTTCCATAGAGGACATGCTGAGAAATGCAGGTCTACAAAATAAAGTCCAAACTCCTAAACCCCTTAGCCTACAAGGCCCTTCATCACCTGACCCCTGACTCTGTACCAAGTTCACGTTCTGCAGTCCCTCCCTCTCCATTCTGGTATTCCCCTACTTCTTCAAGTATTACAATAGACTATCTTTCTACCTTGCAAAGGTCTTGATTATTGCACTTCACCACACTGTATTGCAATTTTCTGATTTCATGTCTATATCCAACCATGACAAGAAGCTTAGAAAGGAATAGACATGTCACCCACTTTTATAACACAAGAACAGTACTTGGCACACAGTAGGTACAATAAATGCTTGCTGAACAAATGATGAAAGATAATATCTTACAATTTCATGTTTTTCAGTGTCTTCTAATTTACCCCAAACAAAAATAGGCAAGACAGATGAGGTCACCTTTTTATACATGCTATAATTTTGATTCAGATTAAATAATATAACCAAGGTTACTAGCTAATAAAAATTTGAAATGATCTAAGATCTCCAGACTCATAAGTTCGGAGCTTTTTGACATGATAACACTGCTTCAGTAAGATTGAATTAGCTACATTAATTTTACTCAGAAAGACAACTTCCTAGGCATGTGTTCAACTCTTAATGCAAAGCACGTTTCTTCTTTTTAAGTTTATTTCCATTAGAAAACTTCTTCCATCAGAAGAAAGTAAAGTTACATTTTATGAGTAAAATGCTGGAAGAATGTAAGAGAAGAATGTAAGGCTGTTCTTTCAAAATCCTTGAGGATCTGAGCCCTGATAGCTTGTAGAGAAGATCCACATTCACCTGTTAAAAACCCAGGGGACAATGACAATCCACACTACCTAAAAATAAGGCTCCTAAAAGGCTCTTTTCTTTGAGGAAGGAGAAAATACTCATTAAAACCACTTACCTGATAAAATTATGAATTACAGGCATACCTGGAAATGTTGCAGGCTGGGTTCTAGACCATTGCAAGAAAGCAAATATTGCAATAAAGTGGGGCACAAAATTTTCTTGGTTCCCCAGTGCACATAAGAGCTATGTTACATTATATGACACTTATTAAGTGTGCAGTAGCATTATGTCTAAACAATGTAGACACCCTTAATTAAAAAATACTTTATTGCTAAAAAATGCTAACCATCAAGTGAGTCTTCAGTGAGTCATAACCATTTTGAAATAGTAACATCAAAGATCACAGACCACAAATCATAAAAAAATATAAATGTCAAAATATTTTTTAAATGACAAAAATAAAATTTAAAAGGTATAAAAATATAATGACAAAAATGTTTAAACTACTGTGAGAATTACTAAATGTGACACAGAGATAGAAGCGAGCAAATGCTGTTGGAAAAATGACACCAACAGACTTGCTTGACAGTTTCCACAGACCTTCAGTTTGTAAAAAATACAGTAAAAACTGAGGTATGTCTGAATATACGCTCTGCTTCTTATGCCTAACTTTTGGCCATTTGTTACTTACTGACAGATGTGTGGGAGAGAATATATGTGAGAGGAATGTTTTTAAAGGTTGCCCTAGGCTAATAATGACATGGGAGGATGATATCAAAACCCTCTGGTGAGCTTATCCAACGTTACACCCACTCCGTGAGAACCACAGGCACTCTCTGAGCCATCCTGATATAAATGCTTATCATATTCTTCACGCATGTGCAGACAAGAAAAATGCTTAGCACCACCTCTCTAAACAGACCATTTGTCACATGTCCTTGACAAGTGAGTGGGCAAGTGACGGTAATGCAATTTAGAGCTAATATTAGCATCTGATACAGTACTCTCCCTGTTTCTCTTTAAAGATTCAATCAGTACTAGATGCATTCCCAAATACAATGACATAAGGAATGTATATCAACTATACTTAATAAATAAAATAATTTTTAAAATTTTTCTATAAGAATATAATCTTTAGTCTACTGATGGTAACCATCCTGACTAGTACAGAGTTCAGTTGAGCTATGCAGTATGATTTATTAGCTACTCTACTTCTTGTTTTGATATTAATACCCACCACACTGTCATCATTCCAGACTTCAGATTGGGCTGCCTGTCCTTGGAGTGAGTCATGCAGTTGCGCATCCTGTGTGCTGGGCTGACTGGAGCTGGCAGCCAAAGAGGGTTGGTCATTATTCTGCAGTGAGGAATGCTCTGAAACTGTGGATGAAGGTAAGTTAGGTGCTGCAATGGCATCTTCAAGAATCAAACATATCAAGTCCCCAGAAACAATCCCATATGAAGCCAAGGTCTCTTCATCTCCAGTGAGGGCATCCTTGTTGTTCAATGTAATTGCAAACCGGGCATCAGAACTGCCAAGAAAGATGAATAAGGACAGTAAGAGCTACCTATTGCCGCCAGCCCCAGTATAACACATTTGAAACATATACAGAGCACGCAGTATGGCCCCAGCAACGCCAATGAAAACAAACCAAAATAGAGATAAAAAGAAAGCCAAAGTCTAGGAAAACTATCAAAATTATTTGTTCTTCTCACTAAATGCCTACGTTACAGATACCAGCCTGAGGGAGAGGATCAGTAATTCTCTATCATTAATCCATGTTTTCATCAATTCTAAGATACATACTTTTTTATACTTTGTCATCTTTGGAAAAAGGATGTGTCTTAAAATTGATGACTTATCATAGCTTAATGGACAGCATTTTTTCATTTAGTGTGACTTAAGAATGTGCCTCTGAGGGCTGATGGCAAATGAGAGTCAATGAAATATATTCTTTTCAAAATACATATTATAGCACATCATTCCTCTGCTGAGAACCCTCCAGTGGCTTCTATTTGACCTTGGAATTGGCCTTAACATGGCCTCCAAAGCCCGACATCTGACCTGCCCCACTCTTCCCCTCACTCACTGCTCTCCATCTACACGAGCTCTCCACTCCTTCCTCTAAACCAGACCAGTCTCACTGCAGCCTCCGGGCCTGTGCATCTGCTCCTCCAGTTCTTCAAATGACTGACTCTTCTCATCACCCAGGTCTCAACCCAAATGTCACCTGTTGAGAGACCCCTTCTACCCAACCTCCACCACTCTATTCCATTCTTGTGCTTTATTTTTACTGGAACAGCACTAATTGAAACTATCATTTATTTGCTTATCATCTCTCTTCCACACCCATACCACTAGAATTTAAGTTTCATGAGATTGAGAATCTTGTCTAATTCAAAATTTCATCTCCAGCACTTGGCAAATAAGAAGTATTTATGAAACAGATGTAACCAACAAACATTAGATGAAAAGATCAAGATGAGGCTGAAATCAGGGCTAACTATCCAATATCTTTCCATGATAATTAGCTTATGAAGGTTCCAAAATACTAGACCCATGTCCTAATGAATATTCATAATCACAAAAAGTTAGATGAGTGCACATAGATAACTGAGTATAAATTCATCCCTCTTAGCTCAGTAAGAGGTTCACCTTCCTCACTGAGGTCTTACTTAAAGTCTTTCATGTGGAAAAAGTGAACTCGCTCAGTCATGTCCAACTCTTTGCGACTGCATAGACTGTAGGCTGCCGGAGTCCTCCGTCCATGCGATTTTCCAGGTAAGAATACTAGAGTGGGTTGCCATTTCCTTCTCCAGGGATCTTCCCGACCCAGGGATCAAACCCAGGTCTCCCACTTTGCAGGGAGATGCTTTACAGTCTGAGCCACCAGGGAAGTCCCTATTATGTGGAAGACTACACAAATCCAAAAACCCAGTGCTAAGCAAGCTAGGGCTGAAGTAATGAACTTCCATCCTTTCTGCATCACAGATTATCTGATCTTCAGAGAATAATCATTTCATTACACAATGATGAGGAATAATTAACAAACCACTGTAGACCATTTTATAAGACATTTATACTCAGCAATGCTAACTTCATTAACTTTTTGAGAGGTTAACAAAGGATGAAGTCCTTTGAAAACTGTGTTCTGTTTATTCATTTTTACAATGCTTCATTTTCAAAAGTGCTCCCAGTACTTCATTTATGTTTTTCTTTCACGTGTAAATACATATTTTCTTACCAATTAAAGTGTCTTTGGTACAGAAATTACTGAAGCTTTAGAAACAACTCCTGCTTAGGAGAAAATAAGCAGCTATGCCTCTGCTTTCAAATGTTTTGATAAATGTTGAAAATCAGCCAACTGCCCAGGAAAACAACATCCCATTTTTAGTAGGAAAAGAAGAAAAACACCTCAAATGAACTGTGTTTATGGATGATTTGTCACAGCATAAGGTTGGTTTTTTAAAATGATTACCGAGCACAATATTCATTCAAACGTTGATTTGTAAAAAAGATAAAGAATTGTCTACTTAATAAAATGTCGACCTCCCCTCCCCTTTAGTAAAAGACCTACTTCTAAATTAACATATGGTTTTCCAGGAGAATGGTTAAAAAACAATCCTGTTTTCTGACACTGTGGGGGGAAAAAAATTAACTTCATCAGGAAATCCCATCCTAGAAACTCCAGGCCTTTGAGTTATTTTATGGCAATCTCAAACCAACTTGCTCAGCAAGGACACTTTAAAAGTAATAAGGTCTTATGGACACATTTTTAAACTGCCCATTTATTATAAAATGAACATAATGTCAGAAGAATGAATTCATTTTCACAAGCTGAAGCTTTCATTCCTTCCGGTTAACCAGCCTCAACTGTAAAAACAAACTTGAAAGAGAAACTAACTTGGGCTCTTGAGTAAACAAAGCTAGTCATATTGGGTTTCACATCCTTTCCAGATTGTCCCACCTAATTAAAAAGTAATATGTATACATATATACAAGCTATTTTTAAAAGAGAAGTTAATTTTGATAATTTGTGGTGGGGTAATGATACCAGCATGCAAAACACTTAGGCTTAACATCAAGAAAAAACAATAGACATGTCAATTACTATAACACTTAAAAGGAATTTTGTCAGTATCTCATTTTCTATATTTATGTTTTTAATTTGGAGGGAAAAAAGGCTTACTTTCAATGTAACATCCTAAACTGAAAAATGAAAGGGTGAGAAGTTCATAATAAAACCTCATTTTACTGAATTTCCTAAAAATAAAATGTAAGTTTATAAAAGTCTTATGAAAGGAGTCAGTTAACAGTTTTGAAGAATTCACCTAAAAAGCCCCAGTGAACACCTTTTGTATTTTTTCTCAGCACACTCAAATTCCAAATTCGCTAACTCAGGATTTCGAGGACCACCCTCACTTTTGTCCCTCTACTCCCAGGTTATGGTCTCCAGGATACCCAGGACAGCCTTATCCGCAACCCCATAAATACAGAATTTGATCCATTATTTCTCAACGTCACTGTCCCCAAACTGCAAGCTCTCCAGGGTCATCATAAGGCCAACGTTTACCATAGTTTGCATTAAAAAAAAAAAAAANAAATGAGGGGCCCTGTTCAATCCACGGTAAGGAAACTAGATTCCACATGCGGCCCAGACCAAGGGCGGCCAAATATTTATTTAAAAATAAAACATTGTAGGCGGTGATCTATGTCGGAGAGTATATTGGCAACCTGTCGCTGCCTAATAATCACCCCAAAGCTTAACCGCTTAGGACAACACATTTTCCACACAGGTTCTGTAGATCGAAAATTTGGTCATGACTTAGCTGGTTGGTTCTGTCTTGGTCTCTCGTGAGATTACAGTCAAGATGTAGGTCAAGCAGCCTTGACCTGCAGTTATCTGAACTCTTGACTGGCTGGAGGATCTCAATCGCATGACTGCTGACCTTGGTTTTTTCTGTTGAGGCCTTAGTTTTTCACGCCATAGGCCTCGCCATTGGGCCGCTTGAGTGTCCCAAGGGCATGGTGTCAGAGTGTCCCTCACTTCCCTCAGAGCCAGTGATCCCAGAGAGACCAAGGCAGAAGCCACAGTGTCTTTTATGATCTCATCTCAGAAGTCACATACCATCACTTCACTCGTTCAACCAAGACTTCAGTGTGGGAGAATCAACCCGAAGGCATGAATATCAACAGACAGGGATCACTGGGGTCCATCTGGGAGTCTAGCTACCATAGAGGGCTTGGCAATAATGACGATGATCACTTAGATGAGGAAAAGAGTATTGTCACTTTTCATCCTTGTAAAGATAGCTGTTTTCCAAATCATAAAAAAAAAAAAAAAAAAAAGTTGAATAAATAACGTTTCTTCCAATAGGTGGCAGCACTTGTCCACATTCTGACCTTCATTCACTGGATAAATATATACTGATCACCTCCTTTGTGCCAGAGTATCCTTGGTCCTGAGAAAACAAGTTCCTACCCATGCAGAGCTCACAGGGAAGTGAATCAATTTTTGTGGTAGAGCATAAAAAGTGTCTTGTTTATGATGGAGATAAGAACAGTCCTGGGGACTGGGGTACACAGGGAAGGGTGGTTGGCCAGGAAGGTTCTTGAGTGGCAAGTGATATGAAATTGAGAAAGGAAGGATGACAGAACCAGGGTGGCTTGATGCGGCCAGAATGGACACAGTGGCTGAATGTGGACAGAGTGGGTATATCCCAGATAAAGAAGAGCCTCAGGATAAGCAAAGGATTTGGGAAACATCCTAGAAAATGCATAGGAAGCCACTGAAGAGTTTTAAGCATGGGAGGCTTCATCTATCATAGTTCTTAGCTCTGAGCAATAGAGACTGATTCTGACCAAACAGAAAAGCAGCAAATGAAAAGGATAATGGGTAGTTTGGGGATTCTGGGATTGCTGAAGAAGTGACTCCAGGTTAAGCTTCTAGGAGGATGCTCAGAACCACACTGAAGAACTGGCCTGATGAGGAAACTATCTTGACTGGTAGTCGCCCCACCCCATCCTGGATGGAAGCTGCTGTCACCGCTGCCAGGAACTGCTGGGGAATGGCTGCCACCTCCAAATACCACATGATTTTACACCAACGAAATGCCAAGCTTCCAGAAGAGCCTATATCCTCACCTCACTCACTTCAAAATTGAAACTTCAATGCATCAGGGATGCATCTGCTTGTGGGAAACTGAGGCCTGAAAAGTGAGGGAAACCCCTGGCCAGAGGAGACTGAAATTTAGAGTCTGATCTCTTTCCTTGGGGAAGCAAGACTTACAATATTTTAACCTCCCCAAATGGAGGAAGGCAGTTCAAAAGATGACAGGAGGCCGTGAGTCTGACAGATGGGTCAGATCTGAGATATGAATCTGTCCCTGGTAGAATATGGATGAGATCAGGGTTTCTCAAGTTCTGCACTGCTGCCACTTGGGCCTCACAAGTCTTTGCTGTGCAGAACTATTATATCTTGTACCTTGTAGATGCTGCTATTTAGCAGTATCCCTGATCCCTATCCGCAAAATGCCAAGAGAACCCCGCTCCCTCAGTTGTAAGACCCAAAGATGTCTCCAAACTCTGCCAAAGATCCCCTAGGAGGAAAATTGCCTTGGAAACCACTGCACTAGAGACCAGCCCAGTTAGACCAGCCCATTCCAGTGGACTGAAATGACAGTGGGAATGGAAACAGTGGGATGGTCCGGGAAGATGTGTCAGAGGTAGAAATTATAGAACCTGAGAAATGGCTATGTTTAGAGACTGTGGGTATGAATTTGAGCAAACTCCAGGAGGTAGTGAAGGACAGGAAAGCCTGGAATGCTGCAGTCCATGGGGCTGCAAAGAGTCAGACACAACTTAGCAACTGAACAACAGCAAATCAGGGTATAGCTTCAGCTACTTGAACAGAGGTCTGAAATTGTAGTTACCTAAGCAGGATATAAGTTTATTTCTCTCTGAAATAATGTTCTTGAAGAAAGAAGTCTGAGGCTAATATGCTGTCCATCTTGAAGAAAGAAGTGTGAGCCTACTATGCTGTCCATCTTTGGAGACTACGTACCACAGTCTGCCTCTTACTATTGCGTAAACCTAGGTAAGTTACTGTCTGTAAAAGTTACTGTACTGTTTATTGTCTGTAAAAATGAAAACAGTAACAAAAATATATCAAATGAGTATGCTGTAAGGATTCAGGAGATGATACCTTTTGGTTTTTGTTCTAATCTATGAAGCTCCTGGTAATTTCTTAAGACAAAAACAGAAAACTAATCCACATGAGATCTTTGCCTCAATCCTTTGTACAACAGAGTGTAATCACTGGGGTGGAGGAAGTAATCCAACCACAGGAGTGTAGGAGGGGCCTGAAACAGAACCAGAGCATCTCCAATGTGCAACCAAGATGTAAGGTACTCTAGAGGACAATCCTCCAAAACCTCAGAGGTCCATGAGAATATTATATACTCCTTCTCTCAACTCTCTTCCTCATTGAGAATTTTTTTTCTCTTTTGCAGGACATCACCTTAATGTCTGCAAGCAACAGTCACTGCGGTTTTCAGAGTTCCGAAATTTACCTTTTTTTAAATGGGCCATTTTATAGACTATTACGAAAGGATGATGTCACTATTCCATGGGAATTCATTCATTGGCTCCCTGTAAATTTTTTTTTTTTTTTTTTTTTGGAGTATAGTTGATTTACAATACCGTGTCACCTCTGCTCTACAGCGAAGTGACTTAGTTATACACATATAGACATTCTTTTTCTTACATTCTAGGCTTTTTTTAAATAAATTTTTTATTTCAGAACAATTTTAGATTTATAGAATTATTTTGAAGACTTATCCAATTTTCCTTTTATTAACAGATTAGTATAATAGATTTGTCACAATTAATGGACCAAAATAGATATTTCTATTAACTAAAATTCATACTTTATTCAGATTTCTCATTTTTTCCCTGTTCTATTTTTTTCTCATTCTTTCTGTTCCAGGATCCTGTCTAGGGTGTCACCTTATATTTAGTGGTTGTGCCTCCTAAGCTGCTCTCATTTGTGATGGTTTCTTAGACTTTCCTTGTTTTTTATGACCTTGACAGTTTTGAGGATTACTAATCAGCTATCTGGAAGAGTGTCCATCAATGACAATTTGTCTTGTATCTTCTTATGAAAATACCATGACTGAGGTGATGTGTTTCTAGGAAGAAGACCTTGACCACATGACTTCTCCACCACAGACTCATTTCTTTTTTCTCCTAGGTTTAGTTTTGTAAGTGCCAAACTTTTCCAAAGTGGAAAACATTTTTCATTCCCATTGGCAATGAATGAGACTTCCTATTGCTCTGTATTCTCACTGTCAGTTTGTATTGTCAATTGTTTGTTTTTTTCATCTTAGCCGTCTTAAAAGGTGCATCGTTGTATCTCATTGTTTTAATCTGCAGTTTTCAATGACAATGCTGAGCCTCTTTTTATATGCTTATATGCCATCTATATATCTTCTCTAGTGAAGGTATATGTTCAGATCTTCTGCCCACTTCTAATTGGGCTATTTGTTTTCTTGAGTTTCCTTTAGTTTTCTGGACATAACTCAAACTTCTGTTCTTGACAAAAACACTTTATAATCTAGGTAGAAACCCCTTTCTTCAATCTTCCCAGTGACCCCTGAAGAATACCCACACTGCCCTATTCCAGAGAGCCTCCCCCATTTCCCTTGACCCCGTCTCCCACGAAGTCAGTTTGCCTCTGAGCTCTTATACATGCTGATTCTGGTACCTAGAATACCTTCCTATCCTCCTTTTAAGCAGAGTGTGTTGCCTCTTCCTTTTGCTCCAAAAGCACTTGAAACATCCTTTTTAATGTTTTCCATACCATTGTAGTGCAATTATTTGTGTAACAGGCTTCTCTAGTCTGACGCTGTGAATTTCTCAGGGGGAAAAGGCAGGTCTTATCCATCTTCAACAACACTCAGCCCCCACCTCGAATGCAAGGGCTGGTTAAGCAAGATTCAAAATATGACATTAGAATATCCATGCTTATCTTAGAGGTCTTGATATATTCATTGGAAAAGTAAGATCTGCATTCTGTCTCTGTAAGAAAAAGGTTGGCCTTAGTTTCGATATTTCCTTACAAATCTAATCCATTTTCCTGAATCTTGAGCTTTACTCTACATATTGATAGTTCTCACCCTTCAGAGTGTCTCAAAAAACTTATATGAGTTACAGGACTTTCCTGGCAGACCAGTTGTTAAGACTCTGCACTTCCAATGCAGGATGTGCAGGGTCAATCCCTGGTCAAGAAGCTAAGATCTCACATGCTGTGCAGGGTGACCAAAAAATAATAAATATTTTAAAGAGTTATATTAATGTACATTTAAATTTTAGCATGAAGTTAAATTCATTTTGAACTGCAAAAATAAAAAGTAACTCCCTTTCAAATAAACAATAAGTAAGGGTTATTGGGTGAGTCGGTTTGTTTATTTTTCAAAACCAGCAGGAAGTCACTGCCATAAACCATTCCAAAGTGTGATTGGTGGGAGAGACTGTGGTCTGAGTCAGTCATCAGTGTCCACCCAGAAATGTTATCACATGGACAACAGGGGAAAGTGGCCTGGAACTGAGCTGGGACGGGAGGGAGATGTGCTGTCAGGCAACTGGGTGATTCTGCTAGATGTCTCCCTAGCCCTTCCAGAGCTATGCTAATTCCAGGCAGCTTCCGCTGGTTAGAAGTAAACTAGCAACTTCAAACAAACACATATATCTGTGTTACTCACACAGATTCAATTAGCAACTCAAAAAACCAGATGTGCTACCTAGCAACAGCATCCTTCTCTCCTCACCTTCCACATCCGCTAGACTATGGCTTATCCTTTTGTGACCTTTCTAAAAAAGGCAGCTAGCATAGGGGTTAAGAGCCTCCCAGATGCAACTTACGGAGAAGGCAATGGCACCCCACTCCAGTACTCTTGCCTGGAAAATTCCATGGACGAAGGAGCCTGGTAGGCTGCAGTCCATGGGGTCTCGAAGAGTTGGACATGACTGAGCAACTTCACTTTCACTTTTCACTTTCATGCATTGGAGAAGGAAATGGCAACCCACTCCAGTGTTCTTGCCTGGAGAATCCCAGGGACAGTGGAGCCCGATGGGCTGCCATCTATGGGGTCGCACAGAGTCGGACATGAATGAAGTGACTTAGCAGCAGATCCAACTTAACCACAGAAGTGAACTTAACTATAGTGGTTCAGAGACTCCCAAAAGCAGAACACCTGGGTCCTGAATCCTGGCTCCACAAACTAGCTGTGATGCCTAAGACTAGGCAAAATTACTTAAACTCTCAGTCTCCTTGTCTACAAAATGGAGATAATATTATTATCTCAAATAGCTTTGGTGGAGATTTAATGAGTTCGTATATAAATGACGCCTGTACGTGCATGCTTATTTGCTTCAGTTGTATCCAACTCTGTGCGACCCTATGGGCTATAGCCCGCCAGGCTCCTCTGTCCATGGGAAGCTCCAGGCAAGAATACTGGACTGGGTTGCCATGCCCTCCTCCAAAGGATTGTCCCAACCCAGGAATAGAACTCATGTCCTTTATGTCTCCTGAATTAGCAGGCATGTTCTTTACCACTATCACCATCTGGGAAGCCCCATAGAGTACCAAGCATTCAATAAATGTTAACTCTCATTTTTCTCTACCTCTTATGTCACTCTTCAGGTTTCCTTTTAACCAGATTTTACCAACACAAAATGTTGGGGAATGGGGAGGTCAAAGTGTCCTTTGTCCTAAAACTGCTTTATCTGGTTCATCCCCCACCCCTCCCCCACAAACAAAGAATCCCTGTTTCCCCCTACTTTTGTCTCCTACAAGAAATAACATAATTTATTTCTAAGCTCAAAAACAGTCTTATATTCAAATAACTTCTTTCTGTATGGGAATAGCCCAGACATTCTAGAAACCAAGAACTAGGATGGTCCATTCTTATATCTTGACATCTTTCTCTTTTTTTGACATCTTTCTTTAATGAAGATTCTAGCTAGTTGATTTTTATTTTTTCTTTGGAGTGTTAATTAAAGGTGTCTCTTGATCTGCAGAGACTAATATACTGTCAGCCATTAATAAGTGAAATAACAGTAGGCAGTGACCAAAACCATCACAAAGAAAAAGAAATAGAGGAAGGCAAAGTGGTTGTCTGAGGAGGCTTTACAAATAGCTGAGGAAAGAGAGAAGCAAAAGGCAAGGGAGAAAGGAAAACATACACCCAACTGAATGCAGAGTTCCAGAAAATAGCAAGGAGAGATAAGAAGGTCTCCTTAAATGAACAATGCAAAGACATAGAAGAATGGAAAAGACTAGCAATCTCTTCAAGAAAATTGGAGATGTCGGGGGAAGATTTCATGCAAGGATGGGCACAATAGAGAACAGAAACTGTTCTGTTAAGGACTTAACAGAAACAGAAGAGATTAAGAAGAGGTGGCAAGAATACACAGAAGAGCTATGTAAGAAAAGTCTTGATGACCTGGATAGCCACAATGGTGTGCTCATTCACCTAGAGCCACACATCCTAGAGTGTGAAGTCAAGTGGGCCTTAGGAAGCATTACTATGAACAAAGCTAGTGGATGTAACAGAATTCCAGAATTCCTGCACTATTAAAGATTCTAAAAGATGTTGCTGTTAAAGTGTTGAACTCAATATCCCAGCAAATTAAAAAGTTCAGTTTTCAGTCCAATCCCAAAGAAAAGTGAAAAGTGAAAGTGAAGTCGCTCAGTCATGTCTGATTCTTTTCAGCCCACCAGGCTCCTCCATCCATGAAATTTTCCAGGTAAGAGTACTACTGGAGTGGGTTACCATTTCCTTCTCCAAATCCCAAAGAAGGTCAATGCCAAAGAATGTCAAACTACCACACAATGGCACTCATTTCACATGCTAACAAGGTTATGCTCAAAATCCTTCAAGCTAGGCTTCAGCAGTATGTGAACTGAGGACTTTCAGATGTATAAACTGGGTTTAGAAAAGGCACAGGAACCAGAAATCAAATTCCCAACATCTGCTGGGTCATAGAGAAAGCAAGGGAATTCCAGAAAAGCATCTACTTCTGCTTCATTGACTATGTTAAAGCCTTTAACTGTGTGGATCAAAACAACTGTGGAACATTCTTAAAGAGATAGGACTACCAGACCACCTTACCTGTCTCCTGAGAAACCTGTATGCAGGTCAAGAAGCAACAATTAGAACCAGATATAGAACAATGGATTGGTTCAAAATTGGGAAAAGAGTACGACAAGGCTGTATATTGTCACCTTGCTTATTTAACTTATATGCAGAGTACATCATGCCAAATGCCAGGATGGATAAATCACAAGCTAGAATGAAGACTGCCAGGAGAAATATCAACAGCCTCAGATATGCAGATAATACCACTCTAATGGAAGAAGGTGAAGAGGAACTAAAGAGCCTCTTGATGAAAGTGAAAAGAGAGTGAAAAGGCTGGCTTGAAACTCAATATTCAAAAAACTAAGATATGGCATCCGGTCCCATCACTTCATGACAAATAGAAGGAGAAAAAGTGGAAGCAATAACAGTTTTTACTTTCTTGGGCTCCAAAATCACTGTGGATGGTGACTACAGCTATGAAATTAAAGGACTTTTGCTCCTTGGAAGGAAAGCTATGACAAACCTAGACAGCATATTAAAAAGTAAAGACATCACTTTGCCAACAAAAGTCCATATAGTAAAAGCTATGGTTTTTCCAGTAGTCATGTACAGATGTGAGAGTTGGACCATTAAGAGAGCTGAGCACTGAAGAACTGATGCTTTCGAACTGTGGGGTTGGAGAAAACTCTTGAGAGTCCCTTGAACTGCAAGAAGATCAAACCAGTCAATCCTAAAGAAAATCAATCCTGCATATTCATTGGAAGGACTGATACTGAAGCTGAAGCTCCAATACTTTGGCCACCTGATGCATAGAGCCAACTAGTTGGAAAAGACCCTGATGCTGGGAAAGTTAGAAGGCAAGGCACGACAGAATGAGATGGTTAGATAGCATCGCTGACTCAGTGGACTCTGTGGGAGATAGTGGAGGATGGAGGAAATTGACATGATGCAGTCCATGGGATTGCAAAGAGTTAGACACTACGTATTGACTGAAGACCAACCAAATTAGTCTTGCATTCTCAATTGTCATCATAGGTAGGCTGGATAAGTAGGAATTCCCAGCAAATCCTTAGTTAAATCTGGAAGACTAAAATAAATAATGAAACTGGATATCTGGATATCATCTTGCTGGCTTTTGTTGCTTTTAATGATGAATTTTGCAAATTATCAGAAAATGATTCTTCCAACAGAAAAGAAGGCTTGAAGTAACGTGTAAGGCCCCTTACAAATAAAATAAAAACGGACCAGCTGTACTCTCTTTTATCTTCGTGTCTTAAACTCCAAGTATCTGAGACTGTTTTTCCAAAATTATTCCACATTATACATGAGCTGTACTATTATTTACTTCATAAATAAACCCCATTCTTAAAGTGTATATAAATTTGTTTAAAAGGGGAAGCTATCTAAAGGGGAAACTTTTATTAATTTCTAATAGAGGATAAACATAAAAAATAAATATAAATATCATGAACATTAAACTCTGTACACTACTTCAAAGTAAAACTTGTTTAAAACATCTTTTAAATTATTAATTGAAAATGATAGAGAAAATATAAGTAATAGGGCATCTAAATTATTGACAGTGAAGGAAAAACTTAATATATGCTACCTCACCTAGTTTAATTCTCATAATGACTTTTCAAAGTAAATGTGATAACCACTTTTATAGAAGATTCTCTGAGACCCAAAGGAAATAAGTAAATTGCCCAAGTTACCAGAGTTGGGGTGGGCAGGGCAAGTCTGTGTGAGGCCAGAACCACAAGGACTGCAGGATGGGGTTCCTCCTTCCCCCATTTCACATCCTGTCTCCTCTCCTTCATTCAGGCCATGCTTCCCAGGACGTCTCTCCAAATCCTGTGCCCAAAATCCCAGGATTCACAACATTGACTTGAGTTAGATTTTCAGTATTTTGTGCCAAAAATAAAAATCAGTATTTACATCAGAAAAAAATACAATTATTTGTATTTTACAATCTTCAGCTTGCTTTTAAGTGGAGCAGATTCTTATGCAGCTGGTTAATGGGTCTGACGATGCAAATAGGAGGCTAATCAGGGTCTAAGTCTCCCTGACAGAAACAAGGAATGAGGATGGGAAAGACGGGGTTGAGGGTGGGGGTCGCAGGGGATGAAGGTAAAGGTAAGAAGCTGCTAGGGAGGTGGGGAAAGAGAGACCAGAAGCAG
Source organism: Neotragus moschatus (assembly GCA_006410615.1). Taxonomy (NCBI): domain Eukaryota; kingdom Metazoa; phylum Chordata; class Mammalia; order Artiodactyla; family Bovidae; genus Neotragus; species Neotragus moschatus. The sequence goes on along the minus strand of SJYA01000939.1, from coordinate 40,025 downwards.
AGAAGAGGGACAGCAGAAGAGGAGAGACAGCAGTGGTGCCTCCGAGGGAAGATCCAGAGGGAAGGAAAGAAATATTCACAGGTACTTGATAAATTGTTTCCCATATAAGGTATTATGTCATTTATCTTCTTCCGTGTCTGGTTCTTGGTTTTTTTATAGTACACTAAAATAAATAAAATACAATCTCACGTGTAGCACTTGAAATGACCTCATACCCTCCTGTAGGACGTGTACCATGGGAAACTGCCTCGGATGACCTCACCGCTTCTACAGATTTAATTCCATCTCGAGGATAATGACTCGGAAATTCATATTTCTAGTCAACCTCTCCTGGAAACCCCAACTACCCACCGGACATAGCCATTTAGATGTCTAATAGCATCATTTCTGCCCTTACTGCATTCCAGACACATCGGCCCACCTTAGCTATTCCCTCCACCCAAGCCCTTCAGGGCTTTTTCTGTCTGGCTTCTAATGCTCAGATCTCAGCTTAGATACACCTCCTCTGAGAAGCCTCCCTGAGCCATCCTAACAGAGGAAGCACTTCTCCCCTCAGTTGCATCACCCTACCAATTACAAGACCACACCCCCCCCCACCAACTATCTTCCTTTATTTCCTCCCTAGCACATCACAGTCTACACATTTTGGTTTGTCTTGTTTGCCTGTTTGTTTTACATCTCCATCCGCTAGAATATAAACTCCATGTGGACATGAATTCTGTCTGTTTTACTAAAAGGAACTTGTACACAGTAGGTGTCCAATATTTGTGGATTTAATGAATGAACTAGTCTATGACTGGCAATAACTGATTCTATGAGGAGAGTATCTTCAGGCTCCTATCACCATTGATATGACCACATACCAATGAACAAAGATTTTACAGCACTTTACAATTCAAAAGCACTTTACAGCACAAAAATTTTACAGCATTTTACAATTCAAACGTTCTCCTAGGTTACTTAGGTTACTGCTATGGTCTGAATGTTTGTGTCCCTCCAAAATTCGTACGCTGAAATCTTAACCCAAAAGGTGATGTTATTAGTAGGTTGCATTTGGGGAATTCATTTCTTCTAAAAGAGGCTCCAAAACTATTCTTAACTCTTTCGACCCTGTGAGAACACAGCCAGAAGAATCTAGCTGTGAACCAGATCTTAAACCACAACAGTGACTTGGATCCTGCTGAGCAACAGAGTCCTAATCAAGACATAACTATGCTGGCTCCTTGATTGTGAACTTCCCATTTCCAGAACAGTGAGCAACAAATTTGTTGTTTATAAGCTATGTCTTAGCTTATACATTTAGCTGAGCTTAGACTGGCTTGTGAAACTTAGTTATAGCAGCCTGAACAGACTAAGACAGCTATCTTTTTCTCACCAGTACCTATTAAAGTAGATGCTATTTTTATTCCCACTTTACCCATAAGAAAACTGAAGTTAAACAGGTACCTGTAACTGGAGCTGTGCTGAATGAGAAACTTAACAGCTGTCAGAAGTACAGACAATGCCAAGCAAACATGCCTGTTCTTCCTAGTTTTCCTGAACTGTCCAGGTTTTAGTACTAAAAATCCTGTGTCCTGGGTAAACCAGAACAGTGGATCACCCCATCTTAAACTGTAAACTTAAGACCTGAGATGCTTCATGTAATCAGATTCCTGGCCATCTAAAGTGCAATGATTAAAACATGGGGGATGGGAGTGGGGAATGGGGTTTAGAGACTATAGATACCAAGTTCCTAAATAGTTGATGAACCCACCTAAACTGACTTCAGAGGAATGCTGGGCGTGAAAGTCATTAATAATCTGAAAAACGAGCCAATAGTCAGAGATACTTTCTGTGATCCTACCCTGAAAGATAAAGATGGTAACTAGGTTGGCCTGGTTATCAAGCCTCATGCTTTCAGGATGAATCTGATCCACCAAAAGTCCGAAAGGTATCCTTGGCAGCCAGTGGCAACATTCAGTACAGGCAGCCTGACCGAGGGAAACCAGCTTACTCTCCCAGAGAGGAAAAGTCTTCCTCTTCCAATTCAATACAACTTAGCACCTTTTTTTTAACATACACTGGAATTCTGAAGCTTTCTGGTAAAGTAGCCATAATAATTTCTCAAGATGTGTGTGTGTGTGTGCATGTGCATGTGTGTGTGTGTGTGTGTTAGAGAGATAATTATTGCATAGGTGGCATTGTCTGCTCATCTAGGTAGAGACTGAAGTGTTCATTCATGTCTTCATGTCATTGGGTAACTGAAGTGAAGCAATTATGTATCACATTTTGAAAGAGGCTTTTTAAAAAGATTCACCACTAGATGATTCAGACTTAATTATCATCTTTGCAGCAGATGAGTTCAAGGTTCCAGTGGAGAACACATCGACTTCAAAGGCAGAAGGAACTGAAGGCGCTCCCTGGCTTTGGACACTTCCTCTTCTTGAGGTAAGAATCTTGAACCAAGATTGAACCAACCTGAAGCTTGAACCACCTTCAAGTCTCTGCCAGTGCACAGTGTCCCAGCGGGAACTACCCTCTTGCTGGAGATGACCCAGATCTGGTAGGACACCTTAAACAGCCAGCTGTCACACATCCTGAATTATTCTGGTCTGCCTAGGTTTTTCTATGCTTTATTTCTTTACACCACTCAGCCCACCCAGAAAACTGTGAACAGCTCTAAGATAGAAATGAGAGTTGGTTTAGAATACATGTTTAGTTCTACATCCTTCAAAAGTGGGGCTCAATAGTTTGGACTTCTATTTTTGCCTCCATTCCAGTGGGGAACCCAGCACAGTGGCAGGAAATTCTAACTTGTCTCGTAACTGATGTGGTTAAGACTAAGGAACTTCAGTGATCTCTGCGCTTTGGGATCAGGTCTTAAACCACAACAGTGACCTGGCCCCTGCTGAGCAAACAGCCTTCCCATCTACCTGAATTTTGTAACTCTTTTGTGTTAAGTATGAAGTTTGGGGGGACAGGGGTGGGGAGACTTGGAGTAAATTTTCAAGGCCCTTGTTATTAGAGATCTTGGTATAAAATCAAATGAGTGGGCTGAATCCCTTGAAATATTCTTCAAGTCTGCCTATATTCCATACCTGTTGATTTAAACTTCTTACCAATTTTATTATCTGTCTTAACCATTAGGTTAGAATAATCTTATAGACTAGGCTTCTTTCAACCAATTGAACTTAATTTCTCAAACTTTGCCTTTATGTTAAAGGCTACACATTTCATTCAATCAACATATCTTTTAATTTTTCCAGAGTCTGCCAAAACTCTCCTTCAGGAGCAGTAATGGTACACTGATATTTCTCAGGACTTTCCTAAGTCATATGTGAGTTTTCTTATTTCTAGTCATCAGAATGGCTCAGGCAAAAGCCTTTTAATTTAGAAGTATTATTCTGTCTGGATATTGGTATGGAAATGTAATGCCTTCTGAGGTTTTGAGTATTGGAAAGAAGAATTCCTCAGAAGCAACAAAACAGGTAACTTGTTGGCAGGTTTTTAAATCATCCTGGATCCTTTCTTTTAACAGGCAACTCACCCTGTCCTTACTTGTCAGCCAAATTACCTAACCTTTTAGGAGTCATCTCTTTGTTTGACAAGGTTCCGTTCCTCCCCTGCCTATAAATTATCATCCTAACCAAACAATTCAACTGAAAGTTACATACAATCTAGTCCTTTATAGCCCAGTAATTTTACTCATTCATAAAATTTCAAGAAGAAAAATATGTATTTTCTATATGCAGCTTTGAGTTCCTGAATCTCGGTCAAAGTAGACCACCTCAGAAACTTCCTTGAACCGAGTGGTGAAAACAGGTTTTTTGGCTGCTGGAAGGGAATTTAAAACTCCATTTGTGCCCAAGAAAATACAAACGGATTTGCACTTTGATACTTGAAATTTTCCAGACACTTAATGAATCTTTCCACATAAAAGATGGCATCAAGAAACCCCTATTTAAAATTCCCAGATAAAAATGAAAAGTGTGATACTGTCAAGTCATTAAATGAAAAAAAAAATCATAAACACTAGAATTAGGAGCCAGAAGAACAGGTTTGATTCCCAAGAGTCTGACTTACTCTGGGATCTCAGATAGGTCATTTGAACTCTCTAAGTCTCTGCGTCCGCATGTCTAAAATGCCAGAAATATACTAGTGTTGTGAGTTTTGTGGTGAAGAACGGTGAAGAAATATAAGTTTATCATTTTAATTGCTCTTCCATTCACAAGTAATATCTCTGCTTTGGTTTATTGCGGTTTTTCACTGTAGAAACGAGGAACTATTTATATGATAGTTTGGTTTTCTCATTGTTTTCAACCTTTTCTAGAACTTTCCTTAGCTAACAAGAATCTTGTAGGCCAGTTGGTTTGTAAGTTAGCAAGTATTTATTGAGGTCCTACTATATACCAGGTAGAAATAATTTCTACCTTACTTTGCATACATCTAATGGGTATAGACTTTTTGGTCTAACACTAATTTCTTTTCACTATTATGAAATCTTTTCCTCTTTTAAAAAAATCCCTCTCTGGGAGGGGACATATGTATACCTAAGGCTGATTCCTATTGATGTTTGGCAAAAAACAACAAAATTTTATGAAGCAATTATCAGCCTTCAGTTAAAAAATTAATTTTTAAAATCCCTCTCTTATAATAACCTATAATGGAAAATAACCATATACATATATGCTCATGCTCAGTTGCTAAGTCGTGTCTGACTCTTTGTGACCCCATGGACTATAGTCTTCCAGGCTCCTCTGTCCATGGGATTTTCCTGGCAAGAATACTTGAGTGGGTAGTCATGTCCTCCTCCAGAGGACCTTCCCGACCCAGAGATCGAACCTGCGTCTCCTGCATTGGCACAGCACCCACACATATATATGTGTGTGCATCTGTGTGTGTGTGTGTGTGTGTCTCTGTATGATATATATATCATATATAGATATACACATATATACAGTACATGGGGTTGCAAAAAGTTAGACACAACTGAAGTGACTGAGCAAACATATATATATATATATATATATACACACACACATATAAATGCACATATATATATAACTGAATTGCTTTGCACACAATATTATAAATCAATTATATTTCAATTTTAAAAACTCTCTTATGCCTGCCTAGGCATGACTCATCCATTTACAATTCTTTGCCTACAGTGATATTAACATGACTACACATCAGTTTGGCCTCATCGTTTGTTAAAATGTGGAACTACTTCTATACCAGTTGGTAAATAGCCACTAATCTAAGCTCAGGAATCCCAGAGGTGTTCCTCTTACTCCCATTGTCCCATCCATCTCTACCTATCCCTCTCTCTAGGGCCCTGGACCACTCCCAGGATAGCTAACGGATCGAGGAAGGCCTAGGATAGATGGCATGCTATGCATGTTCCGTCTCTCAGTAGTGTCCAACTGGACCTAACTCCTGCATCCACCCTGAGTATAAGATGCTGTTAATATCATCCTGTCTCCCAGAACATGGAGAGCCTCACACTCATTTATCCCACTCCTCATATTTCCCCCAACCCTCAGATCACTCATTGCTTGACCAGAGAGACCCTCTTCTCCTACCAGAATTCCTTCTCCTCGGCTCTTGCTCTCACTCCTCTGTGCTTTCCTTAGTGTTGTCTTCACCCTAATCTTCCTCAAGCCGCACCCCTGGCCCTGCTCCCTGCACTGTCCAGTTTCTTTCTGTAGCTTGTCCTTTACTACCAAGACCAATTCCATACAGCTGAGACACCACACTGGATGCATAAGGTCATAGCAGTTTTAAAATATTGAAATACCTCAGTAGCTAATAGCAAATAGTCACTGCTCTGGGTCCCCCACCCCAGCCCCCCAGTATACCCACACTGGCCACTCCTCCAAGACTTCCTCTGTCCCACCCATGATCCAAGACCTAAACTCCCCAGCCCTGCTCTAGAACTGTGGCCACCATCTGTTCTAATGGATGAATATGCTCTGCTAGTGTTTAAATGCTTTAACCACCTCTGCAAAGAGCAATGGCAACCCACTCCAGCACTCTTGCCTGGAAACCCCATGGGCAGAGGAGCCTGGAAGCCTGCAGTCCATGGGGTTGCCACGAGTCAGACACAACTGAGCGACTTCACTTTCACTTTTCACTTTCATGCACTGGAGAAGGAAATGGCAACCCACTCCAGTGTTCTTGCCCGGAGAATCCCAGGGACGGGGGAGCCTAGTGGGCTGCCGTCTATGGGGTCGCACAGAGTCAGACAAGACTGAAGCGACTTAGTAGCAGCAGCAGCAGCAGCAAAGAGCTATAATAAAATGTAGAGTGAAATAAATCCTATTCCTTTTAGTTGTTTGTGGCTAGAGGCATCCATCTTCACTGCTATATAATATTCCACTGTGTGGATAAATCTCAGTGTATGTGCATTCTGTTGGGAACGTCTATGTTGTGTTTAACTCTCTGTTGGGCTCACTTTGCTCTTTTGGACATTTTGGCACCTGGCTCACGTGGACAAGGTATTCTCTTGAGTGTGTTCCTAGAAGAATAAGTTATGTTATATTCAAGGAAAAAATAAAGGCTATTTCTTTGCTTATGATTCATTGATTCCCTCTATCAGTACTTATCATCACTCACTGTGACCAGGACACTGAGGGAGCCAGGCTCTGAAACCTCTAAACCAAACAAGGCCTTTGCCCTCACAGCACTTATATTCTGGTAGAGGAGACAGACAATAAGTTAAAAAAGGAAATATAGGCACATGAATAAATACATATTTTGACTGAGGGTTCAGAAGAAATGAGATTAGCTTAGGAAAGTCATAAGTGGCTTCAGAAGGAAGGCTGTGTTTACAATGAACCTTAAGAATGCACAGACTTCCTGTAGGCTAAGTAAAGGGCAATAGCCTAAGTGTGAGTATTAATCAGGAAACATGAGGTGAGTTTGGGGCTTCCTCAGTGGCTCAATGGTAAAGAATCCACCTGCAATGAAGGAGACACAGGTTTGATCCCTGGATTGGGAAGATCCCCTAGAGAAGGAAATGGCAACCCAGTCCAGTGTTCTTGCCTGGAGAATCCCGTGGACAGAGGAGCCTGGCAGGCTACAGTCCATGGGGTCACGAAGAGTCAGACGTGACTTAGTGACTAAACAACAACAGTGGGGTGAGTGTGGGGACTTCTCTGGACAAGGGATGTATAGATCAGCTGACAGATGTAAGCAGGTTGATTGAACCAGCCTCTTCTCATACCTAAAGGTGGATTTATGCAATACAGGACAAATCAAGACTCTAATTCTCAATCTCATGACCCTCTAGCAAAATGCCCCCTGTGAGTATTCACCAATCTGAGCATAAGCCCATTGCATGAGTGGGAAAGCTTGTGCACTGGACAGAATGCCAGCCCCAGGGGTGAGAGGAGAGGCTTTTTCTCTGCCACCAAGCTGGATACACTAGTGTGGGGTTTTCCTGGAACATTCTCTGCTGGTCCCACAGAGGCTGGTATATCTCCAGAGGGCACCCTTTCTCATTTCACACAAAAGCCCAACATAAGCCAGCAGTAGCCCTACTCGGACACTCCCTCCCCTGGTCAGACTGCTGTGCTCCTTTCAAATAAATTCTCTGGAACTCCCCTTTGTCTACTTCGTTGCATTCCCATTGCTATGGTCTTACCCAAGGGCACACACAAATGTTTGTTTTCTTTGTTGTTGTTCAGTCACCAAGTCATGTCCGACTCTTTGCAACCCCATGAACTATAGCCCACCAGACTTCTCTGTCCATGGAATTCTCCAGGCAAGAATACTGGAGTGGATTGCCATTCCCTTCTCCGGAGGATCTTCCCGACCCAAGTCTTGAACCCTGGTCTCCTGCATCACAGACAAATTCTTTACCACTTGAGCTATAGGGAAGTCCTTTGTTTATCTTGGCCAAGCACAGATGCTCGCTCTCTCTCTCTCTCTCTCTCTCTCTCACACACACACACACACATACACACACACCTCTTACAGTGACCTTCCCCTTCATCTGGACTGCTCCTGAATCCCAGGCCCTCTGGGGTCCTTCCCTGCCCCAACTGCCCTGACTCCTCCCTCTGTCTAAATACACAGCTCCTACAACTTCCTCTTCCCTGACCACCCCCTCAAGTGTTTCCCTGACTAGTTTCATGTTTGTGTGTTAAATCCATGGGTATCTGTATGAATACAGGAATGACCGGTCCCCCAGCTTGTAAACTCCCAGAACTAGAAACAAGGCCTGTAAATGCATTACTCACTCTACTGTCATTAGAAGAAACCTGTATCACTGATGTTGTTGCTACCGCTGCTTCATTCATCAAGAAAATGGGGTGACATTAATTCATTGAATCCATTAATTCAGTAAGTGTACATTGAACATTTGGCCTACGTCAAGCACTAGCAAGATGACAGTGAATAAGATGTAGTCTTTCTCCTTGGAGATGTTTAGTAAGTTTTTTCCTGTGTTTTCTATGTGCCAGTTATTGTACTAGACTCTGGAATCATAGTAGTAAGACAGACAAGACAATCACAATGCAGGACTGTACCTATGAAAATCAAGGACTGTTCTGAGTACCGTGGGACCTTCAAAGGCATGCCTGGCCCACTGCATGGTCTCAAGGAAGAGACGAGCCATTCATTCATTCAATCATCATTTGCCTACTGGTTGCCAGTTACTATTCAAGGTGCTGAAGTGATGAAGTCCTCCGTGAAGACTTAAAATTCTAGTAGGAGAGACAGAAAATAATCAAGTAACTGGAAACTATGCTAGGTGATGACTAGTGCTTTGGAGAAAAATGCAGCAAGGGAGGCATGGGGAATATCGAGGTCACAGGGGAGCGTGTTTCATTTAGACAGGTTAGGAAAGGCTTCACTGAGATAACGCTCGAAATACCTGAAGAAAGTGAAAGGCCCAGCCACGTGGTTTCTGAAAGCTGTCTCTGCCAGGTAGAGGGAACAACAAGTGTAAAGACCTGAGATCCAGGCTGCTTAGAGTGATCAAGGAAGATCAAGTCAGCCAGTGCGGCTGGGTCTAGATGAACCAGGTATGTCTATGAAGGAAAGTCAAGGAGGAAGTAGAGGTGTGAACAGGGCAGGGCCTTGCAGTTGGTAGAAGGGCTTTGGATTTTATGCTGAGTAAGATGAGGAACTATTGGAGGGCTTTAACAGGACAGGGACAGAAGTGATAAGACCTGACTTGAGAAGTTTTCCCAGAAGGAACTGTGCAGCTGGCCCTGGAGGATGCATTCACTGGACAGATGTGGGTATGCAACCCAAAGGTAGAGAGACAGAAAGAGTTGTATGTGCATGTATATTTATATTGGGAGGGTTAAAGACAAAGCCTTCAATTGTGAGAGAGCTGACAAACTGAAGAATAGTAAATAGCTCAGTGTGGACAGCTCAGAGCACTACCCCCACTTAGATACGAGAGGAGGGTCAAGAGCATGGAAGAAGTCCGGAGTTATGAAAAGCCTTGATTGTCATGCTAAGAGCTTAAACCTGTTTGTCCTGTGGGCAAAGGAGAGTCAAGGATCTTAAAGCAGATAAGTGGTTGTCTCACATCCACTGGGGCCGCCTTTCCAAACTCCTGACTCATTTGTTCTAGAACTCAAGAATTCCTCCGTCCTACTTCTGTATCCAAAGCATATCCTTCCCAAGACATATCCAAGTTGTTACATTTATTGTAAGACTCTTATAATGCATAGCATTATATCTTACTGTGTTACAATTATCTGTATGTTTATGTCTGATTCACCCACTATTCTATGGAAAGAAAAGGTCAGAGGCCACACTTGGGTCATCTCTACATCTTCAGCACCTGGAACACATTCTGTGTTCAATAAATGATCACTGGATGGATGGTTAGATGGATGGATGGATGGATGGATGGATGGATGGATGGATGGAGTGAGTTCTGGAAGTAAGCAATGAAAATAAGAAAACCTAGAAATGCTAGGTTGGATTGGGCAATGAGAAAGCATAATAAAGGAACTCTAAATGTTGGCTAATTGCAGATGTGTACAAAGATGGCCCAAGTCCAAGTCCTCTGGGGATGTTTCCTCCTGTGGAATCTCTACATCTCATCTGCTCAGGCCATTTACTCAGGAATCAAGGCGAGGGCTACTCAGCGGGCCCTGGACTATGGTGAGTTGGATGCTTTCAGAAGTGAGGCTGTACTCACCTCCCAAGTGGAGTCTTTGACTCAAATCCAGAAGCTCATATTGGGGTATCTCATGACTGAGACAAGCTCGGCAGTGGGCTGATCCAGAGATGTTAAGAAGGCTAAGGGGAAAGTGTTGCTTGAAAAATAATCCTTTTGACAATAGGCATATTTAAATATAGCCACAGACTCATATTCCACCCCCCACCTCTCTTTCCCCTGCACATGCATACACAGTGAACATCTTGGGTGTATAAAGCACTTGGAACAGAATCTTGCAATAGCAAATTCCCAATGAAGATTACCTACTTTATTTTCACATGGATGAACATATACCTCCACAGTTGCTAACATCCCAATGTTATAGATGAGGAAAGTGAAGGGCAGGGAGATTTTGTAACTTGCAGAGTCACGCAAGCTAGTGAGCCAAAGTGTTGAGATTCAAACCTAAGCTGTCTGTGAGTGCTTTTGGCTCCATCTTTCAATCCTTTACCTCTGTCTTTATATCTCCATATTACTATGCTATTCACAGTATTACAGAAGATAAATCTGCTCTTCTTAATTTCCAACAAGAATAGAAAAGTGGAAATGAGCTTAAGCTAAAACGAAAGGAGTGAAAACAAAGCTTCCTCCTTGAGGAGGTTAAAATGAAAAGATCATTCTTTGTTATTGTGTGAATTACTTTTCTCAAGCATTCTGATGGGCAGGAGGACTCTATTTCTCTACAAGCTTAGAGAAGTGTGTTCTGTGGTGCTATTATATAAAGATGAGCTTATTCCAGAATTAAACAAAAGCAGTGGTTACTCAATTCTGGGGGATGCTGGTATCCTTTGAGAATAAGATGAAAATGTGAACCCTCTCCCCTGAAAAATTAGGTGGACACACACACACACATATCTTACAATATTTTATAAGAATTTTAAGGGGTTGAAGAGTTCCTAATAGTCCAAGGATCTCAGATCCAAAATTCCTGAATTTAAAGAATCTGGGAAAGAAAGAGGACGGTGTAATATAATTTTCTGGAACTGGCCATCAGGCACAAACTCTGGAGTCAAATTGCCCAGACTTGACTATGGTCTCCCCCAGTTCTTAGCTGTGTGACTTAGGCAAGACTTAACCTCTTTGAGGCTCAGTTTCTTCATCTGAAAAACAAGATAATAATGATACTTTACATTTTCCCTAACACTGTCCTGTGTTAGCATATTCTCATGTTCTTAGCTCTGGGGTCTTGGACAATTTCAGTAGCTTCTCTGAGGACTAGTGTTTTCTTCTACAAAGTGAGGACAGTATTATCTACCTTGTAAGAATCTTGTTTTCTAAGTATCTAGGAGCATGATTTTACTTAATAAATTTCACTTATGTGTTTAATGATATTGTGCCATCATCATCTTTTTTACCAATAAACATTTTCTGGGGCTTCCCCGGCAATCCAGTGGTTAAGGCTCTGTACTTCCAATGCAGAGGACTTAGGTTTGATCCCTAGTTGGGGAAATAAGATCCCACATGCCACATGGCATGATCAAAATAAATAAATAAATAAATAAACAGTTTTAAAAGTCCAATTACAAATTTTAATTAAAAAATAATCAATTTCTTTGGTTGCTTCACAGCTGTTCAAGCTGGAATGGAGATGATTGAACAAATGGCCAAGGAAAGAAAGCTCCCAGATTTAAAAGGTTCTGAGTCTCTTGAATTTCTGAAAATCGAATATGTGAACTACAATTTTACCAAGTAAGTAAAAGAGAAGAGCATTTTTAGCAGTGAAATTAATCTTTAAAATCTCAGAGTTGTGGCTATGCCACCATGAGTCCTGGTGTAACACCAGGACAGAGAAGAAGTTAACCAACCTTTGGTGACAGGCTTATCAGATGACTCACCCAAGCGAGAGTGGTCATGGAGTTGACCAAGTGTGTGGTATTTGGGTCAGAACACGTGGGGCCAAGTCACATCTCTGCTGTGTGCTCGTTGTGTGCCCCTGACACATCTGCTCAGAGTCTCAATGTCCTCTCCTCATCCCTAAAATGAGAACTGTAACTGAATGTACATGCCAGCTGTGGCCACCTTGTCCCCACCTTGTCCCCAGGATTCTAAATGAACTTCTTGTTCATTCCATTGCTTACTCCCATAAACCTGGATGCAGGGTTCAATCTCAGTTTCATAATCTATTCTCATCAAGTCTTATCTTACTTTAGTAAAGTTTAGTCAAGACGTCAGAGGTCATAGGAATGGGTTACCAAGGCACATGGCCTTCTGCCCTCTTGCTCTCTAGACCTGCCCTTCTTCTCTGGAGCAATGTAAGTTTCTTCCCCTGCTTTTCCTAAGAAGAATTCTGGTGGCAGTTACAATCTTTTCTACCACGTTACAGCAATTAAATCAAATATCAAAATCAGTAAACCGTAAAAGTCAGGTGTTATAACAAATGTGAAGATACTTCATAGAATCTGAAGCTGCTGAACATGGATTAGTTTGATAGACTTAATAATAGTATAAGACCATCAATGTAAGAACAACAAAATTGCCACATTGACCCAGATCCTTGTTTCACCCAGCATAGAGTTTTGAGCTTATATTGTCACCTTCCCTCTTACACTGAGGGGACCCCAACTGGGTCCTCTTGCCCAGTGCGGCTCATATCAGCTGAGACCAGGTTCAGCAGAGCAGAGCAGAAATTTTATTCATCAATACAGGAATGGAGGAGGAGAGCCCGCACTCTGAAGACACATTCTCCCCATGGGAGGAAAGGGGGGGACTCTCAAGGGGTAGGTAGGAGGCAGGTGCAACATCAGAAACTGGAGGAAAAGGCAGAGATTTTCAGGAATAGTGCTCCTCTCACAGGGCCTTGCACCCAGCACTATTTGTGCCTAGCAAGGTACAAGTCCACCTGCTGTGGGCACAGATCTTACCACGGCAATGAGGCAGAGGCAACTTCCGGACACATCTAGATTTCCTTGACACGGCGGACGCTGCTCTTGCACTTACTTAGGCTGCAACCAGTTCAAGGCGTTGACTGGCAAGTCTCCTTTGAGGTATAACTGATAATCTTTAACAATCGTCAGGTGTTTTGGAACAGAACAGAAATAGTTTAAAGCAGAGATCTTTCAGTTCCCTGGTGTGTCTATGTGTGGTAGGTAGCACGAATTAAGAGTAAGGTTTGGCTGTATATAACAGAAAATGAAAGCGACTTAGATGAACTAGGGATTCATTTTTGTCTCACAAATAGTAAGCTCTAATGAAGCAGTGGAAGAATGCTGTCGAAGCCCCAGTTTCATCGGAATACAACTGCCGTATGTTTTTCTGCTCCCCCATCCTTGACTCTGCCTCTGGCCTCAGTTGCCTCGGGGTCTATATGGCAGATGCTCTACAGTCATTCAATGGCCACCCACTCCAGTATTCTTGCCTGGAGAATCCCATGGACAGAGAAGCGTGGCCAGCTACAGCCCACGGGGTCGCAAGAGTCGGACACTACTTAGTGACTAAACCACCACCACAGCACCACAGCCATCCAACAAGGGTTTGCTGGGCACCTACAGTGTACTAAGGCTTTGTTCTAGGCATAGGATATACTGCAGAGAATGACACAGATATGCTCTTAGTGTTCGGTGAGAGAGATGAGCATTAAATACGTATTTACAAAACTAATGATTTAATTACACTGATGATAATGCCACAGCAGAAAAATCCAGGGTGATTCCCATAATATAAAGTGAAGTGAAAGATGAGGAGAAACAGGTATTCTCATGCACNGGCAAGAATACTGAAGTGGTTTGCCATTCCCTTCTCCAGTGGACCATATTCTGTCAGACCTCTCCACCATGACCCACCCATCTTGGGTGGCCCCACATGGCATGGCTTAGTTTCATTGAGTTAGACAAGTCTGTGGTCCATGTGATCAGATTGACTAGTTTTCTGTGATTATGGTTTCAGTGTGTCTGCCCTCTGATCCCCTCTCGCAATACCTACCATCTTACTTGGGTTTCTCTTACCTTGGACGTGGGCTATCTCTTCACGGCTGCTCCAGCAAAGTGCAGCCATTGCTCCTTACCTTGGACGAGGGGCATCTCCTTACGGCTGCCCCTCCTGACCTTGAACAAGGACTAGCTCCTTTCAGTCCTCCTGCACCCGTGCAGCCACCGCTCCTTGGAAGTGGGGTAGCTCCTCCCGGCTGTCACCCCTGACCTCGGGCATGGGGTAGCTCCTCTAGGCCGCTCTTGTGCTGTTGCAGCCTGGCACACCTACTGCCTCTAATTACGATTGTGACCAGTGACCACTCAGAGAATCCTTAGGAGGAGTTCATGCTCTAAAGTAAGTTTCTCAACTAGGGAAGATACTGTCCACATAAGAGGGCATTTGGAAGGAAGGCAGGCTGTTTACTGTCCTGATGATTGTGAGGGATGGGGAAGTATTGGCATTTAGTTGGTACATATGCCAAATATCCTGCCAACAGGCCTCTATAAACAATAATTGTCCCATCCAAAATATGAATGTTCCCCCCATTGAGAAATATTGAAACAGCTGAGGGGAAAGATCCTGATGGCAATATTCTGTCTTTAGAGAAGCTAAAGAAGAAGACTGATGACCTGAAAATTTGCTTCTAAACCTGCTCATTTCTCCCCTCCACTAGATACAAGGGTTTCCTGCCAAGGGTCTGAAGGGAATTAGGAAGCAGTGCCCTGAGGCTGCAGTGCAGATCTGAGGGCCCTTCCTCTACCTACAAGCAAGCATTAGTCACTCAGTCGTGTCCAACTCTTTGTGACCCGGTAGACTGTAGCCCATCAGGCTCCTCCGTCCTTGGGATTGTCCAGGCAAGAGTACTGGAGTGGGTTGCCAGTCACTTCTCCAGGGTAATCTTCCAGACCCAGGGATTGAACTGGGGTCTCCTGCATTGCAAGTGGATTCTTTACCATCTGGGCCACAAGGGAAGCCCCCTTCCTCTATAGGAATTCACAATTGCCTGTTCCTCTCAGGAGTTCTACAACTGCAATTTGGGTTTTGTCTTACTGAAATATGTGCTACAAGAGTTGCACTAATTCTTCTGTTTCTTGTTTTATAGCATAAAAATCAATGCCTTTTCATTTCCAAATACTTCACTTGCCTTTGTTCCTGGTGTCGGAATCAGGGCTCTGACCAACCATGGAACTACCAACATCAGCACAGACTGGGAAGTCAAGTCTGCACTTTTGTGAGTATTCCACTGAAAAGTCTGCTGCTATTTGGGGGGAAATGGAGGAAAAAATCAAAACTCTACATGTTTGCCAATGTGTTTGATATTAGGCTTCTTTCCCTCAGTCGTTAACTGTCAAGGGAGTGTGTAATTTCCTTGGTTCTGTCTTGCCACAGCAAAAATTTGAAGCAACAGATTGACCAGTGTTACAGCTTGGTTACAGCTCAGTTTAAATGGCAGACCCATGTTACAGCTCGGTTACAGCTCAGTTTTATTTGGCAAGAAAAGGAAAATATGTCCTCAAGGTGCAAGGGCGGGACAACCCAAAAGAAGCAAAGAGAAGAGAAGAGAGAGGCTCAATTTTGGCTCCTTTTTTATGTTTTTTCTCCTCTCCTGAGCCTGCCCTATGTGAATTGGGCTAGCCAGGAGGGCTGTTTGTTTCACTTGATGCTTTCACTCTGGTCCTCAGACCTTACTCTGTTCTGTTTTTACAGGCTTTTTCCTTTCTTTGTCTTTTAACCACCGCTATTTTGGACTCCTTTTTCCTAGTCTAACTACCTAACATTAACCATCTTTCTCAAATGCATTCTCCAAAGAGAGATTTAAAACAGAATATGTTTTCTGGGGACAAGGGAGAGGGGCCTGAAAAGCATCAGTGGCAGAGCCACTGATCAATGTGTCATCTAAGATTTCCTAAGAGCTAGAAGTCCTGATTGTTAGAGGCATTGACGTGAGCATAACATTTCAGAGTCCCAGTGAATCACCACCTGACCTTGAGCTAGTCTTTGAACATCCTTCCCTAACTGTAAGGACAACTGCTTAGAAATAAGCTTTCCTACCTCATAAGGAGGTTGGAGGAGGGTAGTCAGCTTGAGCCCAATTCTCCCTCTACCAAAAGGCTTTTGCACTCTTCTATAGAAAGAAAGGATCAAATTCAAGATACACTTACAAACTGCCTACTATCTGCAAGTCACTATCCTGAGTGTAATGTTTAGGTCTGCCTTGGTTGATGCCCCAGGATAAGACATTCATTCACCCATTTGGTCGTTCAGCATCCATTTATTGAGTGCCGACTGCATCCGTTTATGAATGGTACTGAATACCACTCATTTCCCTCTCAAGAACTCTAGTCTTATCAACAGTAGAAAAATGACATTTTCCCTCATAACAAGCAGAGATTCATGTATTATTCATTTCCTTGCTGACTTGTCAACCATAGATTGAGTGCTTATTCTGTGTCAAGCCACAAGGTAAATTCTGGGGCCTGGAGATGAACCTCCATCAAGGAGTTCACAGATGACATCTAAGTGTCGCCTTCCCATCTAAATGCCCCTCCTAAATAAGCTGTGACCACTTTACCCCTAAGTTCTCCTTCCAAACAAGCTTCATATATGAATTAATATGAAAGCATGCCCAACCACGATAGGGGCCAGAGCACTCAGGATGAAATACCTACAAGGTGCCTAGAGCTGTCACCATTCACATATTTGTTACTTCATTTGTTCAGTAAATATCTACTCAGCTCCCCTCCTATCTGTTGTTGAGCACCAGGAATCCAGAGGTGATGATGTTCCTGCCCTCCTTGGGGCTTACAGCCTATGGGTAAGCCCTCCTATGGGGGTAGATTCAGAGGAACAAGATCCATCTCCACCCTTGCCCAGGCTTGGGTAACCTTGCACTTTTTCTCTCAATAGCCAAGACACAGGAGCAGCTGACCTGTTTCTCTCTGGGGTCTATTTCACTGGTATAGTTGTCCTGTCCCGAAATGACATTGGTCACCCAATCCTGAAGCTCCAAGACTGCTATGCTCAAGTGAGCCATGCCGACGTCTCATTTTCTGGAGAGCTCAGGTGAGCAAGGGAACCCTGGTGGGAAGTGGCCAGGCTGTGGCTGGATTCTCAGGCAGCTCCTAGGGGTGGTTATTAACTGGCAGATATGATTCTGTATAAGCCTTAAAAAAATTTTTTTTTCCTAGTGTCCTATATAACTCCTTTGCTGAGCCCATGGAAAAACCCATTTTAAAGAAATTAAATGAAATGGTAAGTCCTTAAAGATTATCCAGCCACAGTGACATGCTGCCAGCAGCAGTTCTACCATGCTTTGATGAACCCTAAGTCAATAAACCTTGCCTGAGCACCAACTGTGTGCTAAGCACTCCCCAAGGCACTTTCACAAACATTACCCTTTGCAGCTTAATAGTTTCTCAAGTGCCTGCTATGTGCCAAATACGATGGTTGGTGCTAGAGGTATAGAGATAAATAAAACAGCACTCCTTCCCTCAAATCCTTACCTCGGGGTGGGCAAACAATCAAAAAGTTTTGGTTTATTGTGTGCCTACTGCATGCCCAGCACTAGGCTACAGTCTGTTGGGGATATGAAAAAGGAATAAGCTCATCTGTTTAGGAAAACCCAGTTCAGATTTGTGAAACTAACTGAATAAGTATTTGAATCTTGTACATACCTATGTTGTCTTTAGATTGAACTGAAGGGGTTCAGAGAAATGGAAAGATTAAATAAATAGATCCTGGAAATGTCGTAAGAGATATTTTTGGAGGGTGCAGGACTTGAACTTGGCCTTGAATTACAGGTAGGATTTGAATAGGTAATGAATGGGAGAAAAGAATGGATATTTCCAGCCAAGTGAAATAGTATAAGTTAAGGTGACTTCCTGATTTCAGAAGTCAGCATTTGGAGAAGGAAAAGTTGGAATTGGTGGTGAGCCCTCTTTCCAATCCTGACAGTATCTTCCCTGAACACTTCACATGTTTCTGGAGAGACAAGGAGAGGGGTGAGGAGGACAGGGAAAAGAAAGGAGATTCATCTCTGGAAAAGAGGGGCAAGGATGGTGTCTGGCTGTCTCCATCCTCCTTGTGTTGAATTCAATGCTCAGAAGGCAGGAGGTGCATAACGAACGTTGATGAGGAAATCAACACACAGAAACATTAAGCAGCTTGTCCGACAAGGTTGTCCGGCTGGCCCAAGGATGCTGAGGCTTTCCTATCTTTCTCCATCCTGACCTGAAATTTGCTGAGAGCCAGCGAATGTGCATATTAAAGAGTGGCTGGGGAAGAGTGCTGTCACCTTAAGAGACCCCACCCTTGCTCATCCATCGTTCAAAACAAGTCATGGGCCTTTGGCCTCCAACAAGAAGCCAATAGTTAAGCTTTCCTGGAGTTTATATATGACATAGAGCTCATAGATTCTTTGCTTCTAGGGTTCCCTCTGTGTCACTGGAGAAGGACAGGAGTGCTCCAACCACATTGGTCTAGCCATGTCAGACCAAATTTCAAATCCTGCTGATCTACTGGCTCACCTTTCAGTTTTCCCATCTGTAAATAAAGGACAGTAGTGCATGCTTCTCAGGACTGTAGTGAAGACAAAATGAGGTTAACAATTGCTAACATTCATTGAATGCTTGTGACATAGCAGATGCAATTATCATCCACATGTTGCAGATGAGGGGACTGAGGCAAAAGAGTACAAGGAACTTGCCAAGGCATCCAACGCCGGGCAGTCAGGGTCCTGAGCCTCTGCTCATAACCCCGACACTGAGTGTTCAGCACATGCCTAGCACATGGCACCCACCTTGGTACTTTTCCTCCTTACAGATGTGCTTGGGAGTGATTCAAGATTGCTTTTCTGGTTCCAAAAGGGGTTCTGATCTAAGTAGATGTCTGATCAAATGAGCTCTCAAAGCAGCCCAGTAAGGAAGTCAAGTCCCTGCTCTACCTCTCCTGGGGCAGGGCCTGGCATGCTGACAGTGGAGGCGAGAGGCAGGGGCATCCCTGCTGTCAGAAGAGGCTCAGCAGGTTCCCCAGGTGTCATAGCACACGGACTGGGCACACGTCCTGTCGTGCCGCAGGAAGGAAAGCCAAGAGCTCATTCTTTGATGGGGCAAGCTGGGTGCAGTCCCAGTTGCTCTGAAGATGAGCCAGCATTCAGTGGCACACCACCCACTCATTAGGAACTTGAGGCCTGTGGACATCAACTCATTTAAGGGAAAGTCCAAAGGGAGAAGGTCTTCTCACTGAAAGGCCTTNGCCAAGAGCTCATTCTTTGATGGGGCAAGCTGGGTGCAGTCCCAGTTGCTCTGAAGATGAGCCAGCATTCAGTGGCACACCACCCACTCATTAGGAACTTGAGGCCTGTGGACATCAACTCATTTAAGGGAAAGTCCAAAGGGAGAAGGTCTTCTCACTGAAAGGCCTTTGTGGGCACAGTCTAGGCCCTGAAACAGAGATGTCCGATACAATGTGATGACCTGCATTTTTTTTTTTTTCCTTTTACGGCCAGCTCTGTCCCATTATCACAGGTGAGGTGGAGGCGCTGAACGCCAATCTCAGCATGCTGGAGGGTGAGTCCTAGAGCCGTCTCTTCTGGGCGCTTCTTCTCCCACCCCACACTCAGGTGCTCTCCAGGTGGGCTTTGCTCCAGCTCTCCGGTCTGCTTTCCCCTCTGCAAACTAGTGCCACTGCGGGGAGGGGCATGCGGGGACTGACCTGAGTGTGTAGGACCTGCTCTTTTCTGTTGGTTAGCTAGTTTCACCGCAGGAGGAGATGGCTTCGGGAGACAAGATGCAAGGCAGAGGATTAAACTCTCGTGGGCTTGAATCCCAGCTCTGGTACTAAATCCATCCTTTTCAGAATGATGGATGCTCATCCTGACCAGTTACCCCTGGTTCTAATCCCTTTGGTGGTTCCTATAGCTGCCTTCAGGATCAAGTCCAAATCCCTTAACATGGACTACGAGCCCTGCCTGTCATGGTCCGGCTCCTTCTCACCTCTCTGGACTTCATCCTCCGCCTCTAGCTGCTCCAGCCATCAAACTGCTTCTCCTGCCTCACACCCTCGCCTCCCACCCTGCTGTCCTCTCTGCCTAGAAAAGCCTTCTCTCCTCTTCATACGTTTATTCACTTAAGAGACATTTACTGAGTACCTGTGCTAAGCACAGCTCCTTCTGCTTCCTGTCCCTCAGCCATTCCTTGTCATGTTCCCTCCTCTTTATCTTTTAAGGCTCAGCTTAGGCATAATTCCAGTTCCTCGATGCTCACATGATACTTTGGGTGTTTCCATCTCTTTGCACTCCATCCACTCATCCCCCAGTGATGTGCTGAGCCCCTGGAATAGGCTGGGTGCTATTCTTGGTGCTGGAGATGCAGCAGTAAGCCTAGGAGACAGAAATACCTGCCCTCATGGGGCTAGTGAGAGGAGACAGCCAGCCAGCAAGATAATTAGTAACATCTACAGTATCATTGTAATAAATGGTAAGAAGAAAACTAAAGCAGGGAAGGAACTGGCTGGCGGCAGGGCGGGGGTGGGGTGGGGGTTGTTTAAAATGGCCTGGCTGGGAAAGGCACCCCTGATCAGCGGCATTAGAGTAAGGACCTGAATGAAGTAGGGAGCAGCTGCTCCTAAATCTGGATGAAGAACTTTCCAGTCAGAGGAAAACTCAAGCTCAAAGGTCCCTGTGGGAGCATGCTGAGTGCCTCGGAGGAACTGTGAGGAGGCCATATTGGAAACAGAAGGAATGAGGGGGAAGTATCAGCAGACAAGGTCAAAGAGGGGAGCTTCAGAGCTCTATAGGTCATCACGAAGGCTGGCTCTTAGTCTGAGATGAGAAGTTGTTGGAGAGTCCTGGTCGCGCCTTGCATATCCTGACTTATATTTTAAGATCATGCTGGCTTCTATTAATTATAGGACAGGGTCAAAAGTGGAAGCAGAGAGACCACCTAAGAGATTACTGCAGTGACCCATATGAGCAAGGAAGGGAGGCGCCTGGATGGAGTGAGGAAGATGGTGAGAGGTGCTCAGGTTCCAGATGTACCTGGAGGGTAGTGACAGTGGTACTTGCTGACACACTGAATGTGGATCTTGAAAAGAATCAGGGGTGGATGACCCCAGGGTTTATGTTGAGCACCCAGAAAACTGGAAGAAATGGATTTCTTGATACCAAGGTGAGGAAGACTATAAGACTCAGTTTGTAGTCAGACCATCCAGAGCTCAGCTATAGGTCTGCTCTTATTACAGTGTTAATTTCCTGTTCCGCCTTGAGTTCCTTGAGGGGAGGAACTTTGACTCTTCTCTGCGTCCCTAACACCAAGCCTAACTCATAGTAGTATCATAAATAAGTGATGAAAGGAGATGGTGTCTGGACAGATGGATTGATGAGTGGATGGAGATAGATGAATAAAAAATAATAGATTGGCGAGGTAGGGAAAGAGGAAGAAGATGTGGAAACGATGAGGAAAGAACCAGTGGAAGAGTCCCATGTCCTAGCTTGCTGTGGGCAAATTTCTTCACTTCTGGAAGCATGTGTAAAAGGATACGGACGAAAATTTGGTGTGCCAATGGACATGAATGTGAGCAAACTCTAGGAGATGGTGAAGGACAGGGAACCCTGGGGTGCTGCAATCCATGGGTTTGCAAAAAGTCAAGACACAACTTAGTGACTGAACAACAGCCAAAATTGTATTGATGTTTCTCTCAGGGCAATGTGACAAATGAAAGTTTTTACTTTCTTCTTTTGATTTATCTGCTTTTCCTGAGTTTTGAAAAGTGAGCAAGTGTTACTTAAGAAATAGGGTAATAGTTAATTTTTGTTTTAAATAACAGAGGATTCAGAATTATATTGTTCTGGATAAACATTAATCATAGTTATACTATACCTGTATGAATGTAAATTTTCTTTTTTCTTTGTTTTTTAGTTTTAAGAAAGATTGACAACTATACTCTGCTGGATTATTCCCTAGTCAGTTCCCCAGAAATTACTGAGAATTACTTTGACCTGAATTTGAAGGTAATTTTGTCATCATCAAAGTTCTGATTTTGGCCATTTTAACAGTCAATATTCGAGGAACAAGCATTATGTGCAGAAGGAAATATAACTACTTTCTCTTCCAATAATTTAATTTTCTTTCAAGGAATTCTCTCATGTTTATGTTCCTTTAAAAGACTCTTGAACACTTTCTTGATTGGTAAATGATTGTTTGGATTACATAACATACGTCTGCCTCCTTCAAGAAAAGTGCCACGTTGTCTTTACTTCTGGGAGTAAGGTTTGAGGCTAAGAGGCAGCAAGTAAGATAGTCTGCATTTATTAGAACTCAACAGATCCGTATATTGTAAATATTGATACTTCTACTTATTCCTAACTCTCAGTTTAGTGAATTTAACTGAGGGCTGCTGATCTTGGTCAGAACCAATAGCACATAATAATGGTGTTTGCTGATTCTAGAAAATGTAACTGTGGTTACATCTAGTTTGCTTCAAAGTTAATATCATTGTTTTTTTAAATGCATACAGACTTACGTTTCAAGGACTCAGTCATTTAAATCAGTTAAATGTTACACAAGACACCATATTGTAATAACAACCTATAGCCAATGAGGTCAGCATTTAAAATGTCACAAAAACGCTTTAAGCCATGTAGTGTCCTGGGTCCTTTTGTGTCTGTGATGCCCCAGATGCTCAGAAGTCATAGGTTTTGTAGATCAGAGGTTTGACATCTCATCTCTAATTCTCTACGTGGCACTTCGGGAACTATCCAGAGCTGTCCCCTCCAGATACAGGCACTTGCCTTCCTTTCTCTGAGAAGAGGACCAACAAGGACACTCTCACCAGATTGCACCCCAGGGTGGACAAGACATGCTCAGATATGCTCAAGAAGTCATCAAAGCATTGAAACATAGTCCGTAGTCAAGGAGTCAGAGGACTCATGGTTTTCTCATCCCTACTGAGTTTCTGCAATTTTCCATATTCTGGCTTGAGTGGGTCCACCTCCTTTTAATCCTGCACAGCTGAGTCTTCCCCTAATATACCCATCTTTCTGTTTCCCCACAGGGCGTTTTCTACCCGTTGAAAAGTCTTCAATATCCCCCCTTCCCATCAGTTCCTTTTGTGCTCCCAGAACGCAGTGACTCTATGCTCTACATTGGAATCTCCAAGTATTTCTTTAAATCTGCATCCTATGCTTATTTTACAGCTGGGGCCTTCAGCTTCACTCTCACCACAAAAGAGGTGAGGAATGTTAATGGGTGATAACAATCTACACCAACACTTAATCTTATTTTAAGTATCCCATTGCGGGGGTTGTCATGTTCTTATTCCTGGGCCTTTGTAGACACTATCACTTCTGGCAGGACGGTGAATAAAGGGATTGCAGAATGAATGTTGATATTAGTTGGAGAGTTGCTGGGTTGCCAATTTAAGCTTTTTATGTTCTTCTAGATTGATCTTAAATAATACTAAGAACCCCCTTCACTAGTTATTACCTGTGATGAATACCTGTGAAATTTTGGCAATTTCAATGTACCTAACATCTCTATGCCAGATTTTCATCATTTGGAAAACAGGAATAATAATAAATCCATACACATAGGGTTGTTTTGGGCATTAAAGAGGTTTAAATATATGTAAAGTATTCAGGCCAATACCTAACACAGAGTACATGCTCCATACGTGTTTATTATTATTGTTTGTGTTATGCCAACATAAAGATTTCTCCTATTGGTAATTACAATTGACATCTACAATGATCAGTGAATAGCACAGATATTCACTGATCCTCTTTGTCATGGCCCTCCCTTTTATAATGAGAACACTCTCTCCAGCCAGTCAACTAACAACTTTCATTGACTCTTTCCATTCTCTAGGTTCTAACTATACATGTAGTTATAAATCTTATGTTCAAGATGCTGGTGGCAACACCAGCTCCCAGATACCACTGAGAATGAAATATTTCTAGTTTCAGACTTGAAAACCATTCATCTGTGAAGATAAATTGCTTATGCGTTGTTTGTCTCAGTAATCTCTGAAAATGAGGGCAATAAAACAAGACTTCTTGTTAACCACTGTAAAACATTTACATATGGGTCATATCTATATGATGTATACTGTGTTCCCAAGGTTAAAAGGTACTTTGCAAAGCGATGTAACTTCCTGCGTGACCTAAGGGCAAGTCACTTTACTTCCATGGGCCTCTGAGTTCCTGTGGTTGGGGTATGAAATGATAGATCACCTTCAAACACTAGGCATTTCTGGTGCAACAGCTTCATGATTCATAAAAATTATAGAGAATGCTGCATTTTCCCTGGAAATACAACCCAGGTATAAACCTTCCAGTGACATGATGTTCTTCATTTTCCAGATTTCCAAGCATTTGCTTCACAACTCTCAAGCCCTTGGCAACATGCTCACCCGGGTGAGTACTCAGGGTCTGGCTCCTTAATGGCGTATTTGCTTTCATTGCAGTTACTTCTGGAAGACTTTATATTCCTTTTTGGTTCAAGCTTTGCATCCATATTTCCCTTCTTAAGAGTTTCATCTTTTAAAAAGTACTTATTTATTTATAGTGCCACATGCAGGATCTTTAGCTATGGCGGGTGAGATCTATATTATTCCCTGACCTGGGACTGAACTCGGGCTCCCTACATTGGGAGCATGGAATCTTAGCCACTGGACCACCAGGGAAGTCCCAAGAGTTTTGTCTTTTAATCAAATATCTACAAATACTAACTGAACAATACAAATTTCTAGTGAAGACATTGTAAGTTCACAGAATAAAACCTCTGATCCTTCTATAAGTTCCACTGCACTTGAAATAATTAGTTTAAGTGGGAAAGGAAGGAACAGGGCTTACATTTGTGACCTTGGTAGTAGTAGTGTTAGCCGCTCAGTTGTATCCAACTCTTTGCGACCCTATGGGCTATAGCCCGCCAGGCTCCTCTGTCCATGGAATTCTCCAGGCAAGAATACTGGAGTGGGCTGCCATTCCCTTCTCCAGGGGATCTTCTCAACCCAGGGATCGAATCTGGGTCTCTTGCATTCCAGGCAGATTCTCTACCATCCGAGCAACCAAGAACCCATTTGAAACCTTAGCAAAGCAACTACTGAGATCATGGTGGCGTGGCACCTGAGTATGGGGCACAGTGTATTGAAAGGCTCAGGTTTGCCCTGGAGGACCCAGAGGTGCTTGTGGAGCATCCTGGGTTTAGAGCAAGGATCTTAAGTCAGATAGACCTAGACTTGAACCCTAGTTCTACAACTTATCTGCCTGAAACCTTGAAAAAATTACTTAATCTCTCTAAGGCTCACTCTCTTTAGTTGTGAAATGGGAATCCTGATAGAACCTGCCTCACAAAGATTTTGTGGAGATTGAATGAAATAATACTGAAAGTCCTGACATGTGCCTGACACACACTGTGTGTTCAGTAAATGCCAGCTGTTCTTATTGCTATGTTATTGGTATTATTATTAAAGAGCTTTCTTCTAACTGTGATGATATAAGATTAATCACCACAGGCCACCCCAGATTTGTGATATCTCCTCTTCATCTCATGACTCCCGATCTCTGTCTCTTTCCCTGAATGTGGGCAGATTGCAGAACTCTACATCTTGTCCCAGCCCTTCATGGTACAGGTCATGGCAACAGAGCCTCCTGTGATCAGTTTACTACCAGGTAACTTCACCCTGGACATCCCCGCCTCCATCATGATTCTCACCCAGCCCAAGAACTCAACTGCGGAAACCATCGTTTCCATGGACTTCGTAAGTCTGCAGGGACAGGAGGGCAGCCTGTGGATACCAATCCCATCCGTGCAGTAGACCACTGACCTGCAGGCTCTGCCAAGTGATTGGAGGGATGGGATGAGCTCCATCAGTTAGGGGAGGGGGCAGGGTTGAGACTGAGGTAGAGGAAGGTATGGAGGCCAGTTCTCATTCAGTAGCTCCCAACCCTTCCCCACATGCTGCGAGCCCTTTCCTCTGCTTCAGTTACATTAATAACCAAGTTTCTTTTTTAAAAAATAAGTCCATCGAGGTGGAGTTCAAGTTTATTTGAGTAGATGAAGGCCAAATGCAATCTGAGAGAAAATGACTGAACAATGAACCTAAGTGAGATGCTACACACACACANCTTCTCCAGGGGATCTTCCTAACCCAGGGATGGAACCCTGGTCTTCTGCATTGCCTGCAGATTCTTTATCATCTGAGCCACCAGGAATAATTAGGAAAACTGATGGTAACCTGTTAAATTCACATCATCCAAAGAAATGTTTGAATTCATTCTCCAGCTTCCTGAGGTCCACAAGTCTGCTTTGACCTTGGAAACACAAATCTGAAAGCAGGACTCCTGCCTTCCCAAAGTCTCCTCAAACTCCCCTGTGACCTCCTTTAGATTCAGGTCACTGGGCAGGCTTCCTGTACCCTGAGGCCTTGATGGGCTCTGAATAGGACTACCTACATAATTTGTGAGGCTTGGTGCAAAATGAAAGTGCAGAGCCCCCTGTTCGAAAATCATGAAGAACTGCAAGATGGAGACAGCAGGGCATTAAACTGAGCATGGAGTCCTACTGAGCACTGCACAGGTCACATGCACTGAGTCTGAGGGTGGTTCCTGCCGTGGTACAACAGCAAGCCTCAGGCAGTGAGCAGACTGGGGGCAAGGCTGGTAGGCCTGGCATCGCTTGGATCCAGCCAGACCCAGAAGCAAGGCTGCAAAGAAGCAGAGGCTGTGCTGACAGAATGCTTTAATCTTTGGCAGCAAGAGTGGTAACCCCGTCTCCCACACGCCCACGCCTCTGCTCCTGGGCTCTGGGAGAGAGGCTTTTCAGGGGGAGCTGGTTTGCTAGGTGACATCATAGAGGGGCTTCCCAGGTGGCACTAGTAGTAATGAATCTGCCTGCCCCAATGCAGGAGACATGAGATGTGGGTTTGAGCCCTGAGTGGGGAAGATCCCCTGCTGGAGGAGGACATGGCAACTCACTCCACTATTCTTGCCTGGAGAATCCCATGGACAGAGGAGTCTGGTGGGCTACAGTCCATAGGGTTGCAAAGAGTCAGACACAACTGAAGCCACTTAGCATCCAGGCACACACACACAACATCATAGAGACACAGCAGGAGGAGGTGTAAAGAGGACAGGGATCAGTGAAACACCACTGAGAAGAACCAGGGAACGCAGGGCCTCGGAATACATCCCCCTGGAACACTATAGCCTTCCTAACCATCCTCTGCCTGAGGGTGGCTCTTTGGAGCTGCTCAGGGCTGTCTCCCTAGATATAAGATGTAGAAATCAGAGGCAAATCCAAGGTGGAGAGTTTAGAGAGGAGGTGAAATCACAGGCTCAGAATAGCTGGTTCAGGTCCCAGCCCAGGTAACATTAGCTGTGGGATTTTAGGCAAGTTTCTAATGTCTCTGGGCCTACATTTTCTCCTCTGTAAAATGATGTAGTAAAACCTACTTTAAGGACTTGTAAGGAATACATGAGTTAATACATGTAAAGTGCATGTTAAGTGTCTTAAAAAAAAAGATGGCAATTTAAACTTGGATGCTGGCTGTAATCAAGGGAAGGCAATATTCAATTATTCAAGAGTATTTCAAGAGTTTTATTCAGAAAATACCTCACTCCTCTGCCTCCTGCCCAGTGATGGCTACTAGAGAAATAGCCTTTTGCTCTATTATTTATAACTACTCTTCATTATTGAGCCTTTACTATCTGCTGGTCCTGTGCCAAGCACCACACATATGCTGTTTAAACTTCACAGCCTGTATCTCCAGAACCCAGCACCATGTCTGTAGACTGAATGATTAATCCTAGAGGAAGCTTATTATCCCCATTTTATGGTTTATATGGGTCAATTAAGTAAGTGTTAATCAACATAAATGGGCTGCTAGATATTTCTCCAGCAAAGATGGGTTAATTTGGGACAAGCAAGGAATTGCATTTTGGGGTCTATAACCATGGAGAGACTTGTACAAGCCCCCACGTGGCAAAGGAAGGAGAACTCTTTTACAGAGGGGACAAGGAAGTCAAGAGGGCTGTAGCAAAGAGTCCATAACTTTTCTTCAACTGAGTCCTTGCTAGAGAAGAGGAGGCTTCCTTCTTCCTATTGGGCTCTGCTGTTGTCCCAGGGTGTGAGAGCTCCCCCTTCTGGTTTCCTGACTCTATTTAATCAAGCTTTCTGTTTATTAATAGTTTTTTACATGAGTCACAGCGCTATTGATGGCAGAGCTAGAACTTGAATCTGAGCAAGTCTTCAAAGCAATGCGTGTTTGTTTACTTGCTACATTATACTATATTCGATGTGGTTAATAGCTAAGACTTAGAAAATGACACTTAGACCTTCAACTTATAAAATAAATTTCCTTGCCTGGAGGAGGAAACCAAGAGCATGGAGTCGGGTTAAGCTGAAATAGGCAGCAAGTCCTTTCTCAATTTTAATACTGATAGAAAAAAAGAGAAGACACTAGCATTGTATGTGCTAAAATGGTAAAAGCACACAGCCCTTTTCTCATTGCATTAAATGAAACTTGGCCAAGGAAAGCTAAAGAAAGCGAAAGCTGGAGTATCAGTAACAAACTTGACTTCTTTGGTATGTCCAATTAGAAGCACAGGCTCTGGAGTCAAGCGTGTCTCATTGTGAATTCTACCTCAGTCATTTGCTGACCTGTGACCTTGTACAAGTCCACTGACCCCTCTAAGAATCAGTTTCTTCCTCAGCATAACAGAGCCCCTGTTTAGAGTGTCATATTGGTAGAGATGAGAATGTGTGAAAAGCAGAGCTCCCAGCACGTAATCAGTGCTCAAGAAACTTTGTTGTAACTAGTGGTAGGGCTTTATTCTTTCCCCATTCTGGGATCAAAGTTTGGCCAAATAAAACGGGAAAAATTGGTCCGAAGAGACATGACAAGTCAGAAGGGTCTTAAAAGCTGCGGAGTTGGCCTTCGGGGTTACAGCTCTTTCTACATTTGAGTCTCTCTTTTTTCAAACACAGTTCTATTTGTAGGTAACTCCAATCCAGATTGGTCATGTAATAGGTGTTTTTGAGACTAATTCAGAGACTAAATTAAACAACACTTTCCCTTTTCTGGCCTTCATACAGATTACTTAATTCTAACCCTTTTTCTTAATCACATGTAAAGCTCAAGGCAATCCAGTGCACATGACTGCTCAACCATTTACAGTTTGGAACATTTTTTTGACATTCCCATAATCGAGAATTTGGATGCTCCCAAACTGCACCCCACCCCACTACTATACATACAGGTGCGTGTGCGCGTGCACACATGCACACACACACACACACACACACACACACAGTTGCCCTACTACCTCTCCCACGCAGCACCGTCAGAGAACGTAAATATAGCTGCCTACAAGCAGATAGTATCACACCCAACTCTACTTCTCACAGTTGGGCAGGTAAACATTTCTCATCGTGAGCCATCTGGTGAGAAACAGAAAGGAAAACAGGTCTGGGAAGAATGGATTCAGTTTCTGTTGGAACGGTGCTCGGACAGGCCAGCAGAGCTCGGGCTTGGCAACTGGGCTGATTCCCGTCTCCACCCTCCCACTGAGCTATGGTTGAGGCCAGGGGAAAGGAAGGCCACAGTGGGGGCCCCTATTGGAGAAGCAACCCCCAGTGACTTCTTCCCTTTCTCCCAGACTCATTGGTGGGAGGACAGATTTCTAGACTGCAGAAGGCAATGGAGTTAAAACACTGGGAAACTTTTCCTCAGAGAGAGAATCCTTTACTTCTGGAGGAGGCTCAACATATGCCTCCCCTCAAAAGTGTTCACCATTGGATTAAATCCACAGCCTAGGGTTTTCAAGATCTTCAGCATCTGGTCCTACCTTTCAAACCAGCCTGTCTTCCCTCCCTAAAGTGAACATACTGCTCCAGCTGCCTCACCCTCAAGGTGACCTCAGTCCAACAGACCAGTGGTCCCCAACCTTTTTGGCACCACGGACCGATTTTGCATAAGACAATTTTTCCATGGACTGGGGTGGGGGTGGAGGGATGGGGAGAGATGGTTCAGGCAGTATTGCCAGCAGTGGGGAGCAATGGGGAGCAAACGGCATTAATCGCCCACCCATGGCTGACCTCCTGCTATGCGGCCCAGTTCCTAACAAGTACCAGTCCATGGCCCAGGGGTTGGGGACCCTGAAATATACACTTTCCCATCCATCTTTTATCTGCTCATTTATCCATACATCCACTCAGTAAGAATTTATAGCGCACCAAGTATATGTTCTGTCCTGTTCTTGATACAGAGAGTTGAAAGAAAAGCAATAGTTTCTACCTTCTGGGTCCCTTCTGAGTATTCTGAGGGGAATACTCAGATTAACAAGCAATTACAGTACTGGGTGCTAAGGGACAGGTGCTTGTACGTGGTAGTATACAGAGTGCTTCTCTCAAAGGACAGTTTATTTTCCTCCCATACTACACACACACACACACAAACACACACACACATACACACACACACAATCCACTCTGGTCTTATCACCTTTTCGCACCTTCCCAGAATTCCTGCAACAAGTAGTGTGTAAACCCATAAAACAGCACCTGAATACAAGCTGCTTTGTAATATCCTATAATTGTTTCCTGCACATACAGCTTCTCCCCATTCCTCAGAAATACAGATATCAGTAAAATTCTCACATTGCCTAGCACATTACTGAGAGTAGAAGAAGCACCTGGGATCCCCACCTTGCCCATCTTTTCTCCATGCTGCAACTAGACTGATCTTTACAGAGCACTGACATCCCCTGCCCCTCCTTCGAAACATTCCACAGGTTCCTTTCCAGATAAACATGAAATTTCTAACATGGCCTGAGGAGCCTAGCCTGGTCAGACAGCCAGCCACAGTCTGTCTGTCTAGCATCATACTGCGGCTCTCTCCCTAGCTTTCTGTTCTCTCTACACAGACCTTTGCAACCTCTGCCCAGACCCCTTCCCCCTTCCTTCCCCATTTTGCCTTTTTAATCCTGCTCATCCTTCTTATGTCAGCTCTAAGACACAGCCCTTCCTTGGAAACCTTACTGCATCCACCAAGTTAGATCAGGTTCTTTTGTCATTTACCTCAATGAACGTATTTCTTTCCTTCAGAGTTTTTATCTAACCTTTAATTAAGCCTTCATCAGTGCGATTGTTTGGTTAAAGTCTGCCTTCCCCCTGGGCTGTAAACTACATGGGATAGTGACTGTGTTTGATTTTTACTCACATTTCTATCTCTGGTACCAGTTCCAGGGCTGACACATACTAGGTATTCAGATATCTGCTAGAAGAGTCAGTGAGGGAATGAGGGAAAACTGTGTGTGATATATGTCATGCTCTGTACTCAGTCCTAGGAATACAAAGGGAATTAAGACTGGATCTCAACCCACAGGGAGCTTATAGTCAGAGGGCAAAGACAGAAGCAGGTATTATAGGAACTGCGTGCAGGGATTCATTATCAATGTCTGCCATGGCCACAGGGTTCAGGAAAGGCATTGTGAGTGTCTGTGCTTCGGTCCACTTGGCCTTCATTATGCCACACTTGCTACATTAACTCAGAATATGAAGAAACTTTGTCTTTTGCTGTGTTTTAAAATGTGCACTTTAGCTCTGGTTTTCAATCAGAGCAATAAACCTTCTCCAAAACGTTCCTTTCTTTTTCTCTTCTCTTCTTTCTTTCTTTCTGCCATGTGGCATGCAGGATCTTAGTTCCCTGACCAGGGTTCATACCCACACCCCCTACAGGGAAAGAGTGGAGTCTTAACCGCCAGACAGCCATGGAAGCCCCCAAACCCTTAAAAATAGGCTTTACTTGGACTATCAAGTCTAGTGGTTAAGACTCCACATTTCCAGTACAGGGGATGCAAGTTCAACCCCTCGTGGGGGGACTAAGATCCTGCATGCCATGTGGCATAGCCAAATTAAATAAAATAGGTTATACTTTTATATGACTGAAACATAGAACTATTTGAGCTCCCTTTCTCTCCAGCTACTCTGTGTTTCTCTAATAAAAATTATCTGCTAGTAGCAGGACTTTAGGGCTTCCCTGGTGCCTCAGACTGTAAAAAAATCCATCAGCAATGCCAGAGACCTGGGCTCGATTTCTGGGTTGGGAAGATCCCCTGGAGGAGGGCATGGCAACTCGCTCCAGTATTCTTGCCTGGAGAATCCTCATGCACTGAGGAGCCTGGCGGGTTACAGTCCATAGGGTAGAAAAGAGTCAGACATGACTGAGCGAATATACACAGCCCAGTACAGCAGGGCTTGAAGTAACAGGTTAGGGGCCAAGCCGAGAATACAAGGTCAAAGGAGTGAAGTTGGTTGCCACCTAGTGGTCTGAGTTGAGCTTTTGTGTTTTTCAGAGCCAGGACAGGAAGAGTTTAGTTAGTGAGACTTGTCCATTAAATGGCAACCCACTCCAGTTCTTGCCTGGAAAATCCCATCGATTGAGAAGCCTGGTAGGCTACAGTCCATGGGATTGCAAAGAGTCAGACAAGACTGAGTGACTTCACTTCACTTCAAACTAACAGGATAAATTGAGAACTAGGAAACAGAAGTAACCCTAGGTGGCTCAGTGGTGAAGAATCCGCCTGCCAACTCAGGAGACACAGTAGACACACACGTTCCANTACAGTCCATGGGATTGCAAAGAGTCAGACAAGACTGAGTGACTTCACTTCACTTCAAACTAACAGGATAAATTGAGAACTAGGAAACAGAAGTAACCCTAGGTGGCTCAGTGGTGAAGAATCCGCCTGCCAACTCAGGAGACACAGTAGACACACACGTTCCATCCCTGGGTCGGGAAGATCCCCTGGGGTAGGAAATGGCAACTGGCTCCGGTATTTTTGCCGGGATAATCCCATGGACAGAAGAGCCTGGTGGGCTACAGTCCACAGGGTCTCAAAAGAGTCGGACACAACTTAGCGACTGGGCACACATGCCCAAGAAAAGGATGGCTGGTTTGTAGGAACCTCAGATGGTAACCTATCACGGTTTGGGGATGTCATGAAAGAACAAAAAGGAGATTCACAAGTGTGTTCCTCTTTCGTGTAGGCCGAATTTCTAGACTGCTCTATATTGTCCCTCATAAGAAGCAGGTTGACCAGGGGGAGGCATCCCCTTCACATTTCCCCAGCAGTATCTGCAAGTGATATTCAACTGCTCAGCTTACTTCCTTCAAGGATGCCCTAAAAATTCTGGTCTTCACTTTCAAATAAGGTCAATCTGAGCCACAGGGCCTCTGATATCATCTCTTTTCTTTCTTTTTTTTAATTTATTTTTTTTTGACCACACTTCAGGGCATGTGGGATCTTAATTCCTCAACCAGGGACTGAACCTGCGTCCCCTGAGATGGAAACACTATATCTGAAAAGTTCCCTCTGGTACCATTTCTGATCCTTGTCAGAATTAACAGTCTTTCTAGTTTTTGCTCTTAGCTGTCACCTTAAAGNCCAATACTTTGGGCATCTGATGCGAAGAGCTGATTCATTTAAAAGACCCTGATGCTGGGAAAGATTGAGGGCAGGAGGAGAAGGGGACAACAGAAGATGAGATGGCTGGATGGCATCACTGACTCGATGGACGTGGGTTTGGGTGAACTCTGGGAGTTGGTGATGGACAAGGAGGCCTGGCATGCTGCAGTTCATGGGGTCTCATAAAGAGTTGGACATGACTGAGTAACTGAACTGAACTACCAAAAATCAAATGTGTTCACTTTTCTCGTAATGAAATTTTGTTTCCAGGTGTTGGTGGCTTCCTGCCAGCCATGAAACAAATTGGCAATGTGGCTGCCCTTCCTGGGATTGTTCATGTGAGTCCATATTCAGAGCTTTAATCACTTATATTTTCTTTTAGTGTAAAAGTTTGTTGAATAGATGAATGGCCATGCCTAGCTGATAGTGGTATCATCTAGACAGTGACCCTCAAACATCTAGAAATAACCTTGGAATTTAAAGAAATAATTGAATCTGGGTAATATCTCAGTTTCTGGTTGCCTTTGGCCAGAATCTGTAAGTGTTTGAGAACCTTTGGAGTAGATTTTGTTCTCTTGTTTTTTGTTTTACACATTATTCTTGTATTAGTGTACCACCAGTGAAAGTTTCAGTGTGGCTGCATTCAAGAGGATGACTGGAGGAAGACTGGAAAGGAGTATAAGGGTTATGACTGAGGGAAGGGAGAGAGGTGCACAATATAGCTGGTGAGGANTTCTCTTGTTTTTTGTTTTACACATTATTCTTGTATTAGTGTACCACCAGTGAAAGTTTCAGTGTGGCTGCATTCAAGAGGATGACTGGAGGAAGACTGGAAAGGAGTATAAGGGTTATGACTGAGGGAAGGGAGAGAGGTGCACAATATAGCTGGTGAGGATGTGATTGGAAAAGGAGGCTGATGGTGATGCTGCGGATAGAAATGGATGGTACAAGTGGGGCCCCCACCCGAGTCTGCATTTCAGATTCCACCATTAGGGGTAGATGTTAAATCCAGCAGACGTGTTTTGAGGTCTTGATGCAGGTTACTGTGTTCAGCACTTGGGGGAAGAAATGAAGAGACGTGGCTTGTACATTTAAGGAAGTTTTCAGGTGTCTGCATATATCCGTACCATGTTGTGATCTCCATTCTTTCTGAGTCAGGATACTTCCTTAGGGCCCAGATATAGACAGTGTACAGTTTTCATTTCATCAGATGTGTTACATTTGTCTTATTTCTTAAACACTGAGGACCTTTGTAAATCTGGCATTTCACTCCTGTCAACCTGACATGACCACAATTTGTCAGTGTCTAAGCATCATCTTTAAAATGTAATAGTATTAAAATTAGTGTGTGGTTCTCCTATATCATGTTGTACTGAAGCGTTTCTCTTTTCAGTTTTCTTAGTTAATGGTCAGGATTTGAGGGGGTGGGAAAGGTTGTGGATTTTTTTTTCTTTTGGCTAAACTGCAAGTGGGAAAATCCCAGTTGTCAAACTTTGTAAAAAGTCTTTCCTGCCGTATCTAGGTTTATGATTAGGAATTTTTATACCCAATTTCTACCAATAGAGAAGATTTCATGAAAATAGAATCTTGATTTGAGGAAGGTTTTAATTCCCAGTCTGTTTTAGGGTAAGATCTATCAGGCAGCCAGAGTGCCAGGTGGAGAAAGCTGTATTTCTTTTTCTGATTTTCTTTCAGCGATCCATCGGTCTTCCTGATGTCCATTCAGGTTATGGGTTTGCTATAGGAAATATGGCAGCCTTTGATATGAGTGACCCTGAAGCAGTGGTATCCCCAGGTAAGGTCACTGTACACGTCTGCTGTCAGGCGTGTAGTTTCTCAGAATCATAGCCTTTCCAGAATAGATTGTGGCTGCTTTTTTGTGTGTGCATGTCAGCTTCATCATGCGCTATCATTTCTGTTCTTCATTTTCTGAGAGGATTAATTGTGGATACTTGGAGGCTATTAAAATATCAAATAAAGCATATATTTATTTAAAACTATTTGAGCTCCTACTTTGTGCCAGGCATTATTTAGACACTGACTGCACAACAGAGCAAAAGACTTCCCTGGCTAGTGTATCTTCCTTGTGTCGCGGTTACCTCTTAGGCAAATTGGAGCTAATTATGTTACTTACGACGTAATATTTTTGTGAAGATTAAATGCATTAAGCTGTGCTAAAATACTTAGTACAATGCTAGACACTTAGGAAGTACTTGATAGGATCTGCTCTCATTATTGTCGTTATTATCCACTTCTAGTTGTACACTGTTTTTCTGCTGTGGTGTGCTTTCACTGAAAATACTTCACACCAGAAGTAGTATCTTTGCTCTCAGTCTGAAAAAAAAAAGATGAAAGTACAGATTATATGTTGAGAGTTTTAGTGGACAGGATCATTTTAGAGCAATCCTCTGCCAAGAATAATGAGAAAAGCTGTGTAAAAATTTCAAAACAAAACCAAAACACATCTGTTGAAACCATAAGAAAACTGTTGAGATGGCAAAAAGTTGTGAGGCTAAGATCAAGAGGAAAAAGTGCAAGTACATGCGCCCAATATTTAGCACTTTTAGTTTTTCTTTTGAGGTCATGGCAGATTTGTCCTTAAGGACACAGATGATGTTACAGACTTGACACCTTAACCTCTAAGATATGAACGTGATTGTATGTGCACCCACATTATAGTGCATCCGAGAATTGTAGAATACACATTCTTTTCAAGTGCACATAGAATGTTCACCAAAACCAAACCATGTACTAAGCCACAAAGATGATCTCAAATTTCAAAGCTTTGAAATCAGAGTAGCAGTTCTCAAACTTTAGACTTGAGACCTTTTTACATTCTTAAAATTTTTGAAGGTTGGTCTCAAAGGCTTTTATTGATGTTTACCTTACTGGAAATTAAAACTGAAAAAGTTTAAAACAGTAACATGTAGGGACACATTCCATGTTTCATTATGCCTCACAGCAAACATGTTGTCACATGTCATGTAGCCTTTGGAAAACTTCACTGTACAATAGAGAGAATGCATTTAAAAGGCTAATGAATGTCTTAGCATTGTTATACAGTTAATCCTAAAGACATGAAATGACCTCTGGGCCATACCTAAGAACCACTGATACAAAGAGTAGTATCCTGCTGCAGTGGAGTTAAGTTAGAAATCATGAACAATAAAAACTAAGGGGAAGAAACCCCACATGTTTATAAATTGAGCAGTATGCATTTAAGTAATCCATGGGTCAAGAAAATCATAATGGAAACTACAAAATAATTTTAACTAATGATAATTTTTAAAATAACCTGTCTAAAAATTGTTACTATTAATACCATCCTTGAATAGAAATACACAGCCTTCAGTGTACAGATTACAAAAGAAGAAAGGCTACAGTATCAATGATATAAGCATCCATCTCAAAAAGTTAACAAAAAGCACAACAAATTAAACCCAAGAAAGACAGAAAGATGGAAATAAGAGCAAGATTAATGAAACAATATACAGTGGAAAGGATCAACAGAGTCAAAAGTTGGTTCTTTGAAAGGACTAATAGAAATCATGAACCCCTGATAAGATTGACCGAGAAAGAAAGAGGAGCACATAATTCACATTTTAATCTTTGGTCTAAATGTTACTTATGGTTATTTTTGCCTTCTTGGCCCACAGAGTACTTTTAGTATGTGTTTAAATTATGTTGTTGTTAGCTACTTTGTCAGCTATTTTAAAACAGTCATCTTTAAGAGTGGCTGTCTTTTAAACCCTTTATTCATAGTGAGTAACCACTGGTAACAATGCCTAACCACCTGGTTTTGCTAATATTTGACTTAATTTTTCTCTATTTTGTAGGTGGTGTCGGATTTGACATTAACTGTGGTGTCCGCTTGCTGAGAACCAATTTAGATGAAAGTGATGTTCAGCCTGTGAAAGAGCAACTTGCCCAAGCTATGTTTGACCACATTCCTGTGGGAGTGGGGTCAAAAGGTGTCATCCCAATGA
The DNA here is from genome assembly GCA_006410615.1 of Neotragus moschatus. Classification (NCBI taxonomy): domain Eukaryota; kingdom Metazoa; phylum Chordata; class Mammalia; order Artiodactyla; family Bovidae; genus Neotragus; species Neotragus moschatus. The sequence continues at coordinate 2,500 of SJYA01000939.1, read as the reverse complement.
ATGCCAAGTAAGAACAAAAGTTTCCAGTATATGGAATGAGAGATAATAACCACATGATCCTCACGTTCATTTCCAGTGTAGGACATTTAGGAGATAGGGATTGTTCAGTCACTTTTCAGGAAGTGTAATGAATTGTTTTTTTTGAGCATGAGGTCTATAACGTTTGTTAGAAACATTAGTCAATTCATGTTCATTGTGACAGCCTTTGACATACAGTTCTAAATAGAATAATATCCATTAGTGTTTACTGAGCATTTCCTGTGTGCATAGCATTGTGTGGTGACGGACGTGTATATCATTTTGTGAAGGTAATAATGCTAATATTATCCCTGGTTTACAAGAAAGGAAGCTGAGGTTTAAAGAGATAATAGTAAATAAGCTAGTAAGTAAAGTCAGGATTCACATCAAGGATCCTTTGGCTTCAGAGGTTATATTCTGAACACCACTGTCCTTTGTCGGTGAAGATGAATTTATTGACGACCTTCCATTTTGGGTGATAGCCCTGAGTTTGTTTTTCACCTGTGATTTCATGTATTTCCAAAGTAGAGAATTCCATGTAAGACGACCCTGTAGTGTGGCCTTTTAGTGGCCATTGGTGTACTGTGTCATATCTCATGTAAAGCCGTGCACCTTACACTTTGCAGGATGTGCTTAGTGAGTGTACCTCTTTAATATCTTCTGTTTTATTTTAAAATTTGTGTGAATTTCGTGTTCTATTCAGATACATGTACAGACATTAATATTAAAACGTTTTAGTTATTTCCTGTTAATATATAACTCCTATTTACCAAAAAGCAAAACACAGCCCCCCAAAAAAACACTGAGAGTAAAACTGATACATTTGGAAGATGCTTATTTTATGATTTTATGTGGTCCCTGACATGCAGTTCCACTTTGAAAAGCATACTTGGAACATCTAATAAATTCTAAGCATCTTTATAAATATTTTTGATAGGAATTTTGTCCTAATAGGTAATGTTTGAAATGAGCTGTTGTGGGGAGGGCACATTGATCATTGTAATTGCTCCTGATAATATTTTGAAAGAGGGCTGGACCTTAGGTGAAGATAGAGCATTTTCCTTCTAGGGGTTTAATGTGTATACACCTCAACTTCAAAATGCAGATATAGTAAAGCTAGGTAGTACTTCTGTGAAGGTAGGAAGGACTAAATCTTAAAATTTAACCTGTGTTGCCTGAGGACAATGAGATAGCTTTATTTATTATTTGTAGTTTTTCATAAGTTACTATGAAAATTTTGTGTTAACTATGATAAAGTTGGTGGTAGATAATGATTGTTATAAATTTTCTGTGGGTGCTTAATCACTGCATCATAGAATTCGGGATCAGAGAGGTAAATAAAATTTGGAAAGTATGAAGGCCTATAAAAATGTGAAGAACTATAGTCATCTCCAATGTGGTATTTAGTACTTTAATATTCAGTTATTTATAAAACTGCTTTCCTCAAAAAACTAAAATTGCTAATAGCATGAACTATGTCTCACACAATGCCTGAAACACAGGCAATAAACGTAGTGCTTTCCTCTGCCCTTTGAGATGTGGTCATTCTTACGTTTTGATCTGCCTTGGCTGTGAAGTGACCTTCACCTTGTTACTCACTCAGAGACTTGGAGGAGGCCTTGGAGATGGGTGTGGACTGGTCCCTGAGAGAAGGCTATGCCTGGGCAGAGGACAAGGAGCACTGTGAGGAGTATGGAAGGATGCTGCAAGCTGATCCCAATAAAGTCTCAGCCAGGGCTAAAAAAAGAGGCCTTCCCCAGGTAACACTCACTTTGGAGGGGAGGTGTTCATTTTTTTCATGTTTTTTGTCATCCATTGTGGAGAGTATATCCCCAGCATTTTTCAGAGTACATTGAAAGGAATACAGTTTTATTTATGCTTCATTCGTACTCTTTTAAAAAGCTGTCAGGAGCTTGCACATATTCATAAAATAAAACAAGGTGTCCTGAATTAGAAGTGGATGGGAAGAAAATGAAATTTGATTATAAGACTTAAAATGTATACCAAAATTGCTTATGTAGAAACTTTGACAATCTACAGATTTGGCTGAAAGTTTTCTAGCATCTAAATTGAAAACAGATACCTTGTCAGTTCGTGGTGTCCATGAGATAAAAATATACCAGATGTTTGAAATTTACACTAATTGTAATGGCTTTGCGACTGATTCACTATGACTTTAGGCAAGTCTCTTGCCTTCTTGTTTTCTTAGCTGAGAATTGAGATTAAAGTTAAAACTAGGCAACCTCTGAAGACTCTTGTTGCACTGCCATTTTCTGGGTCCCTAAGTCATCTATTAGCTCCAATTATGGGATATATCCTTCGAGTGATGTGTAGGAGTCAGCATTCATCAGTTCAGTTCCTTCACTCAGTTGTGTCCAACTCTTTTCAACCCCATGAATCGCAGCACGCCAGGCCTCCCTGTCCATCACCAACTCCCGGAGTTCACTCAGACTCACGTCCATCGAGTCAGTGATGCCATCCA
>SJYA01000938.1:32963-80915 GCA_006410615.1 Neotragus moschatus | reverse complement strand
GATCATGGCATCTGGTCCCATCACTTCGTGGGAAATAGATGCGGAAACAGTGGAAACAGTGTCAGACTTTATTTTGGGGGCTCCAAAATCCCTGCAGATAGTGATTGCAGCCATGAAATTAAAGGACGCTTACTCCTTGGAAGAAGTTATGACCCACCTAGATAGCATATTGAAAAGCAGAGACATTACTTTGCCAACTAAGATCATTCTAGTCAAGACTATGGTTTTTCCAGTGATCATGTATGGATGTGAGAGTTGGACTGTGAAGAAAACTGAGCGATGAAGAATCGATGCTTTTGAACTGTGGTATTGTAGAAGACTCTTGAGAGTCCCTTGGACTGCAAGGAGATCCAACCAATCCCTTCTGAAGGAGATCAGCCCTGGATGTTCTTTGGAAGGAATGTGCTAAAGCTGAAACCCCAGTACTTTGGCCACCTGATGCAAAGAGTTGACTCAGTGGAAAAGACTCTAATGCTGGGCGGGATTGGGGGCAGGAAGAGAAGTTAAAGACAGAGGATGAGATGGCTGGATGGCATCACTGACTCGATAGACGTGAGTCTGAGTGAACTCTGGGAGTTGGTCGTGGACATGGAAGCCTGGCGTGCTGCAATTCATGCAGTTGCAAAGAGTCAGACACAACTGACTGACTGAACTGAACTGAGCTGAACTGATACATATTGTCCCTACAGCACTGGACCTTGCTTTCATCAACAGTCACATCCACAGCTTGGTGTTGTTTTTTGGTTTGGCTCCATCTCTTCATTCTTTTTGGAGTTATTTCTCCACTCATCTCCAGTACCATATTGGGAGGCTACTGACCTTGGGATTTCGTCTTTCAGAGTCCTATCTTTTTGAGTTTTCATACTGTTCATGGGGTTCTCAAGTCAGGAATACTGAAGTGGTCTGCCAGTGCTTTCTCCAGTGTACCACATTTTGTCAGATCTCTCCACCATGACCAGTCCTTCTTTGGTGGCCCTACTTGGCATGGCTCATAGTTTCATTGGGTAGACAAGGCTGTGGTTCATGAAATTAGATTGGTTAGTTCTCTGTGTTGGTGGTTTTCAGTCTGTCTGCCCTCTGGTGGAGAAGGATAAGAGGCTTATGAAAGCTTCCTGATGGGATAGACTGACTGATGGGGATACTGGGTCTTGTTCTTGATATGGAGCCATGCTCAGTAAATCTTTATTCCAATTTTCTGTTGATGGATGGAGCTGTGTTCCCTCCCTGCTATTTACCTGGTGTCAGACTATAGTGGACATAATGAAGATAATGGTCAAAGTGAAAGTGAAGTTGCTCAGTTGTGTCTGACTCTTTGCGACCCCTTGGACTTGCAGCCTCCCAGGCTCCTCTGTCCATAGGATTTTCCAGGCAAGAGTAGTGGAGTGGGTTGTCGTTTCCTTCTCCAGGGCATCTTCCTGACTCAGGGATTGAACCTGGGTCTCCTGCATTGCAGGTGGACACTTTATCCTCTAAGCCACCAGGGAAGCCAGAAGATAATGGTAACCTCCCTCAAAAGATCTCAGGCAAGTACTGCCACAATCTGTGTCCCCACCCCTGCAGCAGGCCACCCATACCTTTGCTGGAGAGTCTCGGACACTCACAGGCAAGTCTCCTGTGGGGTCACTGTTCCTTTTTCATGAGTCCTGGTGCACAAGCTTCTATTGTGCCCTCCAAGACTCTATTTCCCAGTCCTATTTAAGTTCTGGAAGCTCTATAGTGGTGTTAATGGCTACCTCCTCCAAGAGGACTTATGCCATACCCACACCCAGAACCCCTGTCCCTGCGGCAGACCACTGCTGACCCGTACCGCCACAGGAGATGCTCAAACACAGTTCTGTCTCAGTCTCTGTGGGGTCCCTGGGTCCTGGTGCACATAAGGTTTGTTTGAGCCCTCTAAGCATCTCTGGCAGGAATGGGGTTTGATTCTAAAAGTGAATTCACCCCTCCTACCGTCTTGCTGGGGCTTTGCTTTTGCCCTTGGACGCAGGGTATCTCCTCATAGCTGCTCCAGTGCCTATGGTCTTACTGGGGTTTTTCTGACCTTGGACGTGGGGTTATCTCCTCACAGCTGCTGCTCCTGACCTTGGATATGGGGTAAACATAAAATAAAACATAAAATAAAATTATCAGATATTCACCATATACTTTTTATAAATCTATGAAATATTGACTATATAATGTTAACGTAAACAAATTACTATATATTTTTGAAGTTTGAGCACATTTGTAGGGAGAAGGGAGAGTATTCCATCCCCATTCCCATATAAGAGGTAAGTCTATGATAGTAAGCAAGAAATTACTAAAAGTAATAATTTTTGGATTGTTAGCTTTTAGGCAACTTTAACTTAAAATTTTTAATTTCTATTTTTTAACATGAGAATATGTTATATTTTTATCAAGAAAAAAATAATTTTTATTAAATTTCATCATATGTGAAATGAATTGCCAGTCCAGGTTCGATGTCTGATACAGAGTGCTTGGAGCTGGTGTACTGGGGTGACCCAAAGGGATGGGATGGGGAGGGAGGAGGGACGGGGGGACAAGATGGGGAGCATGTGTACACCCATGATGGAATCAAGTGAATGTATGGCAAAACCAATACAATATTGTAAAGTAATTAGTCTCCAATTAAAATAAATAAATTTATATTTTAAAAAGAAAAATAATAATTTTTATATTTTTGAAACATGCACACACAAATACACACATGACCGTCAAATTGTAAGAGTGCTTTTAATGAACTGAATTATCTATCCATATTTGTTTTGCTTACTTGAAAAGATGAAAGGAAATAAAACCTAAATGCTTAAAACATCTATTTAAAAACTCATAATGGTTATTAATATTAGAGTATTATGTTTTTTTTTCTCATTAACACAGGGCATGATCCATAAATAGTAGTGAAATTCCAATATGTTACTATTTAATCTGTTCAAACACAAAACTAAATAGGCTAATAGCAATTTTTCTATGAGGGGCTCAGAATAACTATAAACTAGATTTTTAAATGTTTTTAAAGCAGAATGTGATTTAAATTAATTAGAATTGGAGAGTTCTAAAGAATGACTTTATGAATTTTGTAAAGTCTATTGATATAATTGACAAATATGAAGTTTGTCTTACACACAATAACAAAAATGTTTAGTTCTTCTGTACATAAACTTAGCAGCAAAATGTCAAATTTATATTAGATTTATTGAGCTTTCAGAATTTTTCAGCTCCACTGAGTTACATTTTATTAAATTATTTGCCAAGTGTCTTTGGTGCTGTGTTTTAAATATTATTTTAAAAAGTGGTTAGAGTTCAGGTGAACAAAGAATAACATTTTAAAATTTAAGCAGTAGCAAAAAGTGGGGAAAGTTAATTATCATGAACATTGTTCTTTACTGTCCCTGAAAAGTCTCTGAGTCATTCTAATTAGTAAATACATGTCCTTCCAAGTGCGCATTTTTAATAACACATGGAGTGCCAGAGGTCAGCCATTATTTACGTAAAAATGGGAACTGAGATGGCAAGGCAAAATCAGATGTTAATACAAAAGACAAAATGTTAATAAGAGAGACTTCTGAAACAAAAGACATCATCCTAGTACATTGAGTTCTTTTGATAATTTATTCTGTACATTTGTAAGTAGACTCAAATCACAATTACAAAAAAAGCTATCAAGGGCTTTAAACACCAGGGAGCAATAATGCTCAAACATTGCCAGTCTTTATGACTTATGACTGGAGATAGGTTAGGGGACCCATTGAGTATGAAACCTGTGATCAAGTCACAGAAAATGGATGGGTCATAGACATATCATGAGAAGTAACATTATTGAGTTAAAGGGTCTATATACATAAGGAATAAGTTGGAAGACTACAATGAAAAGTTCAGTAAATATCAGTTCAGTTCAGTTCAGTCGCTCAGTTGTTTCCGACTCTTCGAGACACCATGAATCCTACACCAGGCCTCCTTGTCTATCACCAACTCCCGGAGTTCACTCAAACTCATGTCCAAAATATAGAAACTGAAAATTTCACATTTGATATTCTATTAACTAGTAGTTTTTCTAAAATTAACATTCTCTTAGAACTGCAACAATGTCCTGACCATTTCACTGTCTCAGAATGCTTTTTTTTTTTTTTTTTTTTTTCTGGCTAAGCCTCTAAATTTGGGAAATAATTTGGCCACCTGATGTGAAGTGCTGACTCATTGGAAAAGACTCAGATTCTGGGAAAGATAGAATGCAAAAGGAGAAGAGGGTGGTAGAGGATGAAATGGTTAGATAGCATCACCGACTAAGTGAACATGAATCTGAGGAAACTCCAGGAGATACTGAAAGACAAGGAAGCCTGGTGTGCTGCAGTTCATGGGGTCACAAAGAAGAATTAGACATGACTTAGTGACTGAACAATAGCAACATAAAATTTTAGTCAGTGGCTCTAAGCCACTTTTTAAATGAAAAATCTTACAAGTTTCATTAACACAGACTCCCCCTTATTCACACAGTGATATGCTTCAAATTCATTAAAATCTTATTTTGCTTCAATAGTAATTCTAGGTTCAAAATGATAGGTCTAGGAAATAATTATTAGTGTGTGAATATACTTATGATATTATTATTATTATTTAAAAAAAAAACAAACCCCAACAAGCCTCATATCAATAAACCAAGACTTAACATCTGACCTAATTTCAGTTCCAGCCTCTTACAGCAATATGACCTTCAACCAGTCATTCTGAAATAACCTGGTCAGCACTAGTGAGGTCATCTGCATGACTGACCACAGCCTTTCCCCCAAAAGAAGGTGACAAGCCTGAAACAATCCACTCTGTGCTAGAATAATTTCCTTACCTGCTTCCTTCTGCCTGCAAAAGTCTTCCATTTTGTATAGCTCCTCAGACTCTTTTCTATTTTTGGTAGCTGAGATGCTGTGCAGTTCATGAATTGTTGAATAAAACCAAATAGATCTTTACTTTTTACTCAGTTGAATTTTGTTCTTTAACATTACTAAGATTTCCCCTCAGTTCTTGAAGATATGGACTCATTGATTTTTTTCCCAGTATGCACTGAGCAATAACTATAGCTCAGAAAGTCTCTTAAGAGTATCACATTTCTCATGTATGCCTCCATAGCAATACCAAGTGTTGACCAGTGTTAGTTTTTTTCCATTTCAGATGAGAGTTAGAGAGCTTGTCTAAGGCCTCAGAGTTGGAACTTAAATGCAGGGAATCCACTTTCGGATTTTGCATACAACACCACCACCTTAAACTATTTTTTTTTGTTTTTAATAAACAGAGTTTAAAAGTTGTAATCAATTTACCCATTAAATTAAAGCTATCACTATTTCAGATTACTAATATTTTAATTTTGAAATGTGGGTTTTTTTTTTTTTTTTTTTGCATTTAGAACTGAATTTATTTAGAGAGAAACACACTACATAGAGTAGGAACCATCTCAGAAAGCCAGAGTGGCCTAAAACGCAGTTTTGAAATGACATTTAAAAAATAATTTTTAACTCAGAATTTTTCCTTTATTAGTATTATGCCTCTCATTTTGAGATTGATATGATTGCATTATACTTTCTTGCATATCCATTAAGTTGGTTAGTGAATCAGTTCAGTTCAGTTCAGTTCATTTGCTGAGTCGTGTGCGAATCTTTGTGACCCCATGAATCGCAGCACACCAGGCCTCCCTGTCCATCACCAACTCCCAGAGTTCACTCAGACTCATGTCCATCCAGTCAGTGATGCCATCCAGCCATCTCATCCTCTGTCGTCCCCTTCTCCTCCTGCCCCCAATCCCTCCCAGCATCAGAGTCTTTTCCAATGAGTCAACTCTTCGCATGAGGTGGCCAAAGTACTGGAGCTTCAGCTTTAGCATCATTCCTTCCAAAGAAATCCCAGGGCTGATCTCCTTCAGAATGGACTGGTTGAATCTCCTTGCAGTCCAAGGGACTCTCAAGCATCTTCTCCAACACCACAGTTCAAAAGCATCAATTCTTTAGTGCTCAGCCTTCTTCACAGTCCTCCTCTCACATCCATACATGACTACTGGAAAAACCATAGCCTTGACTAGACGGACCTTAGTGAATACAAGGTGGATTTGGATTCTGTGTCTGTCAATTAACTGCCTGTTCAAACATGACGGGTTCTATAATTTCTTTTTACATCATTTTTTTTTTCAGAATAATAGCATTGCATACTTTATAGGGCTTTGTATAAGATATCAAATAATTAATTCATGTGTAATGTACATGAAACATACCCCAGCTCACAAAAAGTACTAGGTACAAATTTGCTTTGTTACGTGTTAAATGAAATTTTACATTCAGAATTTGTCAAAAACACTTTATGGAGCTAAATATGTTGTAAAGTATTATCCAAAGCATAACAAATTTAACAATGGGCTAGAGAGTCCCAAATGTTCCTTCAAATTTTTTCTCTCTTTTCTCTCTCAAATCCAGTATTCCCAACTACCCTACCACAGCTTACCAAGGAGACTATTAGGACTAATTAAGTCACATGCCTTTCCTTCTTCAGAAAGGCCATATATAAAGTCCCAGGACTCCTGGATCATTCCTCAGAACCTGGTGTGTGTGCTTGCTTAGTTGCTCTGTCATGTTCTACTCTTTGTGATCCCATGAACTGTAGCTCTCCAGATTCCTCTGTCCATGGAATTTTTCAGGCAATCCTTCTACAAGGGATTTTCCCAGCCCAGGTATTGAACCCTCGTTCTCTACATCTTTGGTATTGGCAGGTGGATTCTTTACCACTGTGCCACCTGGGAAGCTCTCCTCTCTCCCCTTTAGAGGTCTGTGCTTCTTACAACCTGACTCCATTTCCCAGTCCTTCAAAATCACTTTCCAGAATTCTCCACTCAGTCTATGTCCCCAGAGAGCTGACCAACATAGGCTACACCAACTCTTTTCTTGTACTTGGCTTCTAATTGGACACAGCCAATGGAAATCACAGAAGACTGGAGAGGTCCTTCAGTCTCCCTCACTGTGGGGTCTCTATGGGATTGGATTTTTCAAGACTGAAGGTCTTAGCTTTTCTCAGGTGGGCTCTTCATGCAATATCTCTCTCATTCTCTGGTCTCTCCTCTTGTTCCTTCAGGGAAGAAAGAATATCTGCTGTAATTCTCCCTTTTAGTCCCTCATATCACTCTCCTTGGCTTTCCCATATAGTCCTGTCTCAGTAAAATCCCTAAGCTCCCGTCTTCTGAAATATTCCTTCTGAACTGTCTTACATCAACTAAAAGGAGGTTCTCCTTTGAGGATGCTGTTACCTCATACATTAGTGGCAGTTTATCAGACACAGATGCCTGGAGGAGTGGTATTTGTCATCATTTTAGAGTTATTGTCACTCCATCCTGAAAATTTCAGTTTTAAGGTTATGCCACAGAAACAAACCTGGAGAAGGCAATGGCACCTTACTCCAGTACTCTTGCCTGGAAAATCCCACGGACGGAGGAGCCTGGTGGGCTACAGTCCATGGGGTCACTAAGAGTCAGACATGACTGAGCAACTTCACTTTCACTTTTCTCTTTCATGCATTGGAGAAGGAAATGGCAACCCACTCCAGTGTTCTTGCCTGGAGAATCCCAGGGACAGGGGAGCCTGGTGGGTTGCCGTCTATGGGGTCGCACGGAGTCGAACACGACTGAAGCGACTTAGCAGCAGCAGCAACAGAAACAAACCACTTTATACTCCACTGGCAATTGTATTACTTGCAGTGCTTCCCCTCCATCAGTTCTCACCTGGGGAAACAAAACAAAGTCTGAATAAGTCCAACTAGTACAACTAACNCGGAGTCGAACACGACTGAAGCGACTTAGCAGCAGCAGCAACAGAAACAAACCACTTTATACTCCACTGGCAATTGTATTACTTGCAGTGCTTCCCCTCCATCAGTTCTCACCTGGGGAAACAAAACAAAGTCTGAATAAGTCCAACTAGTACAACTAACTCGGCAAGGAAAAAGTCACAAAGCCAGGATGCCTGATCAGCATTATTGGATCACCGGCAATATTTCAGTCCAGAACTCTTTCCAGAAATCTACAGTTTCCTGAGCTTATTATCTCTTTTACTCATGGAGTTTTCCTCTTGTCAACCTCCAATACATCCTCCCCCTTCACACATTTAAGAAACAGAATGAACTCCTCTTACATCTCCACCTTAGTCAGTCAACTTGCACCTTCACTCATTTCCTCTGCCTTTAGTCTTGCTACTGTAAACCACCGATTCTCATCCTCAATCACACTGCCTTTTAAAGATTTCTGGGTTTATTTTCATTTATGAAATTATTGAGAGTGGGGTGATACTCAGTTCAGTTCAGTTCAGTCACTCAGTCATGTCCGACTCTTTGCGACCCCATGAATTGCAGCACGTCAGGCCTCCCTGTCNCATATAGGTTTCTCAAGAGGCAGGTCAGGTGCTCTGGCATTCCAATCTCTTTCAGAATTTTCCACAGTTTATTGTGATCCACAGAGTCAAAGACTTTGGCATAGTCAATAAAGCAGAAATAGATGTTTTCTGAAACTCTCTTGCTTTTTCCATGATCCAGTGGATGTTGAAAATTTGATCTCTAGTGATAGTAGTTAATGGCAAATTTGGAAGGAGGGTTGCAAGGTGTGTGTTGCTATTCAATCGCTAAATTTTGTCTGATTCTTTGCCACTCCATGGACTGCAGCACATTAGACGTCCCTGTCCTTCACCATCTCCTGGAAGTTGCTCAAACTTATATTCATTGTCAGTGATGCCATCCAGTCATCTCGTCTTCTGCACCCTCTTTTTCTCCTGCTCAATTTTTCCCAGTATCAGGATCTTTTCCAATAAATCAGCTCTTTGCATCAGGTGCCCAAAGTATCGAAAGTCACTTTCAGCTTCAATATCAGTCCTTCTAATGGTTATTCAGGATCAATTCCCTTTAAGATTGACTTGTTTGATCTCCTTGTTGTCCAAGAGACTCTCAAGAGTCTTCTCCAACACCACAGCTAGATTTTCTTTTAATTGGTTGGTGGTGAGATAAGAAAGTGGTGTTCCAGGAATCTCAAGTAGAAACCTTTTTGTCTGACCAGTCCAGGGTCCAGCACTTGTACTCAGCATGAAGTTATCCTCCTCCACATGTATGGGGCCCTTTGTTCCTGTAAAAAAAAACAGATATGTATCAGATTGTTTACCTCTATGACTTAAAGGGGGACCAGGACCCCATCTCTACCCTATTGTTTCTTGCCTATTCTTGCTTTATTTCTGCATTACCTCGCTTCTGTAACAACAGCCCTTTGGAATTCAGGGAAAGTCTAGAAGGCCGAAGCCTTTCTCCAACAAACAAGAAACAGGGGACACAGAAAGGCATTTGTACTGTGAGGGCCTCCCAGGACCCTGCTTGATTTCAGTATTCCCATTTCTTTGATACTTCTCAATCCGGAGAGAAACAGGTGTGGGAAAAGAAAGGGAATAATGTTTTAGGTAGAGGAAGCTTAATCATAAGCTTGGCAGAGGAATTCAATTTTAGGAAGACTTGGTTTCATTATCAGTTTTCTTCATTCTACTTTACAGAAAACATCAAGTGTTTTTTACCATTCACTTTTTCTTAATTCATCTTTTTCATCTTTTCCTCTCTTGAATCCTGTTCATTTGGGCATTTCTGCCCCTACTATGCCCAAATACCTCTTGTTAAGAACAACAGCACCTTTTCACTGCTAAATCCAGGGTTTTTGCCTTTTCTTTTCTTTTTACAGGACTGTCACAAATTTTAACTTTATTTAATTGTGCAGGCTTTTGTTTTGTTGTTTGTTTTTAAACTGCTACATGCTGTAGTGCCCTAGGGATCATTCCTCAGGCATCTATCTTCTCATAGTAATTTTATTCAATCTTATAATCTTAATTATGATCTCTATGAATATGATTGGCAGAGGTTGAAATGGCTAGATCGCATCACCAATTCAATGGAGATGACTTGGACAGGGGGGTCCGGCATGCTGAAGTCCATGGGGATGAAGAGACTTGGACACAACATAGCATCTGAACAACAATAAAATGCATATCCTACCAAATTTGTTGTTTCCACCTGGACCTTTTCCCTCACCCGAAGACTTGCTGTCCAACCAATTATTAGATACCTATATTTGAAGTCTAACAGGCACCCTAAACATTGATATGTATCCAAGTCAGAACTTTTAATTCATACCCTAAATCCGTCCCTTATCTACTCTTCTTCAGCTCACATCATTGCAGTTCTCTCCTCCCATTCAAGATAAGCACCTGGGGTCATCCTTAAACCGTTTCTCTCACTCTCTATATTGATTCCATTGGTATTTTCTATTGATGGAATCAATAGAAATCTTTGAAATCTGTGTTCAGAATATACTCAGAGTCCAATGACTTTTTACTACCTAAGCCATTCTTTCCTCAGAGTTGGCTCCATGTAACTAAAGACTCCTAACTGGCCTTTCTCTTTCCAACTTTGTACCCTTTTGTCTAATTTTCACACACCATATAGATTGGATTTTTCAGAAAGTGGTTCAGATTATGTCATTCCATATGCTTTCAATCTCACTGAGAGTAAATTTCAAGGTTGTTACAAAGCTTGCATGAACTGGCCCTCTGCTTACAACCTAAAATAATCTATATCCACTGCCTTCTCACTTACCATTGCTTCAGCCCAGCTGACTTCTTTGAATCTCCTTGAATTCCTCAAGGGAGATCTTGCTTCAGGGCATTAATGCATAGTGTTCTCTGCTTAGTAGGCCAGTTCATTTTAGTTAAGTCACTTAGTCATATCCTACTCTTTGCAACCACATTGCTTGCAGTATTCCAGACTTCCCTTCCATCACCAATTTCGAGAGCTTACTCAAACTCATGTCCATTGAGTTGGTGATGCCATCCAACCATCTCATCCTCTATTGTCCCCTTCTACTTCTGTCTTCAGTCTTTCACAGCATCAGGGTCTTTTCAAATAAGTCAGTTCTTTGCATCAGGTGGCCAAAGTATTGAAGTTTTAGCTTCAGCATCAGTCCTTCCAAAAAATACTAATATTTAGGAAATACTTCACTTAGGATTGACTGGTTTGATCTCCTTGCAGTCCAAGGGACTCTCAAGAGTCTTCTCCAACACCACAATTCAAAAGCATCAAAAATATGGGCTTAGCTTTCTTTATAATCCAACTCTCACATTCATACATGACTATTGGGAAAACCAAAGCTTTGACTAGATGGACCTTTGGTGGCAAAGTAATGTCTCTGCTTTTTAATATGCTTGCCCAGTCGTGTCTAACTCTTTGCTACCCTGTGGACTCTAACTCAGCAGGCTCCTCTGTCCATGGGATTCTCCAGGCAAGAATACTGGAGTGAGTTGCCATTTCCTTCTCTAGGGGATCTTCCCAACCCAGGGACAGAACCCAGGTCTCCCGCATTACAGGCAGATGCTGTAACCTCTGAGCCACCAGGGAAGCCACCAGCAAAGCTACAAGGGCTTCCCTCCAATATCCTTGCCTGGAAAATCTCATGGACAGAGGAGTCTGGTGGGATGCAGTCCATGGGGTCTTAAAGAGTTAAGCACGACTGAGCAACTAACACTTTTAATATGCTATCGAGGTTGGTCATAGCTTTGCTTCCAAGGAGCAACCTCTTTTAATTTCATGGCTGAGTCACCATCTGCAGTGATTTTGGAGCTGGAAAATATAAAGTTTGTCACTGTTTCCATTGTTTCCACATCTATTTGCCATGAAGTGATGGGACCAGATGCCACGATCTTCATTTTCTGAATGTTGAGCTTTAAGCCAACTTTTTCACTCTCCTCTTTCACTTTCGTCAAGAGGCTCTTTAGTTCTTCTTCACTTTCTGCTATAAGGGTGGCGTCATCTGCATTTTTTCTGGCAATCTGGATTCCAGCTTGTGCTTCATCCAATCCACCAATTCACATAATGTGCTCTGCATATAAGTTAAATAAGCAGGGTGACAATATACAGCCTTGACATACTCTTTTACCTATTTGGAACCAGTCTATTGTTCCATGTCCAGTTCTAACTGTTGCTTCTTGACCTGCATACACAATTCTCAGGAGGCAGGTAAGGTGACATGGTACTTGTATCTCTTTATGAATTTTCCACAGTTTGTTGTGATCCATAAAGTCAAAGGTCTTGGCATAGTCAACAAAGCAGAAATAGATGTTTTGCTGGAACTTTCTCGCTCTTTTGACGATCCAACAGATAGGGGCAATTTGATCTCTGGTTCCTCTGGCTTTGCTAAAAACAGCTTGACTATCTGGAAGTTCATCTTTCATGTACTGTTAAAGCCTGACTTGGAAAATTTGAGCTTTACTAGCATGTGAGATAAGTGCAATTGTGTGGTAGATTGAGCATTCTTTGGCATTGACTTTTTTAGGGAATGAAATGAAAACTGAGATTTTCCAGTCCTGAGTTTTCCAAAGTTGCTGGTATGTTGAGTGCAACAGTTTCACAGCATCATCTTTAAGAATTTGAAATAGCTCAACTGGAATTCCATCACCTCCACTAAATTTGTTCATCTAATGTTTCCTAAGGCCCACTAGCAAAGGAGAAAAGGAAAGATATAAGCATCTGAATGCAGAGTTCCAAGGAATGACAAGGAGAGATAAGAAAGCCTTCTTCAGGGATCAATGCAAAGAAATAGAGGAAAAGAACAGAATGGGAAAGACAAGAGATCTCTTCATGAAAATTAGAGATACCAAGGGAACATTTCATGCAAACATGGGCTCAATAAAAACTGAAATGGTATGGACTTAAGAGAAGCAGAAGATATTAAGCAGAGAATACACAAGAAGAACTGTAGAAAAACGTTCTTCAGGATCTNGGAAAAGAACAGAATGGGAAAGACAAGAGATCTCTTCATGAAAATTAGAGATACCAAGGGAACATTTCATGCAAACATGGGCTCAATAAAAACTGAAATGGTATGGACTTAAGAGAAGCAGAAGATATTAAGCAGAGAATACACAAGAAGAACTGTAGAAAAACGTTCTTCAGGATCTAGATAATCAGCATGGTGTGATCACTCACCTAGAGCAAGACATCTTGGAATGTGAAGTCAAGTGGGCCTTAGATAGCATCACTACAAACACAAACTACATCACTACAAACTAGTGGAGGTAATATAATTCCAGGCGAGCTATTTCAAATCCTGAAAGATGATGCTGTGAAAGTGCTGCACTCAGTATGCCAGCAAATTTGGAAAACTCAGCAATGGCCACAGGACTGGGAAAGGTCAGTTCCCATTCCAATCTCAAAGAAAGACAATGCCAAAGAATGCTCAAACTACCACACAATTGCACTCAGCTCACACGCTAGTAAAGTAATGCTCAAAATTCTCCAAGCCAGGCTTCAGCAATATGTGAACCATGAACTTCCAGATGTTCAAGCTGGTTTTAGAAAAAGCAGAAGAACCAGAGATCAAATTGCCAACATCTGCTGGATCATGGAAAAAGCAAGAGATTTCCAGAAAAACATCTATTTCTGCTTTATTAACTATGCCAAAGCCTTTGACTATGTGGATCACAATAAACTGTGGAAAATTCTGAAAGAGATGGGAGTGCCAGACCACCTGACCTGCCTCTTGAAAAACCTATATGCAGGTCAGGAAGCAACAGTTAAAACTGGACATGGAACAACAGATTGGTTCCAAACTGGAAAAGGAGTAAATTGAAACTGTATATTGCCATGGGGCTTTTTAAATTTATATGCAGAGTACATCATGAGAAATGCTGGGCTGGAAGAAGCACAAGCTGAAATCAAGATTGCCAGGAGAAATATCAATAACCTCAGATATGCAGATGACACCACGCTTATGGCAGAAAGTGAAGAGGAACTAAAAAGCCTCTTGATGGAAGTGAAAGAGGAGAGTGAAAAAGTTGGCTTAAAGCTCAACATTCAGAAAACGATCATGGCATCTGGTCCCATCACTTCATGGCAAATAGATGCGGAAACAGTGGAAAGAGTGTCAGACTTTATTTTGGGGGCTCCAAAATCCCTGCAGATACTGACTGCAGCCGTGAAATTAAAGGATGCTTACTCCTCGGAAGAAGTTATGACCAACCTAGATAGCATATTGAAAAGCAGAGATATTACATTACCAACTAAGATCATTCTAGCCAAGACTATGGTTTCTCCAGTGGTCATGTATGGATGTGAGAGTTGGACTGTGAAGAAAGCTGAGTGCCAAAAAATTGATGCTTTTGAACTGTGGTTTTGGAGAAGATTCTTGAGAGTTTCTTGGACTGCAAAAAGTTACAACCAGTCCATTCTAAAAGAGATCAGTCTTGGGTGTTTATTGTAAGGACTGATACTAATGCTGAACTCCAGTACTTTGGCCACCTCATGCAAAGAGTTGACTCATTGGAAAAGACCTGATACTGGGAGGGATTGGGGTTAGGAGGAGAAGGGGATGAGATGGCTGGATCGCATCACCGACTTGATGTACATGAGTCTGAGTAAACTCTGGAAGTTGGTGATGGACTGGGAGGTCTGGCGTGCTGCTATTCATGGGATCGCAGAGGCACATATGACTAAGCGACTGAACTGAACTGAACTGAACTTCCACTTGACATCATATTCCAGGATTTCTGGCTCTAGGTGAGTGATACACCATCATGGTTATCTAGATCATGAAGATCTTTTTTCTATAGTTCTTCTGTGTATTCTTGCCATCTGTTTCTACTATCTTCTGCTTCTGTTAGGTCCATACTATTACCATTTCTGTCCTTTATTATGCCCATCTTTGCATGAAATGTTCCCTTGGTATCTCTGATTTTTTTGAAGAGGTCTCTAGTCTTCCCCATTCTATTGTTTTTCTCTATTTCTTTGCTTTAATCACTGAAGAAGGCTTTTGTATCTCTCCTTGCTATTCTTTGGAACTCTGCATTCAATTGGGTACATCTTTCCTTTTCTCCTTTGCTTTTTTGCCTCTCTTTTTTCACAGCTATTTGTAAGGCCTCTTCAGACAACCATTTTTGCCTTTTTGTATCTTTTTCTTGGAGATGGTCTTGATCACTGCCTCCTGTACAATTTCATGAACCTCCATCCATAATTCTTCAGGCACCCTGTCTAACAGATCTAATCCCTTGACTCTATTTCTCACTTCTTCTATATAATTGTAAAGGATTTGATTTCAGTCATTCCTGAATGGTGTAGTGGTTTTCCCTACTTTCTTCAAGTTAAGTCTGAATTTGGCAATAAGAATTTCATGATCTGAGCCTCAGTCAGCTCCTTGTCTTGTTTTTGCTGACTATATAGAGCTTCTTCATTTTTGGCTGCAAAGAATATACTCATTCTGATATCAGTATTGACCATCTTGTGATGTCCATGTGTAGAGTCTTCTCTTGTGTTGTTAGAAGAGGGTGTTTGCTGTAACCAGTGCGTTCTCTTGGCAAAACTCTATTAGCCTTTGCCCTGCTTCATTCTATACTCCAAGGCCAAATTTGCCTGTTACTCCAGGTATTTCTTGACTTCCTACCTTTGCATTCCAGTCCCTTATAATGAAAAGGACATCTTTTTTGGGTGTTAGTTCTAGAAAGCCTTGTAGCTTTCCATAGGATTCTTCAACTTGAACTTCTTCAGCATTACTGGTAAGGACGTAGACTTGGATTATCATGATATTGAATGGTTTGCCTTGGAAACCAACAGAGATCATTCTGTCACTGTGATTGCTTCCAAGTACGGCACTTCAGACTCTTTTGTTGAGTATGATGTCTATTCCATTTCTTCTAAGGGATTCTTGCTCACAGTAGTAGATATAATGGTCATCTGAGTTAAAATCACCCATTCCAATCCATTTTAGTTTGCTGATTCCTAAAACGTCAACATTCAGTCTTGCCATCTCCTGTTTGACCACTTCCAATTTGCCGTGATTCATGGACTTAAAATTCCAGGTTCCTGTGCAATATTGCTCTTTATATCATCAGGCTTTACTTCCATCATGTCACATCCACAACTGGGTGTTGTTTTTGCTTTGGCTTCCTCTCTTCATTCTTTCTGGAGTTATTTCTTCACTCATCTCCAGTAGCAGCTTAGTAGGTCACTACCCTTCTATCCAGAGAATGTTCTCTATGGTTGGGTATGTCCCTTTGATAGAAAATCATTCCCCAATCACTCTAGATAAAAAAGCAGTAATCCTTTCTAGTCCTCTGGTTTGGTTTTTGTATGTCCTTGTAATCATTTGACCTTTTTTGTATTTATTAATACTTATTTGTTCATTAGCCCTTTCTTTCTTTAGAATGAATGCCCTGTTTGGGTAAGGGGGTACTGTATGGTTAGGACACTCAAGATGTCTATGTTCTTGCTCTCTGTCCATACCCTGCTGACCAGTGCCTGCTTTACCTACACCCTACTTACATGACTGACCTTCCTACATACTTGCCCCAGGCCACAGATAATGACTATTATAACTTTAGATCAGAACTCTCCATAGTGCTTATCAAAGGGATAGATGTGGGGATACTTCCCTGCTGGTTTCCCTGATAACTGATGAGCAAATGTAATGTCAGTCCTCACTCTAATTGTCAAGCTCCCCCTTCTGTCACCTTGTCTTGCCAACTGTCTGCTGCAGATAGTGGGGTGTCACTGTAGGGTCTTGCTTCAGACATGTAAGAGTCCACCTTCTCATCCTTTAAACTATTAACATTTATCTCTATTGCTTACTCCAGGCTTTTCTTTGAACTCAAGGCTGTGCAAGTACAAGTCTTGCAGGCCTGCAAGGTGTAGCCCAACAGGGTACCTTAACATGACAGTTTCCCCAAAGACTTATCAAATGAAAAGAATAATCTAAATTAATAATATTTTTTAATCTTCTTGTGTTTAAAATTTATCTTTATTCATGTAATCTTGTTAATTAACCACAAATCCTCTTTGCCTTCTAATTCTTAAACTGATAAGAAATGGATTTTTTTATTTGATAAAGACCTGTGAAATCAGTCTGAATTAAGAACATTTTATCAAAATTTTTTAACATTTTCTCAGCCTTTAAATTTTTAGATATATGATAATTTCAGACTCACCTACAGAGAAAATAAACACTCACCTAGATTCTGAAGTTCATTCCAAACAAACAGAATGAAAGAAATGCCAAGGGCTATTAGAAAAGATCCCCTAGCCACTAATGGCCTCAGGCTATAAGATGAAGGGCATGGCGTTCAACATTAGAGTGTCTGCTAAAATTATTTTTTTGACATATTTCGTGCTTACAGCAGTAACTGAAAGAACTCCATAAAGGGCTAAGAAGTGGATTCAAGGAGCTTTGGAAATACAATGAACATGTGGAAGAATGATCATGATAATTTTATACATTTATTGTATTAACTTGAATATATTAACTTAGGGAGAAGGCAATGGCAACCCACTCAAGTACTCTTGCCTGGAAAATCCCATGGATGGAGGAGCCAGGTAGGATGCAGCCCACGGGATCGCGAAGAGTCGGACACGACTGAGCGACTTCTCTTTCACTTTTCACTTTCATTCATTGGAGAAGGAAATGGCAACCCACTCCAGTGTTCTTGCCTGGAGAATCCCAGAGATGGGGGAGCCTGGTGGGCTACCGTCTATGGGGTCACACAAAGTCGGACATGACTGAAGCGACTTAGCAGCAGCAGCAGCAGCAGCATATTGCCTTAGAGGCATTTTAAAACTTGAAATGAACTTCTAACCCCTACTTACCTATGACTTTGGGCAAATTACTAAAATTTTCTGAGATTATATTTCCTAATTTGCACAATGATGATAGTAACAAACCTACCTCACTTGGTTGTTGTGAGGAATAAATGACTTAGTACACATAAAATACTTTGAACAACATTTAAGTAGGGGAAGAAGAAAAAGTTTCTTTCAACCCTCTTAAGGGTTCCTGGCTGGGTCTGAAAATTAAACTGACAAAAGCATTAATATGAGAAAAGCAGACAAATTTCATTGAGTTTTTACATGTACGTGGGGGCTTTCACAAGAGAATGAAAACCTTAAGAAGTGACTAGTTGTTGTTCAGTCATTCAATCCTGTCCAACTCTTTGTGACCCCATGGACTGCAGCACACCAGGCTTCCCTGTCCTTTACCATCTCCCAGAGCTTGCTCAAACTAATGTCCATTGAGTTGGTGACGTCATCCAGCCATCTCATCTTCTGTCATCCCCTTCTCCTCCTGTCTTCAATCTTTCCCAGCATCAAGGTCTTTTCAAATGAGTCAGTTCTTCATATCAGGTGGCCAAAGTGTTGGAGCTTCAGCTTTATCATCAGTCCTTCCAATGAATATTCAGGACTGATTTCCTTTAGGATGGACTGGATTGATCTCCTTACAATCCAAGGGGCTCTCAAGACTCTTCTTCAATACCACAGTTCAAAAGCATCAATTCTTCAGTGTTCACCCTTCTTTATGGTTTAAAAAGTGACTAGAGGAGACAATAAATAAATAAATTTGTGAATAATTTACAAGACAATGGGGTTTGGGCTAGGGATGGTGAAATTAGGGTGAGGTAGGCAATGGCACCCCACTCCAGTACTCTTGTCTGGCAAATCCCATGGACAGAGGAGCCTGGTGGGCTGCTGTCCATGGGGTCGCAAAGAGTCGGACACGACTGAACGACTTCACTTTCACGTTTCACTTTCATGTGTTGGAGAAGGAAATGGCAACCCACTCCAGTGTTCTTGCCTGGAGAATCCCAGGGATGGGGGAGCCTAGAGGGCTGCCATCTATGGGGTTGCACAGAGTCCGACATGACTGAAGTGATTCAGCAGCAGCAGCAGCAGTCCTTATCTTCATTATGTAGGAAGAAATAGGTTAGTTTAACAAAATTTGCTTGAAGATTCCTCTGATGCCATCTCTGGATAATTGGGGATATCTCCGGTAAAAGGAAAATTTATTTCTTGCCTTTAGACAGAAAAGGGGGACTTTTTCTGTGTTTACTCCTTGCTAACTCTGCTTAAAAGAATTTTTACAACAAAAGGGCATATTTGGGGGAAACATATTCTGATTTCCTTCATCTAGTATATAATGATAGCAACATGAATTATGAGGTTGGTACAAACATAATTTGGTTTCAAACCATTATATTAAATCATTATAACTAAGCTCAAGCACATCTTTATTAGTCAAAATAGGAACCATTACAATCAATACATTTTTGCTGAAAAATGTTTATTTCTGTAGCATGAAAAAATCTATGCTTTGCGATTCAACAAACACTTGGAAAACACTTTCTTCCTCCTGCTGGTTGTAGAAGAATTTTGCTTGTAAAAAGTTGTTGAGATGCTTAAAAATAGTGGTAGTCGGTTGGTGACAAGTCAGATGAATATGAAGAATGAGGCAAAACTTCGTAGCCCAATTCATTCAACTTTTGAAGTATTGGTTGTGTGATGTGCAGTTGGGTGTTGCCATGGAGAAGAATTGGGCCCATTCTGTTGACCAATGTCATCTGCAGGCATTGCAGTTTTCTGTGCATATCATTGATTTGTTGAGCATACTTCTTAGGTATATTGGGTTCGTTGGGGTTCAAAAAGCTGTAGTGAATCAGCAGACCACCAGACAGTTACTGTGACCTTTCTTGGGTGCAAGTTTGGCTTTGGGAAGTGCTTTGGAGCTTCTTCTCAATACAGCCAGCAAGCTGGTCATTGCCAGTTGTCGTACCCACTTTTCACTGCACATCACAATCTGATCAAGAAATAGTTTATTGTTGTTGCATAGAATAAGAGAAAATGACATTTCAAAAAGATAATTTTTTGATTTTAGATCAGCTCATGAAGCACCCATTTATCAAACTTTTTCACCTTTCCAATTTGCTTCAAATGCCAAATGGGAAGCAAGTACCATTTGCTTCAAATGGGATCTTGAGATCCTATCTCAAGAGATGGGTCTAACCTTCACACTGTCTGATAAATGAAAGCTCTAAGATGTGAAAGGGCCAGGCTCAGATGGAATCTGACAGTAAATGCTGTTCCTGTCAGTCAGAAGGGTCAGTGTTGAGTTCTTCAGCAACTTCTTGCGTAATTTAAGAGCATCAGTTTCAATGATGACTGAATTGGTCGTTTTCAACTTCTGATGGCTGGCCACTATGCTCCTCATCTTCAAGGCTCTTGTCTCCTTTTCAAAATTTGACCCACCACTGCACTATACCTTCAATAGCAGTTCCTAGGCCAAATGCATTATTGATCTTGCAAGTTGTCTCCACTGCTCTATGGCCCATTTTGAACTGAAATAAGAAAATTGTTCAAATTTGCTTTTGTCTAAAACCATTTACATAGTCTAAAATTAA
This sequence comes from Neotragus moschatus, assembly GCA_006410615.1. Taxonomy (NCBI): domain Eukaryota; kingdom Metazoa; phylum Chordata; class Mammalia; order Artiodactyla; family Bovidae; genus Neotragus; species Neotragus moschatus. Next base: position 60,663 of record SJYA01000938.1, on the reverse strand, counting down.
AAAATAAACAAGCAATAAACCATTAGCAAAAAAAACCCCATAAAATGAAAAATGTACATTAAAATGAGGTATAACATAACCACATTTATTTAGGAATGTATTCCACTATCAAAGGCAAATTTCAATAATGTAAAAACCGCAATTACTTTTGCACCAACTTAATATCTTTATTCTTTTTCTTCAATTTATCTTCATCTTTGACAGTTTGAAAGATTAAAAATTAATTTTAAGATTTATTCATCTAAAGATTTCCCTTTTAAATTTAAGGGAAGTAAAACTTGCAAGATTTAAGTATATTTGAATCTAGTATTTTATTTCTGAAACTAATACACTGGAGTTCTCTAAATGTTTAGATTTTGTGAAAATCCTTTTTCCTTTCTCAGAAATAAAAATAAATAAATAAATAATGCACAATTTAGAGAAATAACACCACTTTACAAAACTGTGGTTCTCAATGAAATAAAGATCAAGCTTCTAGGCAGGCTTTTGCTTTAATTCTTGTGCTGGTACCTATTATAGTTCACTTGCAAAAGCCTAAGTACATCACTAGACAGAATGCTTCACTATTATTATTTGAGAGATTCCATCTCAAGAGATGGGTCTAACATTCATAGTCTGATGAATGAAAGGTCTAAGACGTGAAAGGGCCAAGCTTAGATGGAATCTGACAGTAAATGCTGTTCCTGTCAGTCAGACCCAACCAGCCAGTGAGGCTTTGGTGATCTTGATATAATTAAGCTTCATGCTTAGCATAAGAGATGGATTTAATCAGCCATATGATTCACATTATATGTCAAGTGATCAAAAGTTGACATAGAGCACACAAATGCCTTTTCTCATTCTGAAGATCATCGTTTAGATAGCATAAAATAACAAAAAAGACAATCTGTAAAGAATGGCCTCCCTTTATCTTTTTTAGATTCTCCTGTTTTCAAATGCAATATCTCTACATGTTCTCACACAAGTGACTTCTAGCTGTGAAAATTTCCCATGGGGGTTAAATAACAAATTGACACTAGTTTGGGTAAAGGTTTCCTAATTAGCTGATCAAGGCTGTCAGGCCATGAGAGGAAGCAAACCATCATGATATTCTTAACACTTAACACATTCCTCCCTAGTCATCTTCCACTCCTCCCTGCTAATTCTATCTGATTAGTTCAGAGGCCTTGAAATCAGTGTAGCTTTTGAAATGAGGCTTTTGTAAGTTGCAGTCTTTCTTTCCTAAATATGTTTGTTGTCAGCAAGCCAAAAATACGTTTAGAATCTTCTCTAAGCTTCATCTGTGGAGGATCGAGGTTTATAATAAGGTTATTTGCATATAAATTATGCTTAGAATGTACAGAGAAATGGAGTCTGAGAAACGCCATTATTTGGAAAGAAAATGGAGGGCAATCTCCGATATAAAACCATTTTTTAAAGTTCTGTGTAACTGGATGGTTTGTATATCTTGCGGTACAACCAGCTGCAAGTTCAGGGGGAAATTTTTGGCAAACTGCAATGCTCCCAGCCAAGAGCTTTTATGACATTTAATTGGAGATCAACATTCTGTGGGATTGTACACAAAGGAATCTGTGTGATATTAGAAAGGAAAGTTCTCTGCCTATTCTAACACTGGAAATATTTAAAACACTCTCATGCTATTTAAATATGACTGAAGCCTTACCTGCAATTAAAAATATCAGAACTAGCAGAGCATTAACATAGCTAATATTCTATTCTCTTACAATAAATATTTCTTCACAATTATTCTAATCATTATTGTACCAGCACTGCAAAACAGTGACATTCACAGAGACAGGAGATTTCTGACTGTATACTTGGCTTTAAATGATCAGTAGTAATTTATTTCCAAGATCATGCTTGAAATGAACTCTACATAAAATATTTTTAAGTTATTTTGATGAAAAATTTTAACTGAAACGAGAAAATTTTCCACCAGGCACTGAGAGAGCAACATTCCTAGACATGCAATCCCTAATGTGTTGTGGAATACTATCCATGATGAATTTGAGCTCATCCTTCTGTCCTCCTGTCCTCAGGCTACAAACCCCAAGAAATTTATGAATTGACTACTGCAAAATGCAGCTGTAAAAGAAGAAGACTAGTTAAGTAATTTGTTTCTAAGAAAAAAGAATAAAGACACCTTCAGGGCATAAAGACACTTTGCTAATGAGATAACACCCTAGCTAAATTAAAAACCTCACCTAGCCTGAAGTCATTTAGATTTGTTCTTTGTTCATTTCTCTCTGTTCCTTCTTCTCTCTTCTCTCCAATATGTTAGTGACATACCTGTATTTACATTCTTTTCATAATAACAGTGAGACTTCACACGAGATGCAAAGCACTGCACGTTTTTAAGCTACAAAGATTTACATTTTGTCTTAATATAAAAGAAAACCTTTGCCAACAGATCTCTTCTTAGAAAGTGTTTCCTGATGGACCAATTCTTCAAGGGAATATCTTTCATTATACCCCTGCAGCCTCCTTGACTCCAACACAGACAACATGTGTGTTTCTCCTGCCTCACTTTAGTTCGTGGGAACTGGATATGGTAGTCTGCCAGTGTGAGCCAAAGACTGAGTGCAATTTCAGGGCTATGGATCTAATCAGGTTAGATCAACAGGAGAGAATAAGATTCAGATAGTTTTAGGATTCACTTCTAAAAAAGGATTTGTTCTTTTAATTGCATTAGGGATTGTAGAATTTATGGATTTCACACCATTTCTTCTTTCACTTGAGGAGTTATTATTTTAATAACATGAGAATCCGAGAGGATAAAAATAGTTCACAAATTAGTGAGTTATAACAAATAGCACCTGCTGTTTTTAACTTTACTAAGCACTCAAAGTTATTTAATATAATTTAAGTCTCTTAAAGGCGCCTGTCTTCTGTTCAAGTTCCCTTTTCTTGATGGTACCTTACTTAAATGCAGTGCAGCAACTGTTTATTAAGTACATATTGTGTACAAAGCTCTGAGCTAGGTAATCAAGATGGTAAAAGCTAAGAAAAACATATAATGTTAAGAAATTTCCTGCATGAATATCTATTTATGAGGGCATTTAAGGTCTCGATTCATTATGGAGTTATTTTTTCCCTTTTTCCTACTCTATGCTGAATTTACTTATTTTTTTAAGCTAAATTCTTTTAGATAACCAACCTCAACTTCACCTTGATTCTTGATTTAAAAAGGTTTGATATTCACTCTGTAAATCATACTGATAGATCTTTTTGGTTATTGCAGTTCTTCCTCATAAAAGTCAACACTTCTATCTAGTGAGTTTGATCCTTCCCAGAAGTATATTTGTTTCCAAATACTTTTATGCAGTTACGGATGTTATTGCTTTTAGGGTTTGATTAACTATTGAGTAAACCAATGAATGACACCACCTTTATGGCAGAAAGTGAAGAACTAAAGAGCCTCTTGATGAAAGTGAAAGAGGAAAGTGAAAAAGTTGGCTTAAAGCTCAACATTCAGAAAACGAAGATCATGGCATTCAGTCTCATCACTTCATGGCAAATAGATGGGGAAACAGTGGAAACAGTGGCTGATTTTATTTTTTGGGCTCCAAAATCATTGCAGATGGCGACTGCAGCCATGAAATGAGAAGACACTTACTCCTTGGGAGGAGAGTTATGACCAACCTAGACAGTATATTAACAAGCAGAGACATCACTTTGTCAACAAAGGTCTGTCTAGTCAAGGCTATGGATTTTCCAGTGGTCACGTATGGATGTGAGAGTTAGACTACAAAGAAAGCTGAACACCAAAGAATTGAAGCTTTTGAACTGTGGTGTTGGAGAAGACTCTTGAGAGTCCCTTGGACAGCAAGGAGATCCAACCAGGTCATCCTAAAGGAGATCAGTCCTGGGTGTTCGTTGGAAGGGCTGATGTTGAAGTTGAAACTCCAATACTTCGACCACCTGATGCAAAGAGCTGACTCATTTGAAAATACCCTGATGCTGGGAAGGATTGGAGCAGGAGCAGAAGGGGAAGACAGAGGATGAGATGGTTGGATGACATCACTGACTCAATGGACCTGGGTTTGTGTGAACTCCGGGAGTTGGTGATGGACAGGAGGCCTGGTATGCTGTGGTTCATAGGGTTGCAAAGAGTCAGACATGACTGAGCTACTGAATTGAACTGAAACCAATGAAATACGTAAAGGAAAAGCCCATTATTTCCGTGAAAACTAAATTTAGAAAAAATATAATGAAACTGAGTAAGTAAATTAAGTGAAATGGATAATACACATGTAAATCTGAGCCTATATTGCTTTGCTGCTGCTGCTGCTATATCGCTTCAGTCATGTCCGACTCTGTGCGACCCATAGACGGCAGCCCACCAGGCTCCTCCGTCCCTGGGATTCTCCAGGCAAGAACACTGGAGTGGGTTGCTATTTCCTTCTCCAATGCATAAAAGTGAAAAGTGAAAGTGAAGTCGCTCAGTCATGTCTGACTCTAGCGACCCCATGGACTGTAGCCTACTGGCTCCTCCATCCATGGGATTTTCCAGGTAAAAGTACTGGAGTGGGGTGCTATATTGCTTTACAAATGTCTATATTGCTTCCCTGGTGGCTCAGTCAGTAAAGAATCCACCTGCAATGCAGGAGATCCAGGTTTGATTCCTTCTGCCTGCAATGCAGGAGATCCAGGTTTGATTCCTTGGTCAGGAAGATCCCATGGAGAAGGAAATGGCAACCCACTCCAGCGTTCTTGCCTGGGAAATCTCATGGACAGAGGAGCCTGGCAGGCTGAAACCCATGGTGTTGCAAGAGTCAGACACAAGATAGCAACTAAATCATCACCATCATATTGCTTTACAAATGCCTATATTGCTTTACAAATTCCAACTCTGTTCTATTTTTTTTTAAATTTTGATATATACTTTATTTTTTATTTTTTCCATCTTAGGTGTACATGAATACCAACTCTGTTCTAAAGAAAAAAATGGAGAGTGCAGATCATGAATTTGGGGTATGATTTTATTAAAAACAAACAAAAAGTTAACATGGAATTTGTAGCTCAGCTGTTAAAGAATCTGCCTGCAGTGCAGGAGACCCCAGTTTGATTCTTGAGTCAAGAAGATCCCCTGGAGAAGCGATAGGCTACCCATTCCAGTATTCTTGGGCTTCCCTGGTGGCTCAGTCAGTAAACAATCTGCCCGCAATGTGAGAGACCTAGGTTCGATCCCTAGGTTGGGAAGATCACCTGAAGGAAGGCGTGGCAACGCAGTGCAGAATTCTTGCCTGGAGAATCCCCATTGAAAGAGGAGCCTGGCGGGCTCCATGGATCACAAAGAGTCAGACATTACTGAGCGATTAAGCATAGTCCATGGTCCCCACACTCTAAGAAAGTCTAGAATAAATGTATTTGCATACACTTGAAGTTCTATGTATACTTAATGTAATATTAATGTACAATTAACTTTAATGTATGCATGTCTACAATTTCTCAGTATAATTAATGATAACCAACAAGATCCCAATAATTTGGGGTAAAGAATACTCCATGCTCTCATATCTTGATGCCTTTATATGGACTACATCAAGACTGTTGTCTGTTTTTTTGGTTTGAAAGAGTTGAACTTTCTTTTTGTCCTGTCAGTTAAATTACTACTTGCCCATTCTTCTCCTTTCTCTTTTCTGTCTATACTTCACTAATTTATACATGTTTTTTGGTACCCACCTAAGACATATGATGTTTATGTTAACTTGTTAAGTGTAAATGTGTGTGTTTGTACATCCCATGCACTCAGGCATGAGTGCATGGGAAGATACCACTCAGGCATTTTTCTTTTTGTTTAAAATTAAATTTTCTTCTATTAATTCAAATTACTAAGCCCAAAACTGTATTTTTCTTAAATGTTTATTTACACCTTATAAATATTACTCTTCTATTTATAAAACTAGCACATTTTAACTGTTAGTTTAATTGGCCTTTTGATTAATATCCATTCTAATATATAAACTTAGATACATTTGCTAAAATTTTAAACTGCATTTACATATTTAATACATTTGATTTTCTTATTAAGTACACCAATAGATCCTCTCAAATACTTAAGTAATACTTGTGAATCTGATAAATTAAACTTATAAATATCTTTACTACTAAGTTCATTTAAGTATTCCAGTAAAGTTTATAACCTGAGTAAAATTTCAGCTTATAATAACAATTACACACATATTGTAGTATCATAAAGTACTTTGGGAAGGACTGTTACTCAGTTAAACCAAGTTATCTCAAGAACATGTGAATAATTCTAAATATGCACAGAATATTATTTTAACTACTTGAAAGTAGTTTTTATATGTTGAATTTATTATTTCTACATAAAACTCTAAAGCTTCCTGTGGGTAAAATACACTGACTCACCAAGGAAAAATTATGTCACTCTGTATTAGGCAGCATAATACTCCTTCCCCAGATGTCCACACCACAATCTCTGGAAGCTGTACATGTTTATCTTATGTGCAAAAGTGATTTTTTTTCAGATTGATTAAGATATGGACCTGGAGATGGAGAATACTTCTTGGATTTTCTGCTTTAGCTTAGTTTAATTACACAAATCCCTAGAAGAAATAACTTTTCCTGTTCTTTTCAGAGAGAAATGTGGCAACTGAAGTAGGGCAGAGATGCAATATGAGAAAGATTCAATTCATTCCTGTGGACTCTGAGGAAAATGCAGGGGAGAAAGGAACCAAAGACTGTAGGTGGCCTCTGGAGATGGGAATGTACCTTAGCTGACAACCAATCTGAAAACACAATAAACAGAATTTTTTCAATAAGCAAAAAGAGTAAGAAAACGGATTCACTTTGAAAGCCTCCAGAAAGAAATAAAGCCCTTTTAATACTTTGACTTGAGCCTGGTGACACATGTGCAGGAGTTCTAACCCACAGAATTATAAGATAATAAATCTGTACTGGTTAAGCCAGTAAGTTTGTGATAAGCAACATAAAACTAAGACAAGTAGCAAGAAATTCTGAAGATAGTATCTCAGAGTATTTGCATTTTTGCCAGAAATTTACACCAGGTTGTGAAAACTAAAATAACAATATATTTTTTTCAATTTCTTCCATCAGTATTTGGTTAAGACTATTATCAGTAAGATTCCAAGCAGTGTGATGAAGCCAGCTTACCACAATGACAGCCTTATAATCAAGAGTTCTGGCTCTAATCTGGAAAATGAATCCATAAGCCAAGCCACCAGTGTCTATCTTAGAAAGCTACATGGATTTCTCCTTAGGTTTACAAACTGAACTTTCTTCTTGGCAGAAGTTATTATTCTAAGTGCAGCAGGACATATTTGTTAAGTGTACATATAACTGCCTTGGTTAATGGAGAGGAAGTTAGAGCAAATTTTATCATTCTTAACAACACAGGTCAGTGACTTGAGGATGTCCTGACTGCCTCCAAAGGCCAGAATTATGTCATTGATTACATTACATTGAGTAAAGTTAGGTATGGGTTTAATACAATATTTTCTAATTAATAGCTTCCCTGGTGATTCAGGTGATAAAAGTATCTGCTTGCAATGCAGGAGACATGGGTTCGATCCCTAGGTTGAGAAGTTCCCCTGAAGAAGGAAATGGCAACCCACTCCAGTTCTCTTGCTTGAAAAATTCCATGGATGGAGGAGTCTCCTAGGCTACAGTCAAGGGGGTTGCAAAGAGTCGGACTTGACTGAGCGATTTCACTTTCACTTTCTAATTAAAGGATTCCTTTCCTTGGAATAACTGTCTCTTTTAAGAAACAGAAAATTAATGGACCATTTAACCCCCTAGGAAGCTTTTTTGAATGAATTAATTTTCTGTGGCTCCTGTAATAAATTACCACAAATTTGGTCACTGGAAATTCCAGGACTTTATTATTTTAGAATTATGGAGGCCAAAAGTCCAAAATAGTTTAGCCACCAGATGTGAAGAGCTGCCTCTTTGGAAAAGACCCTGATGCTAGGAAAGATTGAGGGCAGGAGGAAAAGGGGACAACAGAGAATGAGATGGTTGGATGGCATCACCGATTCAATGGACATGAGTTTGAGCAAACTCCAGGAGATAGTGAACGACAGGGAAGCCTGGTGTTCTGGAGTCCACAGGGTGGCAAAGAGTAGGACACAACGTACAGAGCAACAGCAAGCTAGCACTCCCTCTCAGGCTTTAGGCAAGACCTGGTCCTTGTTTCCTTCAATTTTGGTGGCTCCAGGCTTTACTTTGCTTGTAGCTAAATCACTCTAATTTCTGACTCTGTGGTCACATTGCTTTCAACTTTTCAGTTTGTCAATTCTCCATCTGTCTTTCTCTTATAAGAATATTATTCATTAGATTTGTCTCACCTGATAATCCAGGATAAACACATCAGCTAAATATTCTTAACTAGGTTGCATCTACAAGGACGATTTTTCCAAATAAAGTAATATTCACAGGTTCTAAGGATTAGTATGTACATTTTGGAGGCCACTATGCTACTAAATGCAACAAGTAACCAGTTTCACTTTTGAGATTTCTCTACAGCCATGTGAAAGCTACAGGACTGACTGTGGTATTGCCTTAAACCATTGAAAGACTTCCTTTGCCACCATCAAGATATAATCACCATGCTTCTCAGAGGCAAGTTAATTCTTGGCTTTCCACAAGAAGTACTCTTTAGGAGTGATACCCTGATAGGAAATTGTGATACCACTGTGGGGAACTGTTGACAATCGTTCATGATTTTCAGATTTGACTTACATCACTCAGGGAGTGCAGGTTCATGACACCTTCAACGTGGCCTCTGGTTGGCTGGTGAGCCTTGGAGTCCTAATTCAGTTAGAATAATTACATTTAGTTCATGCTTATGTCAAAACTTCTAAAAGGCAGTCAATACAACCTGTCTTATTTGTCTAGTCATGGACTAGATGACATTTGCTCATCCATGGGATGACTGAGTGACAGCTACAGGAATGGGAGTAAGGCAGACATCCAAGGGTTTTGGTAGATATTTGCATGGATGATACAGAAAGTGAGACCATCCTCTATTGTGTCTAATAGATGTCCAGGCAAGATTAGGTGGACTATCTGTCTAAATACTCAGAACGGGTGCCTAAGAAGTACATGGCTCAGTTTCTACCAGGGTTCAGTAGCAAAATAATAACTACTTTTCAAAGGAGAAATTTCTGGTAGCTGTATCAGGGAAGCAACTATTAGTATTAATAGTCCAAAATTCTATGGGGCACTCTAAGATGGAGGATGCCTCAGTTTCCTAGTTTAATTTAGTGTGGTAATCAACATTAATTATTTTTTTAATCACAATTCTTCTGTCCCCAAATATATGAGATATTCCCTCACACTTACAATCTATTCTCCAGATCTCTGGACACCAACTGAGTGTCCTCCAATTTCATTCAATTCTGACATTAACTTTCTGGAATTAGCTTAGTATGTGCGTACCTGCTCAATCATGTCTGGCTCTTTTGCAAATGCCAATCAAGTTCCAAACTTCTAGGACTTCTGACTGGCCAGCTACAAATTTAGGAGATTTTCATATTCACCCCCCAACCCCAGGTTTGATAATTTGTTAAAATGGGCTTACAGAATTTAGGAAAAGAACTTTACTTAAATATACTGGTGAATTATAAAGAATACTATAAAGTATAGATGAACAGCCAGATGAAGAGATACATAGGGTGAAGTTCAGAAGGTTCCTGAGAGCGGGAGCTTCTGTCCCATGGAGTTAGTGTATGCCACACTATGGCACATGGATGCTTTCAACAACCCCGAAGCTCTTCTAACCTTACCAATTAGGTGCTTTAATGGATATTTCACCACATAGGCATGATTGCTTATTAACTTAATCTCCAGATCTTTTTTCCTCCTCAGAGATTGGAGAGAATGGAGCTAAAATTTTGAGGTGTCTAATCAAAGCTTAGTCTTTCCAGTGACAACCCCTTTATTGAATTTATCTAGGGTCGCACCAAGAATCACATCATTGGAACAAAAGAGGCTCCTAACACTCTAAAAATTCCTTGGGATTTTTTGTGTCAGAAACAAAAGATGCTGCTGTCATCCTAACACTCAAGAAATTACACAGGGTTAGGAGGAAATGGCAACCCACACCAATGTTCTTGCCTGGAGAATCCCATGGACATGGGAGCCTGGTGGGCTGCAGTCTGTAGGGTCTTAAAGAGTTGGACATGAATGAAGCTACTTAGCACAGCACAGTAGAAGCTCTCAGGACCCTGAAACAAAGATCAAATGTATATTTCATAATATGCCATTATTAGTCACAGGATTTGTAGTTCAAAATATTCTTTAAGGTTGTGAGACCACACAGATAGTAGCACTTCTCTACATGAAGTGTTCTCCAGTTGGGATAATGTGCAAAATGGGGAAATCCATGCATTGTTATTGTTGTTCAGTTGGTCAGTCATGTCCGACTCTTTGCGACCCCGTGGCCTGAAGCATGAGAGGCTTCCCTGTCCATCACTAACTCCCAGAGCTTGCTCAAACCCATGTCCATCGAGCTGGTGAGAGCTGGTGATGTAATTCAACCATCTCATCCTCTGTCATCTTCTCCTCCTGCCTTCTATCTTTCCCATCATCAAGGTCTTTTCCAATGAGTCAGCTGTTTGCATCAGGTAGTCAAAGTATTGGAGTTTCAGCTTTCAGCGTCAGTCCTTCTAGTGAATATTCAGGAACAATTTCCTTTAGGATTGACTGGTTTGATCTCCTTATAGTCAAAGGGACTCTCAAGAATCTTCTCCAACACCACAGTTTGAAAGCATCAATTTTTTGGTGGTCAGCGTTCTTTATAGTCCAACTCTCACATCCATACATGACTATTGGAAAAACCATAGCTTTAACTATACTTACCTTTGTTGGCAAAGTAATGTTTCTGCTTTTTAATACACTGTCTAGGTTTGTCATAACTTTTCCTACAAAGAGCAAGTGTTTTTTAATTTCATGGCTATAGTCAAAATCTGCCATGATTTTGGAGTCCAAGAAAATAAAGTCTGTCACTGTTTCTATTGTTTCCCCATCTATTTGCTATGAAGCGATGGGGCCAGATGCCAAGACCTTAGTTTCTTAAATGTTTATTTTTAAGCCAGTTTTTCTAATCTCTTCTTTCACCTTCATCAAGAGGCTCTTTTGTTCCTCTTTGCTTTCCAGCATTAAGGTGGTGTCATCTGCATATCTGAGACTTTTGATATTTCTCCTGGCAATCTTGATTCTAGCTTGTGCTGGATTTGAAATGCCAAATCCTGCCTGCCATTTACATGATGTATTCTGCATATAAGTTAAATAAGCAGGGTAACAATATACAGCTTTTTTTTTTATTTTAATTTTTTAGTTGTTTTGCTTTACAATACTGTATTCATTTTGCTATACATTGACATGAATCAGCCATAAGTGTATATGAGCTCCCAATCCCAACCGCCCCTCCCCCCTCCCNTATACAGCCTTGATGTACTCCTTTTCCTATTTGGAACCAGTCTATTGTTCCACGTACAGTTCTAGCTGTTGCTTCCTGACCTGCATATAGGTTTCTCAAGAGGCAGGGCAGGTGGTCTGGTATTCCCATCTCTTTCAGAATTTTCCACGGTTTATTGTGATCCACACAGCCAAAGGCATTTGCATAGTCAATAAAGCAGAGATAGATGTTTTTCTGGAACTCTATTGCTTTTTCCATGATCCAGCTGATGTTGGCAATTTGATCTCTGGTTCATCTGCCTTTTCTGAAACCAGCTTGAGTATCTGGAATTTCATTGTTCACATATTGCTGAACCCTGGCTTGGAGAATTTTGAGCATTACTTTACTAGAGTGTGAGTGAGCACAATTGTGCACGCACAGTTAGTTTGAGCATTCTTTGGTATTGGCTTTCTTAGGGACTAGAATGAAAACTGACCTTTTCCAGTCCTGTGGCCACTGATGAGTTCTCCAAATTTCCTGGCATATTGAGTTCATCACTTTCACAGCATTTTCTTTCAGGATTTGAGATAGCTCAACTGGAATTCCATCACCTCCACTAGCTTTGTTCATGGTGATGCTTCCTATGGCCAACTTGACTTCACATTCCAGGATGTCTGGCTTTAGGTGAGTGATCACGTCATCGTGATTATTTGGGTCGTGAAGATCTTTTTTTGTACAGGTCTTCTGTGTATTCTTGCCAAATCTTCTTAATATCGTCTGCTTCTTTTAGGTCCGTAACATTTCTATCCTTTATTGAGCCCATCTTTGCATGAAATGTTCCCTTGTTATCTCTAATTTTCTTGAAGAGCTCTCTAGTTTTTCCCATTCTATTGTTTTCCTCTATTTCTTTACACTGATCACTGAGGAAGACTTTCTTATCTCTCCTTACTCTTCTTTGAAATTCTGCAATCAAATGGGTATATCTTTCCTTTTCTCCTTTGCCTTTCGCTTCTCTTCTTTTTGTAGCTATTTGTAAGGCCTCTTCAAACAGCCATTTTGCTTTTTTGCATTTCTTTTTCTTGAGGATGGTCTTGATTTCTGTCTCCTATACAATGTCATGAACCTCCATCCATAGTTCATCAGGCACTCTATCAGATTTAGTACTTTAAATCTCTTTCTCATTCCCACTGTATAGTCATAAGAGATTTGATTTAGGTCATACCTGAATGGTCTAGTGGTTTTCTCCACTTTCTTCAATTTCTTTCTGAATCTGGCAAATGAAGAGTTTATAATCCAAGCCACAGTCAGCTCTTGATCTTCTTTTTCCTGACTGTATAGAGGTTCTCCATCTTTGGCTGCAAAGAATATAATCATTTTGATTTCAGTGTCTACCATTTGGTGATGTCCATGTGGAATCTTCTCTTGCGTTGTTGGAAGAGGGTGTTTGCTATTACCAGTGCGTTCTCTTGGCAGAACTCTATTAGCCTTTGCCCTCTTCATTCCATACTCCAAGGCCAGATTTTCCTGTTACTCCATGTGTTTCTTGACTTCCTACTTTTGGATTCCAGTCCCCTATAATGAAAAGGACTGCAGGATATTGGTAGCTTCCAAGTGTGGATGATCATGAATAAAGCTGCTACATGTGTTATATAGTTCTATGATTAGCTCTCAATCTTTCAGTTTGTCTTGGAATATGAACTTCAGAAGTTTTTTCGTTTTTTTTTTTTTGCCTCCACTCTTAGGTGCAACAAGAAGGTAGAGTGAGCTGCATTTGATATATATATATATATATATGTATATACATATATATATATACATATTTCTCCTATACGGAAGGATAGAGCTGTCTAAAGTTGTTTATTTCTTTGTTGTTTATTTTAGAGTTTCTAAAAAGTCCTCTCTGGAGTTTTTAGCTCTCAGATTTGTCTTCACTGACTCTTCAGCACTTTGTTGATTACAGATCAACTTTTCTTACCCCCATCACTGGATCCCATGGTTATTTCTGCCCATGAGTCTCTGCTATAGCAAACCGTGAATTTCTTTATTCAACTGTCTCTGTCTCTAATCTTGCGGTCAGCACTTCTCATTGAGTCTTACCCGTTCATATAAATTCAAGAAGAGTTGTTGATCTTTCAGTCTGTTCAGTTCTTGTTAGGATAGAGTGGGAAATTGGAGCTCCTTACATGCACTACAGGAAAAGTAATCACTATTGTATTTGATGTCCCTAAACTCTATCTTAGTGACTTTATGTGATATATTCTTTCTTTATATCCTTTTCCTAATAAGTATACATCCAAACACAAGTGGTCACTCAAGATCCAAATGAAATGATACTTTATTTTTTAAAAGATTCTTGAGTGTATATTTGAGAAGGTATTTTCTCACCTATAAATTCTAGCAAGAATGGCAAATATAATTGTCTGAATCATACTTACTTATGCACATATAGGGCGCTTGCTAGTAAATAATCTGTATCTAATTCAAAGCATCACTACCAAAAAAGCTAGTGAAGGTGATGGAATTCCAGTTTAGCTATTTCAAATCCTGAAAGATAATGCTGTGAAAGTGCTACACTCAATATGCCACCAAATTTGGAAAACTCAGCAGTGGCCACAGGACTGGAAAAGGTCAGTTTTCATTCCAATCCCAGAGAAAGACAATGCCAAAGAATGCTCAAACGACCGCACAATTGCACTCATCTCACATGCTAGTAAAGTAATGCTCAAAATTCTCCAAGCCAGGGTTCAGCAATATGTGAACTGTGAACTTCCAGATACTCAAGCTGGTTTCAGAAAAGGCAGAGGAACCAGAGATCAAATTGCCAACATCCATTGGATCATGGAAAAAGCAAGAGAGTTCCAGAAAAACATCTATCTCTGCTTTATTGACTATGCCAAAGCCTTTGACTGTGTGGATCACAATAAACTGTGGAAAATTCTGAAAGAGATGGGAATACCAGACCACCTGCCCTGCTTCTTGAGAAACCTATATGCAGGTCAGGAAGCAACATTTAGAACTGGACATGGAACAACAGACTGGTTCCAAATAGGAAAAGGAGTAGGTCAAGGCTGTATATTGTCACCCTGCTTATTTAACTTATATGTAGAGTACATCATGGAAATATTGGGCTGGAAGAAGCACAAGCTGGAATCAAGATTTCTGGGAGAAATATCGATCACCTCAGTTATGCAGATGACACCACCCTTATGGTAGAAAGTGAAGAAGAACTAAAAATCCTGTTGATGGAAGTGAAAGGGAGAGTGAAAAAGTTGGCTTAAAGCTCAGCATCCAGTTCTATTTGCAGTTTTTTAAGGAATCTCCACACTGTTCTCCATAGTGGCTGTACTAGTTTGCATTCCCATCAACAGTGTAAGAGGGTTCCCTTTTCTCCACACCCTCTCCAGCATTTATTGCTTGTTGACTTTTGGATCGCAGCCATTCTGACTGGTGTAAAATGGTACCTCATCGTGGTTTTGATTTGCATTTCTCTGATAATGAGTGATGTTGAGCATCTTTTCATGTGTTTGTTAGCCATCCGTATGTCTTCTTTGGAGAACTGTCTATTTAGTTCTTTGGCCCATTTTTTGATTGGGTCATTTATTTTTCTGGAATTGAGCTGCATAAGTTGCTTGTATATTTTTGAGATTAGTTGTTTGTCAGTTGCTTCATTTGCTATTATTTTCTCCCATTCTGAAGGCTGTCTTTTCACCTTGCTTATAGTTTCCTTTGTTGTGCAGAAGCTTTTAATTTTAATTAGATCCCATTTGTTTATTTTTGCTTTTATTTCCAGTATTCTGGGAGGTGGATCATAGAGGATCCTGCTGTGATTTATGTCAGAGAGTGTTTTCCCTAAGTTCTCTAGGAGTTTTATAGTTTATGGTCTTACGTTTAGATGTTTAATCCATTTTGAGTTTATTTTTGTGAATGGTGTTAGAAAGTGATCTAATTTCATGCTTTTTCAAGTGGTTGACCAGTTTTCCAAGCACCACTTGTTAAAGAGACTGTCTTTAATCTTTGTATATTCTTGCCTCCTTTGTCAAAGATAAGGTGTCCATAGGTGTGTGGATTTATCTCTGGGCTTTCTATTTTGTTCCATTGATCTATATTTCTGTCTTTGTGCCAGCACCATACTGTCTTGATGACTGTGGCTTNGCTGTGATTTATGTCAGAGAGTGTTTTGCCTATGTTCTCCTCTAGGAGTTTTATTGTTTCTTGTCTTACGTTTAGATCTTTAATCAATTTTGAGTTTATTTTGGTGTATGGCGTTAGAAAGTGGTCTAGTTTCATTCTTTTACGAGTGGTTGACCAGTTTTCCCAGCACCACTTGTTAAAGAGATTGTCTTTTCTCCATTGTATATTCTTGCCTCCTTTGTCGAAGACAAGGTGCCCATAGGTGTGTGGATTTATCTCTGGGCTTTCTATTTTGTTCCATTGATCTATATTTCTGTCTTTGTGCCAGTACCATTCTGTCTTGATGACTGTGGCTTTGTAGTAGAGCCTGAAGTCAGGCAGGTTGATTCCTCCAGTTCCATTCTTCTTTCTCAAGATGGCTTTGGCTTTTCGAAGCTTTTTGTATTCCCATAAAAATTGTGAAATTATTTGTTCTAGCTCTGTGAAAAATACCGCTGGTAGCTTGATAGGGATTGCATTGAATCTGTAGATTGCTTTGGGTAGTATACTCATTTTCACTATATTGATTCTTCCAATCCATGAACATGGTATATTTCTCCATCTATTAGTGTCCAGCTTTGATGTATTTCTTTCCCAGTTTGGAACCAGTCCATTGTTTCATGTCTGGCTCTAACTGTTGCTTCTGAACCTGCATACAGGTTTCTCAGGAGGCAGGTAAGGTGGTCTGGAATATCCATGTATATAACTCAGCAAATTTTACTATACATTCAGGTGTTAAGAAAGTAATTATAGTACATTAAGTTGCTCTAAAGGGCTCTACTCACAAGGTTAACTATCTTGCCTTTCCTGTTAGGACTCCTTTTTGTGGAAGGTAGAATCATGGCTTTCCCTAAAAGGTCCACATCCTAAATCCCAAAATCTGTGACTGTGTTATGCTACAAGGCAGAGGGAATAAAGGTAGCTAGTGGGATTAGAGTTGCTATTGTATCAGTTAACCTTTAGATAGAGGAATATCATGGATTGTCTGCATGGGCCCAGTGTAATTGAAAGGATTGATAAATGTGGAAGAAGGGGATATAAGAATAGTGCCAAAGTGATGTGGTATGAGAAATACTCCACTAATGGTTGCTGACTTTGGGGATGGAAGAGGGCTACAAGCCAAGGAATGTAGGCAGCTTCTAAAATCTGGAAAAGGCAAGAAAGTAAATTCTTACCTAAAGCCTCCAGAAATGAATTTATTCTTGCCAACACCTTGCTTTCTGCCCACTTGAAGCCTATTTTAGACTCCTGACCTTCAGAACTGTAAGAAAATAAATTTTCTTTCAAGGCACTAAACTTGTAATTTGTTACAGCAGCAATAAGAAATTAATGCATTGCCTAAGTCTCATTGGTTTAAGTCAAAAGCCTTTTATCCCAAATGACAAGGTAGCATGTTAACATGGAGATCTCTATTCAAAAGCCATAAAATATTTGAGCCCCTGTCTTCAAGTTAAAAAGTTTTCTACCAAAAATGTATTAATTCTTTTGTCAAATGTTATTTGCACCATTTATGAGCCAGGAACAGTGGTAAACAACAGAAATTAAAAAAAAATTTCTGGAGAATTTACTACAGTCTTCTTTTATATCAATTTTGATGAATGCTGCATTTTTATATCAATCTGCTCTTTCTGATTTCTATTCTAGCCCATTTTCATATATAAAATATTTCTATAATTATTAATTCATGGACTGATTAAAAGTCCTTTCCTGAAGATTATCTCATGAATTTGTCTCTGAATCAAAAGTGTTGTTATGAATTAGTTGAAGCAAAATTCCAAGTTTAAATGGGGTATAAAGCAATAAAGTCTGTGTCTAAGCAATTTTCCTTATGATTTTGATCATCCTAATGGGAATAAATAGAAGAGGCACTACATAATTCTTATGCAATCTCTAAAAACTAGATCATTGGACCCATGTACTATGGTAATTTAACAGATCAGATAAAAATCCAAGAACTGTCCTCCCCACCAAATTTTTTAACCACCACATGAACATATTCCTTATACTCATGCATCTTATGCAATAATGTTCTTAAAGTTCACCAGAAGATCCTGAGAAAATGCAGATCCTGATTCAGTAGACCTGGAATGAGAATCTCCAACATCTTGTTGATGTTGGTGCTGCCCATCCCTGGACCACACCTTGAGAAACAAGGTTTCTTATCAAATTCCACTTCCTGTACATGGCTTTACAATTAAAATCACATTTTGTTCATATTTTTCAACATTTTGGAGTTCTTAGAGGAAGCAATATTACAATTTGTTTCACTTTTTCTTCAGTGGTGTACATTTTTCCACACCCTACAATGTAAACAATGAAGCAGCAGTTTCTTTTTTTTTTTTTAAATTTTAATTTTTATTTTTTCATCTCAGGTGCCTTTTGGCTAAGATCAAATGAAGCAGCAGTTTCTAATGCAGTTATTCTATATGAGAACCTGTTCAGCTGGCAGTGAATCTTACCTTCAAAATTTTAATAGTAAGGTATAAATACTTATAAATAAAGTATGAAACTAGAAAATAGTCCATTTTCTTAGTTCTTTAAATCTAGTTCTTGTATTATTTACGTTTTATAACACAGTCTAGGCATCAACTGTTCAAAAGACCATAGACCTCTTTTCAGCTTAGATAACCACAGTTAAGTGTTTTTAGATCCTGTATTAATGGGGCTATAAGATATTTTAAACCTGATTGAAAATGAAATCAGTATCAGTTCAGTTGCTCAGTCGTGTAGGACTCTTTGTGACCCCAGTGAACCACAGCATGCCAGACCTCCTTGTACATCACCGACTTCCGGAGTCCACCCAAACCCATGTCCATTGATTCGGTGATGCCATCCAACCATCTTATCCTCTGTCATCCCCTTCTCCTCCTGCCTTCAATCTTTCTCAGCATCAGGGTCTTTTCAAATGAGTCAGCTCTTCACATTAGGTGGCCAAAGTATGGGGGTTTCAGCCTCAACATCAGTCCTTCCAATGAACACCCAGGACTGATCTCCTTTAGGATGGACTGGTTGGTTTTCCTTGCAGTCCAAGGGACTCTCAAGAGTCTTCTCCAACACCACAGTTCAAAAGCATCAATTTTTGGCACTCAGCTTTCTTTATAGTCTGATTCTCACATCCATATATGACCACTGGAAAACCATAGCCTTGACTAGACAGACCTTTGTTGACAAAGTGATGTCTCTGCTTTTTAATATGCTGTCTAGGTTGGTCATAACTTTCCTTCCAAGGAGTAAACATCTTTTAATTTCCTGGCTGCAGTCACCATCTGCAGTGATTTTGGAGCCCAGAAAAATAAAGTCATCCACTGTTTCCACTGTTTCCCCATCTATTTGCCATGTGGTGATGAAAATAAAATAGGTTGAACCAATATAAAGTTTAAATTTCTATAAAAAATGCATTTTGGCATAGTATTGAATATTATGCTTGTATACTTTTGTGTTGGGGACTAAACTATGTCCCTCCAAAATTTACATGTTGAATCTTAGCCTCCAATGTGACAATGAATAAAGCCTTTATAGAGGTAATTACGGTTAAGAAAATTATTTCAAGGGTGGGACCTTACTCTGATAGAACTGTTGTCCTTATAATAAGAAGCAGAGATAAGAACAACCTCTTTCTAGGTGCACACAGAGGAAAGGCAAAGTGAGGAAGCAGAGAGACGGTGCCTCCCTGCCAGCTAAGAAGAGAGGGTTACAGGAAGCCAACCAGATCATGCTGGCTCCCTGAGCTCAGACTTCCATCCTTCAGAACTGTGAGAAAATATGTTTCTGTTGTTTAAATTCTATAGCTTGTGACATTTTGTGTAGGCAACCCAAGAAGACTAGTATATACTTATTTTCATACTAAGAAGCAGGTTCGTGGCTGAAGCCAGAATTCATAAGATCAAGTTTTGCTCTTATACTTAGTTGTTGGACTGTGAACTAGTGACTTAACTCCTCTGTGCTTCTATGTCCTCATCCATAATAAGAGTAACTATAGCACCTACATCAAAGGGTTATTGTAAGGATTAAATAATATACAATAACTAAAGACCTTGGAAAAGTCCTAGAAAATAGAATAATTAGTCCTGATGACAATGGTGGTGGTAGTTATACAGACCGGCTGGAGAATTTCAAGCTCTAAAAAATTCATTTAAGGCAGTTTAATAATGTTCCTAATAAAATACTATGGCCGTATCTCAAAATATAAAATAGCTAAAACAATATGTTTTTGTGTTTGGGGTATCTCCAAAATCCTTAGTAGCACTCAAGGATATCCAGAGAGAAACAAGTGTTGACAATCTTTAATGTATAGTTAATACGTAGCATACATCTGCTATTTAAGCAACTGGTCTATATTTTGAGATCTCAGGAGCTATGGAAGTACAGCATCAACTGAACATGACAGGTTAGTAGAATAATTTTACATAATTATTGCCATTAAAAACTTGGTAAACAAATTTTCTGATATCTTTTTCTCTGAACGTAAGTGTTTTGAGACCCATCTTCCTATTTCTGGCATGTGTTAAGGTACAGCGACCTGATGATTATGCCAGCATTGCTCTTGGCTCTCCAGCTTCTGCAACATTCCAAGCTTACACATTGCAAAAGACAAATAACAAAAATGACATTTCACCAATCTGACCCATTTCTTCGAAATAGACCATGAGGGTCAACTGCAGGTTTATCAGAAGAAACAATTCCCTTAACTGTGTCTCTCAAGAGCAACAGGCTGACATTTCTTTGCTTTTGGAAAAGACTGAAGTCATCCAACACTATTGTTTAACTGAAGAGAAAAATCATCTTCCTGGATGTCCCTCAACCTCCACATACTAAAGAAAGAAAGGAAAACAATAAATCTTATTCCTCTAAATTATAAAATAATTAGAAAATAAACATTCATAAATGTATGTGATATATTATTTTGAATCAGAATATCAGATTTTTTGTTACCTAAGTTGAATAAATAAATTAATATGCAAACAATGGATGAATACTGTGACAATTAAAATAAAACATTGGAATTCCTTTATTTTAAGCAATTTGGAAATACACATACACAAATCCAAAACAATGTCACTGAACAACTGAAAGTGCTCTTTTTGTAAGATTCTAGGTAAATTAGAAGATATCCTGTTAGTGACCACAAGAGGTTAGATCCTCTGACACTTTCTTACTTTTCTTCCTATGAAAGATATATTTACCAAAAAGAAATTGAAATCTTATTGATTTTTTTTGAAATGCAATACATTTCAAGGTTGACATTTAAACAAAGACTCAAGTTTTAATAATGTTCTTAAACCAAAATGTGTTTCTTTTGCAGCAAAATGCTTCAGAACTGAAATTTAAAAAAGCGTTCTATAACTGAACATACTGAAAAATATTTCTACTAGTGGATTAGAAAGAAAGATACTGTAGGATTTCAAATTATCATTATTTTAATTACTTTATTTTTAAAAATCTTGCTATCAGCATATATTATAGGCCATTGATTTCATTTGGAACACCAAGAAAAAGTTATCTTAAGTATTGTAACATCAAAAAAATTTTGCATGAAGTATTTACATACTGAAGTACTAAATGCTGACCAAAGTAAATGACATTCTTTTCAGGTTTTGCCTGCTTAGTGACTTGTGACCAAGACTGACATCAGAGAAGGAATTCAAGTCCTAAATCAACCATGAACTTTGCAAAATACATCATTTTGTTTAAAAAAAATAATTATTTTAATTTGGTTGCTTAGTCAATTTACTAGTGAAAAATATGAATGCGATATTAGAAAGCAAAAATATAGAGAGAATATTCTAGCTTGAATAGTGTCCTCACATATGCTCATATATGTGTGTATATAGACACATGTACACACAAAGGAAAAATATTTGTGAGCCATTTCAAACTGTACTGGGTATATATCCCTCTTGACAGATATTGAGTGCCTGCTATGTGTCTAGTACTATCCAAGGTACTGGAAATATGGCAGTTAGCAAAATACAGGACACTCTGCCCCATGGCACTTGCATTCCAAAAGGGAGAAGTAGAGAGTGGATGAGTGATAAGTGTTCTCCAGTCAGAGGGCTGGGATTTAAAATCAGACTTCTTCAAAAATTAAATGTTTTCAGGATGTCCCTTGGGATGCTGGGTGACCTGCGACAAATTATTTAATCCCTTAAAGTAACAATTTTATCTTTAGAATTAGGATAAGCTGATTGTTTAAGAGAATTTTAGCCAGTATTAGGGAAGTTGCTTTTAACTTGTCAAGGTTTCTACAAAAAAAACACTTTTTTTTTGGTCAGTTATAAGTTTGTGATATTGAAAAGTTAAGAGGCAGATCAATCAGAGGCAACAGTTTTTACCAAGGTGTTTTCTTTTTCCCTTACCAAAGCTAACATGGGCTAATAAATACAATAACTGACACTTGCTTCCTTGTCTTCTAATGATGAAGTATTTTTCCTTGACAGTTTTGGTTACTGACCTTAGATTCCAAACCCTATGTCTGAAGAAGGGTAGACAAAGAGATTGTGTTTCCATGGACACGATCTGGACACATTGCTTCTCCCCCTTGAGATAACCTCCCTCCCTCCTTTATGTCTAAGATGATTGACTGTGATGACATCTAATTACAACTTTTCCATTCTCATTTGCATCACTAAGGGACTGGCTTCTCTATTCACCATCAGAGATATCACAACGTGGCAGGCATGAAAGAATTTCTCATGACATAATGTGGGAAACAAAGACAGAAGGACACTGTGTGCTTTCATTCTATTTCTTGTTATAACTGACTTAAAGTGCCTCATGGGAATGGAATGGCTTAAGCCTGGTTCTATCAGGTTTTCTTCGTGACAATTTACCAATTCAAAGTATTTCTAGATGACAAAGAATTGTCACATGGATAAGGCCTGAAATCCTCCAAACTACTAGAGACAGAGTTGTTCAAATAAATGTGGCTATCTTTATCTCTAATCATATGCGCACACAAATAGCTGACAGATACATAAACCCCAGATTTGAAACGTGTATTAATGAGAAAGTATGTGTATTAGGGTTGTCTGGTGAAATGAAACTAATAAGACATGTATATATGTAGAAAAAATAAAATTTCCACTATCCACTGGATCATAGAAACAGCAAGAGAATTCCAGAAAAACATCTAGTTCTGCTTCATTGGCTACGCTAAGGCCTTTCACTGTGTGGATTACAACAAACTATGGAAAATTCTTAAACAGATGGGAATACTAGACTACCTTACCAATCTCCTGAGAAACCTCTATCTAGGTCAAGAAACAACAGTTAGAACCAGACATGGAACAATGGACTGGTTCACAACTGGAAAGGAGTATGTAAAAAAAAAAAAAAAAAAAAAAAGACAGGAGTATGTCAATGCTGTGTATTATCATCCTGCTGATTTAACTTACATGCAGAATACATCATGTGAAATGCTGGGCTGGATGAAGCTCAAGCTGGAAATAAGATTGAAGGCAGAAATAACAATAACCTTAGATGTGCAGATGACACCACCATTATGGCAAAAAGGGAAGGGGAACTAAAAAGGCGTTTGATGAAAGTGATAAGGAAAGTGAAAAAGCTGTCTTAAAATTCAACATTCAAAAACTTAAGATCACAGCATCTGGTCCCATCATTTCATAGCAAATAGATGGAGAAACAATGGAAACAATGACAGACTTTATTTTCTTGGGCTCCAAATTCACTGTGGACGGTGACTGCACCCATGAAATTAAAAGATGCTTGCTCCTTATAACAAAAACTATGACAAATCTAGACAGTGTATTAAAAAGCAGAGTTATTACTTTTCAACAAATGTCCATATAGTCAAAGCTATGACTTTTCTAGGAGTCATGTATGGACGTGAGAGTTGAACCATAAGACTGATTGTCAAAGTATTGATGCTTTCGAACTGTGGTGTTGGAGAAGACTCTTGAGCATCCCTTGGATAGCAAGGAGATCAAACCAATCAATCCTAAAGGAAATCAGCACTGACTATTCATTGGAAGGACTGACTCTGAAGTTGAAACTCCAATACTTTGACCACCTGATGCAAAGAGCCAACTCATTGGAAAAGACTCTGATTCTGGGAAAGACTGAAGGTCAGAGGAGGAGACAACAGAGAATGAGATAGTTGGATGGCATCAATGGACTTGAGTTTGCACAAGCTCCAGGAGATGGTGAAGGACAAGTAAGCCTGTCATGCTGCAGTCCATGGGGTCACAAAGAGTGGAACACGACTGAGTGACCAAAAAACAATATGAAGAAATATATTCATTATAAAGAACTGACTCATGTAACTATGGAAGTTGTCTATCCCAAACTTTGAGCTCTGAAGACTCAAAGCTCTGAAGCCTGAAGAGCTGATGTTCCAGCCCCAAGGCAAAGGCCAGAAGCTTGGAGACCTAGAAGAGCTGATTGAGCACATGAAGGCTGAAGGCAATCTGCTGGAGGATTCCCTCTTGCTCAGAGAGCATGTTTTTTTATATTCCAGAGCAAAGGAGAGCCTGTGACTTAAGGAGCAATGACAAGATTAGTATAATTTTCCCATCACCTGTGCACCAACAGAATTTATGAATACATGTTTAGATCATTCTACTGCATTCTTTTAAAATTTTCAGTGAAAAAATTACCCTCCCTTGAATATTACATATGAAATAACAAATACAAAAAGATATGGAGGAAGTTTAATGCATATTGCTAGTGAAAGAAATAACATTTAAAGGCTATATACTATATTATTCCAACTATAGACCATTCCAGAAAAGGCAGAACTATGGAAACAGTAAAAACATCAGTTTTTGTCAGGGTTGGGGTGAGGAGCTGGAAGGGACAAATAGATGAAATACATTGGAGTTGAGAGTAGTAAAAATACTCTGTATGATACTGTAATGATGAATGTATTTGTACACCATAGACTGTGTGATGCCAGAGTGAGTCTAAATGCAAACAATGACTCTAAGTGATAATGATGTATCATTGTAGGTTCATTGATTTTAACATATATACCCCTCTGTTAAGAGATATTTTTAATGGGAGAGGCCATGTCTATGTAGGAGGATGACAGTCTATAAAAAATCTCTGTACCTTCCTCTCAGTTTTGCTGTAGAAATAAAATTGTTCCAAAAAGTTAAAATGAAAAGATACTTCTTTTTAAAGCCACAATCATTCTTATAATCTTTCAGAATAATGGATCCATTCCAGTTTTACTTGTTATATATCTGGTATTATTTCTGAGCACTTTCAGTGTTGTCCTTTCCAAAATTTTCAAGTCAGAACAAAATTGACAAGATATCAAGGACAATAATGGCTGAAATATGTCCATTTAAATTAGCAGCAAGTAAGTCACTAGTGAGGGCTTCCCTGATGGTTCAGTGGTAAAGAATCCACCTGCCAATGCAGGAGATGCTGATTAACTAAACAAGATGGTAATTATAGGTGAAACCAATGAAAACAGATGCTAACAGAAAAAAAAATTAATAAATATTAAGTTTAAAACCTTCCTCATCTTAATTATACACAGATTTCAACTCACTGAAATTTTTTTTAATTTCAATATTACTTTCTAAGTCATGTAATATAGNCTTTCAATAGAAACTCTTCAGGCCAGGAGGGAATGGCAAGACATATTTAAAGTGATGAAAGAAAATAACCCACAGCCAGATTACTGTACCCAGCAAGGATCTCATTCAAATATGAAGAAGTCAAAAGCTTTACAGACAAGGAAAAACTGAGAGAATTTAGAACCATCACCCAGCTCTCCAACAAATGCTAAAAGATACTCTCTAGACAGGAAACACAAAAAGGTTGTATAAACCTGAACCCCAAACAATAAAGTAAATGGCAATGTTATCATACTTATCAATAATTACCTTAAATGTAAATGGGTTGAATGCCTCAATCAAAAGACAAAGACTGGCCGAATGGATGCAAAAACAAGACCCCTATATATGTTGTCTACATGAGACCCACCTCAAAACAAGAAACACATACAGACTGAAAGTGAAAGGCTAGAAAAAGATATTCCATGCAAATAGAGACCTAAAGAAAGCAGGAGTAGCAATACTCATATCAGATAAAATAGACTTTAAAACAAAAGCAGTGAAAAGAGGCAAAGAAGGACACTACATAATGATCAAAGGATTAATCAAAGAAGAAAATATAACAATTATAAATATCTATGTACCCAACATAGGAGCACCACAATATGTAACACAAATGCTAACAAGTATGAAAGGGAAAATTAACAGCAACACAATAATAGTGGGAGACTTTANAGCAGTGAAAAGAGGCAAAGAAGGACACTACATAATGATCAAAGGATTAATCAAAGAAGAAAATATAACAATTATAAATATCTATGTACCCAACATAGGAGCACCACAATATGTAACACAAATGCTAACAAGTATGAAAGGGAAAATTAACAGCAACACAATAATAGTGGGAGACTTTAATATCCCCACTCACACCTATGGATAGATCAACTAAACAGAACATTAACAAAGAAATACAAACTTTAAATGATACAAAAGACCAGTCAGACATAATTTATATCTATAGGATATTTCACCCCAAAACAATGAATTTAACCTTTTTCTCAAGTGCACACAGAACCTTCTCCAGGATAGATGACATCCTGGGCCATAAGTCTAGCCTTGGTAAATTCAAAAAAATTGATATCATTCCAAGCATCTTTTCTGACCACAATGCAGTAAGATTAGATCTGAATTCCAGGAGAAAAACTATTAAAAATTCCAACATATGGAGGCTGAGCAACACTCTTCTGAATAACCAACAAATCACAGATGAAATCAAAATATGCATAGAAATGAATGAAAATGAAAACATAAGATCCCAAAACCTGTGAGACACTGTAAAAGCAGTGCTAAAGGGAAAGTTCATAGCAATACAGTTCAGTTGAGTTCAGTCGCTCAGTCGTGTTTGAATCTTTGCAACCCCATCAATAGCAGCATGCCAGTCCTCCTTGTCCATCACCAACTCCCGGAGTTCACTCAGACTCGCCCATCTAGTCAGTGATGCAATCCAGCCATCTCATCCTCTGTCATCCTCTTCTCTTCCTGCCCACAATCCCTCCCAGCATCAGAGTCTTTTCCAACGAGTCAGCTCTTCGCATGAGGTGCCCAAAGTACTGGAGTTTCAGCTTTAGCATCATTCCTGCCAAAGAAATCCCAGGGCTGATCTCCTTCAGAATGGACTGGTTGGATCTCCTTGTAGTCCAAGGGACTCTCAAGAGTCTTCTCCAACATCACAGTTCAAAAGCATCAATTTTTTGGTGTTCAGCCTTCTTCACAGTCCAACTCTCACATCCATACATGATCACAGGAAAAACTATAGCCTTGACTAGATGGACCTTAGTTGGCAAAATAATGTCTCGGCTTTTGAATATGCTGTCTATGTTGGTCATAACTTTTCTTCCAAGGAGTAAGCTTCTTTTAATTTCATGGCTGCAGTCACCATCTGCAGTGATTTTGGAGCTCAAGAAAATAAAGTCTGACACTGTTTCCCCATTTATTTCCCATGAAGTGATGGGACTGGATGCCATGATCTTCTTTTTCTGAATGTTGAGCTTTAAGCCAACTTTTTCACTCTCCACTTTCAATTTCATCAAGAGGCTTTTTAGTTCCTCTTCACTTTCTGCCATAAAGGTGGTGTCATCTGTATATCTGAGGTTATTGATATTTCTCCCGGCAATCTAGGCATACCTAAGTAAACACTAGTTCTTAAAAGCAGCAGGAAATAGAGAAAGTTAGTAACAATGTCCTAGTAAACTCACTAATTCAATAAATCCTTATTTCAGTAACATACATTTCATTCGAGGACAGAGTGGCTCTGAGGTGGCTTATTTCTTCATCTTCAGAAAGGCTGGCCAAGTCCCTGGAAACCATTAGTGAAGTGAAGTCACTCAGTCGTGTCCAACTCTTTGTGACTGCATGGACTGACTATAGCCTACCAGGCTCCTCGGTCCATGGGATGTTTCAGACAAGAATACCTGAGTGGGTTTCCATTTTCTTCTCCAGGAGACCTTCCCAACCCAGGGATTGAAGCCAGGTCTCCCGCATTGCAGGCAGACGCTTTACCGTCTGAGCCACCAAGGAAATCCTTACTGGAAGTCCTTACTGGAAACCATTACCGGCTGGC
>SJYA01000938.1:0-32805 GCA_006410615.1 Neotragus moschatus | reverse complement strand
GGCTGGCAAAGTCCCTGGAAACTATTACTGTAAGGAGCTGCTTCATTTATTTGTGCATTGCAATTAGTAAATGGAGCTCCGAACCCTTGAAGCCCATAGTTATATCCAACAGAACATTTTCCACCATAGGTATTAAAAATTGACTGATCATTGTAGGCATTGTGGAAATTGCCACACATTTGATCAGAAAAATTAAACCCTTCATTACTGGCTGAGAAAGGAACAGGTAGAAACATGATAGGAGGGTTTCTGCTGCCGGCACCTCCAACTGCCGCCCCATAAACACTTGGATCTGCACCAAAGACATTTGGGCTTGCCCTGCCAGGCATCTGGTTTGCATTAAAAGGCATCAGGTTTGGTCCGTGGAAGAAAGGCATCAGGTTTGGGCTGCAAGGCATAGGGTTTGTGTTGCATGGCATTGGGTTTGGGCTTCAAGGAATCAGGTTTGCCTAGGAGCCTATTCCTTCCCAGAGGTTACCTTGCCTGGCAAATGGAATCTCTCTTACTCCCCTAGGCTGTAACTTCGCATATTCTTTCAGGAGTATAATTTTAATTTCACACCGCCCAGAGCCAATCAGGTGGTATCTGGTTTCTAACAGCTTCCTACTTGTTTTTCGTCAGTGTATGCGATAAAACGGAAAACTTGTCTTTGGTTTGTTCTTGGACACAGTGGAAGCTCAGTTCAGTTCAGTTCAATTCAGTCGTTCAGTCGTGTCCGACTCTTTGTGACCCCGTGAATCGCAGCACACCAGGCCTCCCTGTCCATCACCAACTNCAGCATCTGGTCCCATCATTTCATAGCAAATAGATGGAGAAACAATGGAAACAATGACAGACTTTATTTTCTTGGGCTCCAAATTCACTGTGGACGGTGACTGCACCCATGAAATTAAAAGATGCTTGCTCCTTATAACAAAAACTATGACAAATCTAGACAGTGTATTAAAAAGCAGAGTTATTACTTTTCAACAAATGTCCATATAGTCAAAGCTATGACTTTTCTAGGAGTCATGTATGGACGTGAGAGTTGAACCATAAGACTGATTGTCAAAGTATTGATGCTTTCGAACTGTGGTGTTGGAGAAGACTCTTGAGCATCCCTTGGATAGCAAGGAGATCAAACCAATCAATCCTAAAGGAAATCAGCACTGACTATTCATTGGAAGGACTGACTCTGAAGTTGAAACTCCAATACTTTGACCACCTGATGCAAAGAGCCAACTCATTGGAAAAGACTCTGATTCTGGGAAAGACTGAAGGTCAGAGGAGGAGACAACAGAGAATGAGATAGTTGGATGGCATCAATGGACTTGAGTTTGCACAAGCTCCAGGAGATGGTGAAGGACAAGTAAGCCTGTCATGCTGCAGTCCATGGGGTCACAAAGAGTGGAACACGACTGAGTGACCAAAAAACAATATGAAGAAATATATTCATTATAAAGAACTGACTCATGTAACTATGGAAGTTGTCTATCCCAAACTTTGAGCTCTGAAGACTCAAAGCTCTGAAGCCTGAAGAGCTGATGTTCCAGCCCCAAGGCAAAGGCCAGAAGCTTGGAGACCTAGAAGAGCTGATTGAGCACATGAAGGCTGAAGGCAATCTGCTGGAGGATTCCCTCTTGCTCAGAGAGCATGTTTTTTTATATTCCAGAGCAAAGGAGAGCCTGTGACTTAAGGAGCAATGACAAGATTAGTATAATTTTCCCATCACCTGTGCACCAACAGAATTTATGAATACATGTTTAGATCATTCTACTGCATTCTTTTAAAATTTTCAGTGAAAAAATTACCCTCCCTTGAATATTACATATGAAATAACAAATACAAAAAGATATGGAGGAAGTTTAATGCATATTGCTAGTGAAAGAAATAACATTTAAAGGCTATATACTATATTATTCCAACTATAGACCATTCCAGAAAAGGCAGAACTATGGAAACAGTAAAAACATCAGTTTTTGTCAGGGTTGGGGTGAGGAGCTGGAAGGGACAAATAGATGAAATACATTGGAGTTGAGAGTAGTAAAAATACTCTGTATGATACTGTAATGATGAATGTATTTGTACACCATAGACTGTGTGATGCCAGAGTGAGTCTAAATGCAAACAATGACTCTAAGTGATAATGATGTATCATTGTAGGTTCATTGATTTTAACATATATACCCCTCTGTTAAGAGATATTTTTAATGGGAGAGGCCATGTCTATGTAGGAGGATGACAGTCTATAAAAAATCTCTGTACCTTCCTCTCAGTTTTGCTGTAGAAATAAAATTGTTCCAAAAAGTTAAAATGAAAAGATACTTCTTTTTAAAGCCACAATCATTCTTATAATCTTTCAGAATAATGGATCCATTCCAGTTTTACTTGTTATATATCTGGTATTATTTCTGAGCACTTTCAGTGTTGTCCTTTCCAAAATTTTCAAGTCAGAACAAAATTGACAAGATATCAAGGACAATAATGGCTGAAATATGTCCATTTAAATTAGCAGCAAGTAAGTCACTAGTGAGGGCTTCCCTGATGGTTCAGTGGTAAAGAATCCACCTGCCAATGCAGGAGATGCTGATTAACTAAACAAGATGGTAATTATAGGTGAAACCAATGAAAACAGATGCTAACAGAAAAAAAAATTAATAAATATTAAGTTTAAAACCTTCCTCATCTTAATTATACACAGATTTCAACTCACTGAAATTTTTTTTAATTTCAATATTACTTTCTAAGTCATGTAATATAGATGTTACATATATTCTACATGTAAAAACATAGATAAATCAAAAACTGTTTCAAAAGTCTTTTTCACAATTAGCGGAAATTATTAGTATACAGGATTTTTGAGAAACCCTAATTCCTTCAGTTTTATAATTTCAACTAACTACAAAGAAATAAAAAAAGATAATTTCATATGCCTTTGATTTGCAATCTATGGAGAAAATAAGATTTAGAACTTAAAACCTTCTTTTATGGGCTACATAAAGTATTTCTCTGGGCATATGTGACAAAATAAGTTGTCAGCCAATTTGCAAAGTCACTATAAATTCACACTATCCATTTCCTGTGAATTATACTCTTACAAGTGGCATTCATACCATATGCACATTGAATTTTCCACATACAAACC
Source organism: Neotragus moschatus (assembly GCA_006410615.1). Classification (NCBI taxonomy): domain Eukaryota; kingdom Metazoa; phylum Chordata; class Mammalia; order Artiodactyla; family Bovidae; genus Neotragus; species Neotragus moschatus. Next base: position 29,681 of record SJYA01000938.1, on the reverse strand, counting down.
GAATTATTGATTCACAAGCCAACAAGTGATGATGGTTCCAAACCATAATTTTATACATAAACAGGTTTGCTACAATCCAGAAGTTAATCACACTCAAATGAATTCATTAGCTAACCAACATATTTGTAATAAAACTCCAATCTGTTAGGTACACAAAATTGTCTTGAATTGGATTTTGTTGTTGTTATAACCATATGGTAATTTTTTTTTCCCCAAAAGCACATTTGGAAAATCACTTACTGTGAATTTTCATTTGATAATTTTGATTTAAAAAAACAATTATTTCCAAATATTTGACTGCCCATTCCAATAAGTACAATTAAAGAGTACTTAACAAAATGAATGAAGTTGTGGTCAAATGTTGTTAGTAGTAAATCCATTAGAAAAATATAAGAAGAGTGTCAGTAAATAATATTTATTAGGAACCATTTAAGGAGCCATTTATAATTACAGCCTTTTACTAATTACTGAGAGGATGTTGTTGTTCAGTGGCTCAGTGTGTCTGACTCTTTGCTGGACTGCAGCACGACAGGCTTCCTTGTCCTTCATTGTCTCCCAGAATTTGCTCAAACTCATGTGCCTTGAATTGGTGATGCCATCCAACTTTCTTATTCTCTGTTGTCCCCTTCTCCTCTGCCTTCAATCTTTCCCAGCATCAGAGTCTTTTCCAGTGAGTCAGCTCATTGCATCAGGTGGCCAAAATATTGGAGCTTCAGGTTCAGCATCAGTCTTTCCAATGAATATTCAGAGTTGGTATCCTTCCTTTAGGACTGACTGGTTTGATCTCTTTGCTGTCCAAGGGACTCTCAAGAGTCTTCCTTAGCCCCACAGTTCAAAAGCATCAATTCTTCAGTGCTCAGCCTTCTTTATTGTTCAACTCCCACACCCATATATGACTACTGAAAAAATCATAGCTTAAATTATAAGAACCTTTGTCACCAAAATGATGTCTTTATTTTCTAATATGCTGTCTAGGTTTTTCATAACTTTTGTTCCAAGGAGCAAGCATCTTTTCATTTCATGGCTGCAGTCACTGTCCACAGTGATTTTACACTATCAACAACAATGTTTACATTGTTTTCCCTTTTATTTGCCAAAAAGTGATGGGATTGCATGCCATGATCTTAGTTTTCTGAATGTTGAGTTTTAAGCCAGCTTTTTCACTCTCCTCTTTCACCTTCATCAGGAAGCTCTTTAGTTCCTTTTCACTTTCTTCCGTTAGGATGTTGTCATCTGCATATCTGAGCTTATTGATATTTCTCCCTTCAATCTTGTTTCTAGCTTGAGCTTCATCCAGCCTGGCATTTCACATGATGTATGCTTCATAGAATCTAAACAAGCAGGGTGACAATATATAGCCTTGACGTATTCCTTTTCCTATTTGGAACCAGTCTGTTGTTTCATGTCCGGTTCTAACTGTCGCTTCTTGACTGCATACAGGTTTCTCAGGAGGCAGGTGAGGTGGTCTGGTATTACCATCTCTTTAACTATTTTCCATAGTTTGTTGTGATCCACACAGTCAAAGGCTTTAGTGTACTCAATGAAGCAGAAGTAGAGGCTTTTCTGGAATTCCCTTGCTTTTTTTATGATCCAGTGGTTGTTGGTAACTTGACCTCTTGTTCCTCTGCCTTTTCTAAATCCAACTTGTTCATCTGTAAATGTAAATGTAAAAAATAATTACCTCCAAAAATTCCATTTAGGAGCTTCCACCGAGGTAGAGAGAGGAGAAACTGAATACAAAGTAGAAAAATGGTAAGGGTACATGTAATTAAGTAATCAAAGGAATAATAAAGAAAATAAATCCTCTAGAATTATTATGGTTACTGATGAATTTTGATAAGGATACTAGAGAGTGAGAATTTTGATTGTCTTTGAGAAAATATTGATATATTGCTTTATTATAGATAATGAGCTTCCCTGGTGGCTTAGATGGTAAAGAACCCTCCTGCAATGCAGGAGACTGGGGTTTGATCTCTGGGTGAGGAAGATCACCTAGAGAAGGAAGTGCCAACCCACTCCAGTACTCTGGCCTGGAAGATTCCATGGTCAGAGGAGCCTGGTGGGCTACTGTCTATGGGGTCACATGAGTCAGACATGACTTAGTGACTAAACCATCATCACCAAAGAAAATAGAAGAAAGAGTCCCCAGACTGGAGAATATATTCTCTTTTTGTTAGGGGTAATGAATAATAGATGAGAAAAAAGATTAATAACACATGAGAAGAAACCTACTTGGGAAGTAGATTTTGACTGGGGAAAAGTGGTTATTGTCTTCTTACAGTCAGGTCTAATTTTTTTTTTCTCACCTCAAGGCATGTAGGATCTTAGTTCCCAAACCATGAATGGAACCTAGGCCCCCTGCAGTGGAAGAGAAGAGCTTTAACCCCAACCACCAGGGAAGTCCCAAGTCAGGTCTGATTTTGGAAAACTTTATAAGGAGGCTGAAAGTGTCAGGTATTAAATAATAGATAAGACTGAAACATCAAAAGTTTAAAAATAGAAAACAAACTTTTTGGTTTTTAATTTTAAGAATAAATCTTGTAGCAGTGTATATATGCATTGGGCAACCATGGGAGGACTCTAATTTAAGACATACAGTAAAAATTTTAAAACAGAAGTAAATAGGTATTTTAAAAAGAAATATTTGAGGCATAATGTGCTGAGGATACATATATGTGTGTGTGTGTTTGTGAGTGTGTGTGTTACTTACTCAGTCATGTCTGACTCTTTGCAACTCTATGGATTGTAGCCAATCAGGCTCCATGGAATTCTCCAGGCAAGAATACTGGAGTGGGTTGCCATCTCTTTCCAAGGGATTTTCCTGACCCAGGGATTCAACCTAGGTCTCCTGCATTGCAGGCAGATTCTATACTGTGAGCCATTAGGTAAACACATACGAGGATACATATGGTTCTTTGTTAAATTAAAATAAAAACAAACATATACATATAAAAATAGAATACACAAACATGGTGCACTGAATAACAGTATATGAAGGCAAGGGTGGAAAATAGATAATCAAATTGACTAAAATTGAAAGTAATGGAAAAAGTGAAAGTATCTCAGTCATGTCTGACTCTTTGAGACCCCATGGACTATACATTCCATGGAAATCTCCAGGCCAGAATACTGAAGTGGGTAGCCTTTCCCTTCTCCAGGGGATCTTTCCAAACCCAGGGATCGAATCCAGGTCTCTAGCATTGCAGGTGGATTCTTTACCAGCTGAGCTACAAGGGAGACCAAGGATACTGGAGAGGGTACCCTATCCTTTCTCCAGTGTATCTTCCAAACCCAGGAATTGAACTCAGGTCTCCTGCATTGCAGGTGGATTCTTTGCCAACTGAGCTATCAAGGAATCCCTGAAAATAACGGAGTTACCTTGTTTAGTAGAGAAAAGTCATTATGGATGGTGTAAGATAGGAATGACTTAGAGAAGAGGATATCATGTTTGGTCACAGAGTTATTTCAGTTTCAGGAGCTGGTGTGAATTCATTTACCTGACACTTAAAGGACAGAAAGCTGTCCTTCTAATGAGGCATAATGAGTATTCTGACTAGTGACAAGCATAACAACCCAGTGCATGATCTCCCCCTTTTGAAATCACTTCACTAGTTCTTTTGAGATAGAGTATGATATTCATGCATATATTTATATGTTAGATTATCCCCAAAAGGATTTAATGTGAGTTGCATCATTAAATGTACAAATGTATAAATCCAAGTAGACCCCAAAATAAAGGGTAGTAAAACAAATTATACTGGTAATGGAGCTAACTTATAAACTAGTACTATTTAATAGTTAAAAATTTTTTTAAATTGAAGTATAGTTGGTTTACAGTCTTTTAGGCATATAGCAAAGTGATTCAGTTTGAATATATTGTATATTTTTAAATATTCTTTCTCATTATAGATTATTATAAAGTATTGAATATAGTTTTCTGTGTCATACGGTCATTCCTTGTTTATCTATTTTATATAGAGTAGTGTGTACCTACTGGGCTTCTGTGATTGCTCAGATAGTAAAGAATCTACCTCCAATACTGGAGACACGGGTTAGATCTCTGGGTCAACCAGCAACATTTCAGTCTTCATTTTTCTACTATTTTTGTTGGATTTTTCTATTTTTTAAAGAATCACTTAATGAATAGATATATAACTTGGCATTTTTTTCTCCTTTATTTTTGGCCTGTTTTCTAATAGTTCTCCAAATAACTTTATTCATTAAGTTGCAGTTTTGTTTCAAAGAACATTTTCAAGAAATGAAATATCTTAACAAGTGACTCTTTTATCTTTTGTTTTTTTTTTCTATTTCAAGAAAACAGAAGATAGTTTTCAAAAATTTTTTAAAAGAATTAATATTCACTTCCAAATCACTTTTTCAAAATAATGTCACTGATTTTGATATTTTTGTTCATTTTGATTTATTTTAAAATATGTCTTATTTTTAATTATTGTCTAAAAAAATTTCAAGAGCATAAAATTCTTAACAAGTAACAAAAAGTTAAATCCATCATACAGTCACATATCAAGATTCAATAGAAAATTATGAAGCAATTTGAATTTTAATATTTTAAGATAAATTTAAGGTTGATATGTAGTATTTTATTTTTGTGATTTTCAAAATACATGCAAGATTTATGGCAGAGTAAATGTTTATAACAGAAGTTCAACTGTTTTTGACAAATAAGTACTTTGGTTTCAATATTTCTATTGATTTGTTTCCAACAGGATAACAGAAACCACACCAGGTATTTCAACAAAATATATTTAATATAAAGAATTTGTTTTAAAGAAGTTGGAAGCCTCCCTGAGTAAAAAGAGAGCAGAGAAATAAATCAGAGATAATAACTGCAAAAAAACAGAACTAGGAGAACAAAAGGAAGAAATTAGATTGTTTGATCAAGAATCTCTGAAAAGGGCAACAAGGATTTAGAACTTAAATTCTGGAGAAAAAAAATGTAATTTGTGTGTGGCTGGTCCCATTAAGGCAGACTGATGAGACTCATTCTAAAAGTGTCAAAAGAAGCAGGAGGAGAATCACCTGTAGCTGTTGGAAGAAACAGCTCTGGGTGGACAATACCATGAGGGACAGCAAGAAGTAAATACATCCTTCTCTTCTCATTTCAGTTTCCTCCTCAGTTCAGTTCAGTCACTCAGTTGTATCTGACTCTTTGTGACCCTATGGACTGCAGCACTACAAGGTTTCTTGTTCATCACCAACTCCTGGAGCTTGCTCAAACTCATGTCCATTGAGTCAGTGATACCATCTAACCATCATCCTTCATCATCACCTTCTCCTTCCTTCAATCTTTTCCATCATCAGGGCCTTTTCCATTGAGTCAGTTCTTCATATCAAGTGGCCAAAGTATTGGAGCCTTAGCTTCAGCATTAGTCCTTCCAATGAATATTCAAGACTGATTTCCTTTAGGACTGACTGCTTGAATCTCCTTGCAGTCCAAGGGACTCTCAAGAATCTTCTCCAACACCACAGTTCAAAAGCATCAATTCTTTGGTGCTTAGATGTCTTTATGGTCCAACTCTCACATCCATACATTGCTACTGGAAAAAACCATAGCTTTGACTAGACAGACCTTTGTCAACAAAGTAATGTCTCTGTTTTTAATAAACTATCAAGGTTGGTCATAGCTTTTCTTCCAAGGAGCAAGCCTCTTTTAATTTCATGGCTGAAGTCCCCATCTGCAGTGATTTTGGAGCCCAAGAAATAAAGTCTGTCATGGTTTCCATTGTTTCCCCATCTATTTGCCATGATGAGACTGGATACCATGATCTTAGTTTTTTGAATTTAAGTCTTAAGTGAACTTTTTCACTCTTCTGTTTCACTTTCATCAAGAGGCTCTTTAATTCTTTTATTTAGAGTTGAGAGAAAATTGGCAAATTACCTGCATATTACTCATAGCTTGAATATATCTTCCTATAAATATGTTATGACAAATGCAAACTATATGCTTCTATCTAATAAAGTATAATTCTCATTGGTACAAATTAAATCTCTCTCACCCTCACTCCATAAATGGCAGATGCAAATTCCAAAGGATTGTGGTTTTCATCTCTTGATCTGAGCCATAGTATCCCTCTTCTTATTTAGTATGATATTTTAAATAGTCTAAACTTGTTTAGTGTGACATTTAGTTTTGTTTAGTATGATATTCACCTGAATATCATACAACCTAAGGTGGGAATGTAAAATTAACCAGCAATCCTCATATAAATTAGTAAGGGAAATGGAGCAAGGGTAGAAAAAGTATTGGAGCTGAGAAACAAGAGATAAAATAATTGGCACAATATTATTTTTGGATAAATGTTGATTCAAAATAGACCCTTTAAATGTCGTGACCAAAACACCAAATGACTAAAGCTGAGTAAGAAAGTTGTATACCAAAGGTAAGTACTTGTGTTCTATTATTGATAATAACTTCTAATTTAGTTTTTAATTTAATGAGAAGTTTACTCTGTTGTAAAATCAAGACATACTTTACTATATGAATTCCAATATTGCTAATATTTTATGTTATTTGCAATTTGTATTTCCCATTGCAGAAGTTTGCAGGAGATACATCTGTAATCTTTAGCCATCATGTGATGGTTTTTGAAGAATAATACTTTGACAAAACAATACTTTGTTTTGTGTTTTTTTCTTAGAATAAAGTTTTTGGAAGTTGCCTAAAAGGTATACTTCTTTTTCACTCACTATTTATTATGAAAATATTTCCAAGTTCCCTGTTATTTTTATTGAATATTCTACATAAACTAGCCATTTGTCATGTCCATATGTGCGTACTCAGTTATTTTGGTCGTGTTGTGTCCAACTCTTTGCGACCCTATGGATTGTAGCCTTCCAGTTTCCTCTGTTTATGGGATTCTCCAGGCAGGAATATTGGAGTGGGTAGCCATTCCCTCCTCCAAGGGATCTTCCTGACTCATGGAAAGGACCCGAGTCTCCTGCATAACCGGCATCGCAGGCAGATTCTTTACACACTGAGCCACCTGGGAAGTCTGCCACTTACTATTTTTTCTAATAATATATTTAGGAAGTTTTTATATATGCTGAGGAGCAGGAATATAATAATGACAAAACAGAAAACTAGATATTAACATATATGGACTAAACTCATGGTAATTTCTGTTTTAATTTTATTGGCTTCTGAGTAACACAATGATATAAGAAATTATTAATAACCCGTTACTTGCTTTCTTAATCTATTACTAGTGAGTTATGTTCCACAGTAATACAAATATCCTACCAGTATGGTCTTCTCAGTTTTTTTCTTTTTTTCTCTCCAGAAGATAAACAGGGGAAAAAGAAAAAAATTTCACACTTTTGAACTCAGTTTAATTTCAAACCACACAACCATGAACTCTTCAATCCTAGGAAGTGATGATCACAGAGGGAGTTCATCCTTTCATCCCAGAGTTGAAGAATTATTTTGCTTTGTGCAATCCTACTGGATACATTGTGACAGATCTTCAATTTCCATTTATTTTCTAACCAAAAAGAATCATTTCCTTGGCACTGGTACTGGTCTGAGAAGCTCAGTAGAAAGACATATAATCAGCAGAGGCTAAATGTATGATATTTAAAATATCATTCTCTTTATCTTGTTTTGAAAATTAAAATGGAAGATAACGTATTAATCTATTATCATATTCAAGGCCATGTATATTAAAAGATGTTCAGTGGCTAGCCAAGCTTACGTTTTTGAGTTTAATGATTTTTAGTTGCTACTAGCAACATTCATGAGTAAGACTGATAGGTCATTGTTATATAGTAGATGTAAAGGGAAAAGGAGGACTAGAAAGTGAGAAGAAATAAGATATGGATAGAAAGTAAAGAAAAAATATAAGAAGAACAATGGTCATCTAGTGTAAAATAACTTATTCTAAATTCAGTGTGTCAGATATATTAATAGTTCATGTTTATGATTGTCCCATTCAGTTCAGTTCAGTTGCTTAGTCGTGTGCGACTCTTTGCAACCCCATGAATCTCAGCACTCCAGGCCTCCCTGTCCATCACCAACTCCCAGAGCCTACCCAAACTCATGTCCATTGAGTCGGTGGTGCCATCCAACCATCTCATCCTCTGTCATCCCCTTCTCCTCCTGCCCTCAGTATTTCCCAGCATCAGGGTCAAATGAGGCCCCCAAAATAAAGTCAGCCACTGTTTCCACTGTTTCCCCATCTATTTGCCATGAAGTGATAGGACCAGATGCCATGATCTTAGTCCCATATCTCAGTATATTTTCTCTTTTTTTTTCTCATTTTCATAGTGTTAGACTTCAACTTGGAAGGACATTGGAGTTGGAAACCACTCTTATCCATGTTTTCTTCACATTTTCATCTTTTCTAGTAATGACAATACCATTTATTGTGTTCTGCCTACCCAGTACAGTATTCTTGCCTGGGGAATTCCATGGACAAAAGATCCTGGTGGGCTACTGTTCATCGGGTTGCAAAAACTTGGACATGACTGAATGACTTTCATTGCCTAGTTACAAAGCAAATTATAGGAGTTATTTCATATATTCCTCACAACACTCTGTGACAGTTACTATTATAATGTACATTTTAGATAACCGAGGGATAATGAGGTCAAGTCACTAAACCAATATCAGGTCTGTCTTTAGCCCCTACTGTGTCTGTGAATTAGAAAGTGTATACTCTAAGCAGCTGCAGGTATTTCCATGGCCTGTGGGTTGTTAAGTAGAGCTTTGGTTGGTTTTCACCACGACTTGCTCCTTTGATGAGAGATCATGTTTTAATGGACACCTTGCACTCTGCCAAGTTTATATAACCTATTGATAGAACTGAGATACAGTTACTTCAAAGTGTGTGCCTGTTGACACTACACTCTTCAGACTATCATCTTGTTAATACTTTAGACCTCAGCTGTATTGTCTTTCCTTCCTCCAGATTCCTTCTCTAAGTGCCTCCTCTGAATTGGGAATCATTACCATAAGCTTCTATCATGGCTTGTAGATGTATTTGACATGAAGTACCTGTGTGAACTTGTATATTTTTGTCAGTGGAAACATTCCCATAGTAGGAACTATTTCAGAACCCAGCACAGAGACGGTCAATTAGTCAAGTTTCAATAAATGTATGTTGTATGAATAAAGCGAGCTCCATTACTCATGGAAATCTGGTAAATATATGTCAGGAGCTCCTGGAGCCAGAATCTAAATCTGAAACTTGACTCTGAAAGTGCCGAACACTATTAAAAAATTGAAGACATACCAAAGAACAATGGTTTCTATCCAACTATCCAGTTGAATATACATTCGAGAACTGATGCAGGAGTTGAATGGTGAAGAGTTGGAGGCAGTAATCTCTCTCATCTCACTGTCAGCATCTTTAGATTTTTCCCTCTTATGCTATATTTCAACTTGTTTGCATTCTAGGTTTCACTGAAATAAGGTTATATCATATAAATGAAACCAAAACACATACTGACTTCAACATATAAAAACTTTAGTCTGAGAACAACTCATAATACTCTCTGTCCCACATATATCTTGCTCTTTGGTATGACATTTAAAAGAAAGATAAGAAAATAGAGTGTTTTTTTTTTTTAAAGTTACTGCTCAGTTGACATTTCTAATAGCACAGGATTATAAACCATATTAGATATAACTTGACTAATCATCTTATATTTGACCTCAGTTTGTGAACATATTAGTAATCATATGTGATCAAATCCTATTACTTTATCAGAGTTTTAAAATACCACTTAATAATAACATCAGGAATTAAATGTTCTATACCAGTGTTTACATATGGTATGAAAAAAAGTATAAGTTATTTGGCCTGTCATTTCAAAAGTCAACCTATTACAGGTTAAGTGGTTAAAGTGCATGGAAATATGGACCATGAACTATTTGTTTGAAGTATTTAAATATATTTGATTCTTGGTATCTGTGTACATTAATCAAAAGGCTAAAAAACTCCATCAAAATCTCCAATATCTCATTGGTATTTCTCTCTCAGAAACATTTGTAACTTAGCAGGTATGCTTCCCACATGATTAGAAAAAGATCTGACGTCTGGGTGGACTCACACAGAATAAGAGTTATCACAAACACAGAGAAATTTGCATTATATTCCTGTTTAGTCTTTACCTTTTATCTGGCTTTTTGTCAACAATATAAGGGTAAGTGGATATAATAATTCATTTATTGTTACTTTACTATACTTATCAGATTTAGGTAACAAACTGTGCACTTCTAGAATTATAAAGAAGTATGAATAAAAATTGTTCAATAATTAGCAAGGTTCAAACTACAGTACTGGAGAAAGAAATGGCAACCAGCTCCAGTACTCTTGACTGGAAAATCCCATGGACAGAGGAACCTGGTAGGCTATAGTACATGAGGTCACAAAAGAGTTGGACATGAATGAGCGACTTCACTTTCTAAACTACAATATAGAATGATAGCAGGCTTTACAAATATACAACATATACTCTGACGTAATGCCTACCACATCCTAGACACTACTTAGGTGCTGTACACACTTTAAATAATTTAATTAGTACCCTATAAAGTAAATTTTATTGTTTCCCTATTCTACGATTTGGAAAATTGAGACACCAAAAGGGTAAGTAACTTGCCTAAGGTCATGTAAAATGTGGCATGTCTGGACTCATAAACAAATAGATCAGTGCGAAATCCACACACTTAAAATCTATTCTACGCTATTTGTCTCAGTTCAGTCGCTCAGTCATGTCCGACTCTTTGTGAACCCATGGACCGCAGGACACCAGGCTTCCTTGTCCATCACCAACTCTCAGAGCTTGCTCAAACTCATGACAATTGAGTCAGTGATGCCATCAGACCATCTCCTACTCTGTTGACCCCTTCTCCTCCTGCCTTCAATCTTTCCCAGCATCAGAGTCTTTTCCAGTGAGTCGGTTCTTCACATCAGGTGGCCAAAGTATTGGAGTTTCAGCTTCAACATCAGTCCTTACAATGAATATTCAGGACTGATTTCCTTTAGGATTGACTGGGTGGATCTCTTTGCAGTCCAAGGGACTCTCAAGAGTCTTCTCCAACATCACTGTTCAAAGACATCACTTCTTTAGTGTTCAGCCTTCTTTATGTACTAACTCTCACATCCATACATGACTATGGGAAAAAACACAGATCTGACTATACAGACCTCTGTTGACAAAGTAATGCTGCTGCTTAATATGCTATGAAGGTTGGTCATAGCTTTTCTTCCAAGGAGAAAGTGTCTTTTAATTTCATGGCTGGAGTCACCATCTGCAGTGAATTTGGAGCCCCCCAAAATAAAATCTGTCTCTGTTTCCATTGTTTCCCTGTCTACTGGCCATGAAGTGATAGGACTGGATATCATGATCTTAGTTTTTTGAATGTTGAGTTTTAAGGCAACTTTTTCACTCTCCTCTTTCACTTTCATCAAGAGGCTGTTTAGTTCCTCTTTGCTTTCTTCCATAAGAGTGGTGTCATCTGCATATCTGAGGTTATTGATATTCCTCCCAGGAAGCTTGATTCTAGCTTGTGCTTCATCCAACCCAGCACTTCACATGATACACTCTGTATATAAATTAAATAAGCAGAGTGACAAAATACAGCCTTGATGTACTCCTTTCCCAAATTGGAACCAGTCCTTTGGCCCATATCTGCTTTTAACTGTTGCTTTTCGACCTGCATACAAATTTCTCAGGAGACAAGTAACATTGTCTGGTATTCCTATCACAATTTGTTGTGATACACACAGTCAAAGGCTTTAGTGTGTCAATGAAGCAGAAGTAGATGTTTTTCTGGAATTCTATTACTTTTCCTATGATCCAATGGATATTGGCAATTTGATCTCTGATTTCTCTGCCTTTTCTAATCCAGGTTGAATATATGGAAGTTCTTGGTTCACATACAGCTGAAGCCTAGCTTGGAGAATTTTGAACAATGCTTTGATAGCATATGAGATGAGTGCAATTGTGCAGTAGTTTGAACATTCTTTGGAATTGCTTTTCTCTGGGACTGAAATGAAAACTGACATTTTCCATTCCTGTGGTCACTGCTGAGTTTTCCAAATTTGCTGGTATATTGAGTGCAGCACTTTCACAGCATCATCTTTTAGGATTTGAAATAACTCAACTGGAATTCCATCACCTCCACTAGCTTTGTTCATAGTGTTGCTTTCTAAGGCCCACTTGACTTCACATCCCAGGATGTCTGGCTCTAGGGGAGTGATCACAGTGTCGTGGTTATCTGGGTCATGAAGATCTTTTTTGCATAGTTTTTCTGTGTATTCTTGCCACCTCTTCTTAATATTTTTTGCTTCAGTTAGGTCCATACTGTTTCTATCCTTTGTTGTGCCCATCTTTGCATGAAATGTTTCCTTGATATCTCTAATTTTCTTTAAGATATCTCTAGTCTTTCCCATTCTGTTGTTTTTCTCTATTTCTTTGCTTTGATCACTGAAGAAGGCTATCTTATCTATCCTTGCTGTTCTTTGGAACTCTGCATTCACATGGGTGTGTCTTTCCTTTTCTCCTTTGCCTTTTGCTTCTCTTCTTTTCTCAGCTATTTGTAAGGCCTCCTCAGACAACTATTTTGTCTTTTTGCATTTTTTTCCCTTGGGGACTCTTTTGATCATGGCCTATTGCACAATTTTATGAATTTCTGTCTATAGTTCTTTAGGCACTACGTCAGATTTAATCCTTGGAATCTGTTTGTCAATTCCACTGCATAATCATAAGATTTTATATAGGTCATACCTGAATGGTCCGTGGNGCATTTTTTTCCCTTGGGGACTCTTTTGATCATGGCCTATTGCACAATTTTATGAATTTCTGTCTATAGTTCTTTAGGCACTACGTCAGATTTAATCCTTGGAATCTGTTTGTCAATTCCACTGCATAATCATAAGATTTTATATAGGTCATACCTGAATGGTCCGTGGGTTTTCACTACCTCCTTCAATTTCAGTCTGAATTTGGCAAATAAGAGTTTATAATCTGAGCCACAGTCAGCTCCTGGTCTTCTTTTTGCTGACTGTATAAAGCTTCTCCATCTTTGGCTGCAAAGAATATAGTCAAGAATTATAATAATTCTTAAATTTTAATAATACACCAATAATATTAATAAATGATATATAAATAGACCTTCTAGAACTAACACTAAAAAAGTTGTCCTTTCGATCATAGGGGTTACTTGCTTGGCATTGTACACAAATAAGATAATATGATTAGAAGAGGAATATTCAGAAATAAAAGGAAAGATGGGAATATGCACCTTAGTAATTGTCTAAGCTTTGTAACAAAAGAATGACGATTGATGAATATGTGTATTCAGTTTCATATGACTGAAGCCAAATCCAGGGCATGATGTTTCTGTAGCAGGCTGCAGTTTCAGACTAATATGGAATGTGGATCAGGTTTACCAGGTGTATATTTACATGAGATACTGAGTCGCTTTCCATGAGGACAGAGGCAGACTGCTTCACTGGAGCTATTAATAGCAGAGCTGGAGCTAGCATGCCTAAGTTTGAAGCTTGACTCTTTCTTTCATTCTCAGTGTGTCCTTGAACTAGTTAACCTTTCTCTGCTGGTGTTTCTTCATCTGTGAAATGAGGCTAATAAGAGTAATTCATTCTTAGATCTGGAGTAAGAATTAGAGGGATTAATGTTAATAAAGTATTTAGAATAGCATTTGGTACAGATTGTGGTTTCCTTGGTGGCTCAAGTATTCAGGAATCTGCCTGCAATGCAGGAGGCCCAGGTTTGACCATGGGGGTCAGGAAGATCCCCTAAAGAAGGAAATGGCTACCCACTCCAGTATTCTTGCCTGAAGAACTCCATGGACAGAGGAGCCTAGTGCGTTACCATACATGGGATCACAAAAAGGGACACGACTGAGTGACTTTTCATTTTCTTTTGGCACAAAGTGCTTTATAAATGTTTTAAGTAAAGATAAGTTTTGTGGAATCAAACCTGACTCCATAAGAGTGTCAAGTTTGGAGAGAAGAAATTAGTTTAGTATATGGGATAAATCCTTCACCAGCTCACCTCATGTACTCATCTGTAGTTACTGGAGTTGGGGGGAATCTGTAATTTAAATCTATGACTGTTACTTTACCAAAAATTTGGTACAATTAGGGTGAGAGTAAAAATTAGCTTTACCAAGGAATAAAGGAAAAGATGGGCTTTCACGGTAGCTCAGATGGTAAAGAATTTGAAGACCAGGGTTTGATCCTTAGGTTAGGAATATCCCTTGGAGAAGGGAAAGGCAACTCACTCTAGTATTCTTGCCAGAATTCCATGGACAGAGGAGCCTGGTGGGCTACAGTCTATAGGGTTGCAAAAAGTCGGACACGACTGAGTGACTAACATACACACACACACACACACACAAAGGAAAACATGAGTAATCCTTAGCTTCTGGATCCAATATACCACATATGTGTCCAGTATATTGAGATGTGGAGTGCTGTGGAAGGGCTTATGTGGAGCTAGTTGGGGTGAGAGAGATGGCACTTTAAGATGAGTGGCAGCAGTAACAGTGCCCAGAGAGGTACTAACTCTACTGTATATACTAGAAAGATAATGTGCAAACGTGGATTAAAAACACTGTTCCTCCCTTTATGTAGCTTTCAGCTGCTGGGGTATATGGATATATGGTTATTTAATATTTTCATTTAAAATCATCACTGAGCTTCCCAGGTGGTGCTAATGGAAGGACTTGTCTGAAATGTAGGAGACATAAAAGATACAGTTTGGATCCCTGGGTTGGTAAGATCCCCTGGAGGAGGGCATGGCTACCCACTCCAGTATTCTTGCCTGGAGATTCCTATGGACAGAGGAACCTGGTGGGCTAGAGTCCATGGAGTCACAAAGAGTCAGGTTTGACATGACTGAAGCAGCTTAGCACAAGATCATCATCACCATAATCATTCTCATCAGATTTCTGTAATTGTGAATTATATCCCTCTTTAAGTTTAGTATTAAAAAAAAATTTTCTAACTTATTTTAGTGTTGTTACTCAAATACTATATGCTGACATATTAAAGGCCTTATTTTGCAGTTTAATTTATACGATGTTGTAGGCTATTTCAATGTATTCCTTAACATTTAAGTAGGAAAACATCTGAAGAGAATAGTGTTACAAAAAAAGGAAATGTCTTAAGAATATGAAGTCGTCTTTTTAAGCACAAAGGGAAGAAATAAGGAGGTGAAACGGAGCAATATGAACAAATGTGAATCTCTTTCCAAAGACTTTAGAAGGTGAAAGCAAATGGTTAACAAAGGCTTCACAAAATAATCATTAAGTGGAATTTTTGAAAAGCTACCATTTGACCCTCAGATCTTCTGCATAAAAGCCACTACGGTGTGATAGTCTTTATGCATCTTTACCTATAAATGTTCTTTATGTTTAAGCTTTATATTATATATCTCATATATTAAGTTTTATAGTTTGATGATGCTCATTGTCTCAACTAAAATTGAAACAGGAGGGAAGGGGTAAAGACACAATCTTTAAAGAAAGTGTCCTTGGTGGCTCAGAGTAAAGAATACACCTGTAGTGAAGACCTGGGTTCAATCCCTGGGTTGGGAAGATCCCTTGGAGAAGGGAATGGCAACCCACTCCAATATTCTTGCCTGGAGAATTTCATGGAAAGAGGAGCCTGACAAGCTCCAGTCCATGGGGTCTCAAAGAGTCAGATATGACTGAACGATTAAGCATACATACCCATATATATCCTTCAGTTCAGTTCAGTTCAGTCGCTCAGTCATGTCCGACTCTTTGTAACCTCATAAATTGCAGCACACCAGGCCTCTCTGTCCATCACCAACTTCCAGAGTTCACCCAAACTCCTGTGCATTGAGTCAGTGATGCCATCTAGCCATCTCATCCTCTGTCATCCCCTTCTTCTCCTGAGCCCAATCCCTCCCCAAATGAGGGTCTTTTCCAATGAGTCACTCTTCATGTGAGGTGGCCAAAAGTGTTGGAGTTTCAGCTTTAGCATCAGTCCTTCCAATGAACATCCAGGACTGGTCTCCTTTAGGAAGGACTTGTTGGATCTCCTTGCAGTCCAAGGGACTTGCAAGAGTCTTCTCCAACACCACAGTTCAAAAGCATCAATTCTTTGGTGCTCAGCTTTCTTCAGAGTCCAACTCTCACATCCATACATGACCACTGGAAAAACCATAGCNCCAGTCCTGTGGCCACTGCTGAGTTTTCCAAATTTGCTGGCATATTGAGTGCCGCACTTTCACAGCATCATCTTTCAGGATTTGAAATAGCTCAACTGGAGTTCCATCACCTCCAGTAGGTTTATTCATAGTGAAGCTTTCTAAGGCCCACCTGACTTCACATTCCAGGATGTCTGGCTCTAGGTGAGTGACCACACCATCATGACTATCTTGGTTGTGAAGCTTTTTTTTGTACAGTTCTGTGTATTCTTGCCACCTCTTCCTAATATCTTCTGCTTCTGTTAGGGCCATATCATTTCTGTCCTTTATCAAGCCCATTTTTGCATGAAATGTTCCCTTGGTCTCTCTAATTTTCTTGAAGAGATCTCTAGTCTTTCCCATTCTGTTGTTTTCCTCTATTTCTTTGCATTGATCACGGAGGAAGGCTTTCTTATCTCTTCTTGCTATTCTTTGGAACTCTGCATTCAGATGCTTTTATCTTTCCTTTTCTCCTTTGCTCCTCACTTCTCTTCTTAGGATCTGACAAATACTGGCTAGAACCTACTAGGTCCAAGATAGCAGCAGATTTGACTTCTAGTAGACCTTGAGACTCATTGTATACTCTTTGCAATATATTAGCATAAGTTAAGTGACTCACCCACCAGCACCATGACAGTTCTAAAGGTAACTACAGAAGGTCAAATTGTGGGCAGTGGCTCAATTCTTGGAATCCCTGCCCCTTCCTGGAAATAATCAAGATAATCCTCCCACTCATTAGCCTATGAGATTACCCATCTCATAAAAACTAATCATTCCATATTTTGGCACTCTATCACCTTCTGAAATGGTCCACACTCTCTCTGTGGAGTGTGTTTCTCTCTAAATAAATTCATTTCTTACCAACCATTCTGTCTTTCATTGTATTCTTTCTGTGACGTTCGGAATACAAATTTACAGGGAACCAAATGCCAGTGGATCTTTTCTAGGTTACAGAGAATTCTTTGTTTTATTATTTCTGTATATTGTAAATTACTGTTTGCCAAATATGTTAATTCATCATTTTAAATATGTTCCACTTGATATTTTTTTTCTGATAATGAAAGAATTTGAAAAGTAAGAAAATTTAACAATAGAAACAAAAAGAAACAAATCAGAAATGTTATTCATGAATCCACCTTTCACAGGCAAAAATATTTTCTACTTTGACATTTCCCTCCAGCTTATTACTTTTAAGATGACAAATAACAGTACGGGTCTCTCATTTAAAAACAAATAAAATATGATGAAGACAATTGGAATTCAGGTGTTATAATTTGAGGCCAAAAGGCTGGCAGTGATAGCTGGATATTTGAATCCTGGGTCATAAATGTATGTAACAGAGATATATATTAAGCAAACTTCAAACATTCAGCAACCAGAAGGCTGGCAGGTCAGGATGGTTGGGGGCTGGCAGTTTGAGAGCTATTCTTCCTGCTAGTTTATCATCTACACTTCAGTGATCTTTATGGAAATGACCAATAAGCCAGAGTGGTACAAATAAGTCCACTGAGGTAGTTCTTAATACCCATTCTTATCAAATTGAATCACCATGGAACTAATCTTCTGCAAATTATTTCAGAGAGTTGACATTTTATGTGCACATTAAAGCTTCCTGGAAAGGGCCCATCAATCTGGAGAGGGGCACAGCTGATTCCTGTGAGGTATGAATTTGGTATTTATTAAGCTAAGTCTGTGTATATTCTTTAGCGCTGAGTGAAACATGGCTGTCCTTAACTGACTCAAGGTAGAGGAAGTAGGAGAAAGCAAAACAACTAGGAAAGATGAGAAAATACAATTGTATTTTAAAGTTAGAACACATAAGTGTGTTCAATAAGTTCGTCAGCATTTTGACTTCAGATAAATGTGGAAACAACACTGATTCAACAGGGTTTTAAAAAATGCAAATATCAATACTGACTGCTTTGGTTTGTGATTATTTACTTCAATTAATTATACTTTCTAAAAGCCAGTGGAAAAAAAATTACTGTGTGAACACAGTAAGACATGACAGCAGTGAAGCAGAATCTCCCAAGGTATGTCTGAATATATAACAAACAGTAAATGTATCTAACATGTTTATTTTCAAGATTTAAATAATACATCTGAGGTTATAATATGTGAAAATTATTACCTTGGGCAATGTGGTGGTGGTTTAGTCAATGAGTCATGTCTGAGTCTTGCAACCTAAAGTATGGTAGCTCACCAGGCTCCTCTGTCCATGGGATTTTCCAGGCAAGGAAACCGGGATAGGTAGCCATTTCTTCTCCAGGGGATCTTGCTGACTCAGGGATCAAACCCAGGCTCCTGTATTGCAGGTGGATTCTTTATCAACTGAGACACTAAGGAAGCCTTGGGCACTGTAGGGAGACACAAGGCTATAAAACATAGATATTATATTAAGTGCTAGGACTTCAGAGGGGAGAATATAGCAGGGATAACACAGGGTACCAGTTAGAGGGTAGAATCCTGGCTACCAAGACCTGTCATAGAGACACCATGTAGGATGCCATTACACATAATCAGAGCAACCTATTTCTGATTTATTTATATAAGCTTTATAGATTATATCCTATATGTTTTCCTTCTCTTTTCTTTTCTGAATCTCCAAAACAATCCTGATATATGTTAGTGATTACCATTAAATCTATCATTTACGAAGATACTGAGGTTCACAAAAGATGCATGCTTTTAGCCACATGAAGTTTTACTTTGACTCAGTGTGTTATAACTTCAGGGCCAAGGTTCTTATTGACATTCAACACTGTTTCCCATGTAAAACTGTGTCCCTAGAATGCTTGAGTGAGTGAGTGAAGTTGTTCAGTTGTGTCCGACTCTTTGCGACCCCTTGGACTGTAGCCCACCAGGCTCCTCCATCCATGGGATTCTCCGGGCAAGAATATCAGAGTGGATTGCCATTTCCTTCTCCAGGAAATGCTTAAGTACTGTCAATTTTAAATAGTAAACATATTAAAGAACCCTCTTTTTGGCTGATGAGATGGAACACTTTCCCACTTTACATTATACTTCATATTATACAGTGTGCATGTGTGTGTTAAATCACTTCAGTTATGTCCAACTCTTTGTGACCCCATGGACTGTGGCCTGCCAGACTTTCTGTCTATGGGATTGCCCAGGCAAGAATACTGGAATGGGTTGCTATGCCCACCTTCCTGACCGAGAGATTGAACCCACATCTCTTATGCCTCCTGTATTGGCATACAGTTCTTTATCACTAGTGCAACCTGGGAAATCCATTATATAGTAACTGCATTAATTCTCTGAACCTAATGTTTATATTAAACATACCCAGACTAACACTTTGGTGTATGTAGCTTTCATTTCCACTTCTTACTATTTCAGAACTGCTAAGCTAACTATGATCTCTCTATCATTAAATTCTAAAGATATTTTTCATGCCTTATTATTTGTGAGTGTGTGCTTAGTTGTGTCTGACTCTTTGCGACTCCATGGACTGTAGCCCACTAGGCTCCCTTGCTCATGGGATTTTCTAGGCAAGAATACTAAAGTGGTTTACTGTTTTCTCCTCCTGATCCAGGGATCAAACCCATGTCTCTTGGCTCTCTTACATTTGCAGGCATGATTTTTACCATAATTTTACCACCGCACCAACTGGGAAGCCTTATTATAATCCAAAACATCACCAACTACACTCATCAACCTTCTTTCTGCAACACTCCCTTCTCCTGGTTTTCTCTTACCTCTTAAATTATGTCCATTCATCTCTTTTTCCAGTTTGTCTCTTCCTCTCAATGTCTGAGTTCCTCAAGTGAGTCCTACAACATTTCCCCCTATAATTCCTCTCCCGGGAGTCTAATCATTACTGACAGCTTTAGTTATCAGTTATACAAAGATAACTTCCAAATTTAAATCTCTATCTAGACCTCACACCTGGACACCGTATTTGTATATTTGCCTAACTCTCTGATAGTTCCTCTCGGATATTTGAAAGATATCTCAACTCAGTTCTTCCAAGAATAAATTCATCACCTTCCCCCAATACCTCCCAGTCATTTTATCCTAGAGTTTTCCATTTCAGAGATTAGCACCACCATCCAATTAACTGTAAAAACTAGAAACCTAGAATTCATCCCTCACCCTTATTCCAAGCTCCTATTATTCAATCCATCTCCAAAACTTCTCTTTTTAACCACTGCTTGTTAATTAGTGGCTAAGCTGTGTTTGACTCTTTTGTGACCCCATGATTATAGCCTGCCAGACTCTGTCCATGAGATTTCCCAGGCAAGAATACTGGAGCAGGTTATCATTTCCTTCTCCAGGGGATCTTCCTGACCCAGGGATCAAACCGGTGTCTCCTGCATAGGCAGGAGGAATCTTTACCACTGAGCCACCAGGGAAGCCCTTTTACCCACTAAATGTGCTTTAAATCTTCTTTCTCTCTCTCCACATCCATCATAGCTACACAGTTCACACTTAAACTGCTGCAGGAGTTTTTTTATTTGTTCAAAACTTTGACTGACTCAACCTCCTCCCTCGAATATGGCCTCTAGAAGGTAAACAGAAGTATATTTTTCAGAGGAAAATAGAATTGATATGAATATGTCACAACTTGTGTTCCTACTTAAAGCCTTTGATGCCTTTCTTCTGGCCCTTATGACAGAAAACTGAAATCTTCAACACCATATGCAGTCCACCTCATGGTGAGCCCCTCACCTACCTTTCTATCCTACTCTATCTCAGTCTCCAACTTCCATTTCAGTTATAATGAACTTCACACATTCTTGTATATACCATGATGCTTCCTGCTACAGAGCGGGGACAATTCATTTTCTTCCCTCATGAACTCTTATTCGTTTATTTTTTTTTTTTTAAGTTTCCCCTAGTTGTCCTTAAGATCTCAATTTATTTGTCAGTTCTTCAAGGAAGATATCACCAAGTTCTTTAGCCTTATGGTTTAATAAAGTCATCCACTTTTCTATAATGGTGCAATTTATGGTTGAATTTTTATGCTTATTTAATATTAATTTCTCTATATTCCTGTTACTATATCCATAAAATAGGGACATTATTTGTTTAGTGTTTTGCTCACCATTGTATCACTAGTGCCTAACATAGTTTCTATCCAATTATAGCTATACAATAGATTATTTTTGAATGAATGAATGAATACACACAGTCACATGTGAGAAACTTCAGCGTCCTAATTAATGCTGTATAGTCTACATTTTACACAAATTAATGTATATGTTTGCACTAACTTGATTTACTAATTCGGTAATTTGTGCCTAGAGTTAACTTTTGTATTGTGTTTACTTATACCAGGTAGGTCCTTGTTCTAGGTTCTCATATTTTTGCCTTTGACTAGTAATATCAAGTGAATATCAAGTGAGAGTGAAAAACATGAATACTTGTCTTGTGAAAAGAGTTCAACTGTATTTGAGTCTTCATTTCAATCAAGTTATTAGAAAATGGAAATGGTTAAGGAAATAGCATCATAATAAAAATTCTGACTTTTATGAATTCATATATGGTACATAACCATGTCTAGATTAATATTGCCATATTGATTTTTATAGCTGCATAGGGATAAAATTAAGATTCTCATGATATGAAACATAAATAATTATTTGGAATCTTTTATTAACTAAAATTAAAAAATGAAGTTGAAATAAAGGATAAATAACAGCATTTGAGCACATACTATACGCATAAACACAAAGAAATAGTCTATAAAATATTAAAAAAAACAGAAACAATGTTGCATTTCATAAATTCTTAGTCTCCAATTATCTAAGCACTTGACTACTTCATCTCTAGAGACAAAAATCTATGTGCTATCTAAATATTAATTGTTTTTTAGGAGTAATAGTTCTATTATCCATATATAGCAAAATATTTTTTAATAGTCAAATACACACATCCTTCAACAGACTGGTTCCAAATAAGTAAAGGTGTATGTCAAGGCTGTATATTGTCATCCTGTTTATTTAACTTATATGCAGAGTACATCATGAGAAACAGTGGCTGGAAGAAGCACAAGCTGGAAACAAGATTGCTGGGAGAAATATCAATAACCACAGGTATGCAGATGACACCACCCTTATGGCAGAAAGTGAAGAAGAACTAAAAAGGCTCTTGATGAAATTGAAAGAGGAGAATGAAAAAGTTGGCTTAAAGCTCAACATGCAGAAAACTAAGGTCATAGCATTTGGTCCCATCACTTCATGGGAAATAGATGTGGAAACAGTATCAGATTTTATTTTTGGGGACTCCAAAATGGTGATTGCAGATGGTGATTGCAGCCATGAAATGAAAAGATGCTTATTCCTTGGAGGGAAAGTTATGACCACCCTAGATAGCATATTGAAAAGCAGAGACATTACCTTGCCAACAAAGATCTGTCTAGTCAAGGCTATGGTTTTTCCAGTGGTCATGTATGGATGTGAGAGTTGGACTGTGAAGAAAGCTGAGCACTGAAGAATTGATGCTTTTGAACTGTGGTGTTAGAGAAGACTCTTGAGAGTCCCTTGGACTGCAAGGAGATCCAACCAGTCCATCCTAAAGGAGATCAATCCTGGGTGTTCATTAGAAGGACTGATGCTAAAGCTAAAACTCTAATACTTTGGCCACCTGATGTGAAGAGCTGACACATTTGAAAAGACCCTGATGTTAGAAAAGAATGAGGGCAGGAGGAAAAGGAGATGACAGAGGATGAGATGCCTGGATGTCATCACCGACTCGATGGACATGAGTTTGAGTAAACTCCGAGAGTTGGTGATGGACAGGGAGGCCTGGCATGCTGCGATTCATGGGGTCTCAAAGAGTGGGACTCAACTGAGCAACTGAACTGAACTGAAAACTGCAATCATTCTTTCAGACTTTTACTCACTGTTTTATGTTTGAAAATTATTTATTCTTGTTTTGGTTATAATAGTGCTTCAGAACACACAAAAAGTTCTTGACAGATGACTATTTTGACAGAACATTGTATTGATTTTTTTTTTAATCAAAAAAGTATTCAAGACCCTGTAGAGAATTAAGCAGTGGTTGCACCTAACTAAATGAATGCTATGTATTAGTGAAATAGGCTTGAGATTTTGCATTTTTTAGATCCATGGATATTCTACATTTTAAGCCATTTTAGTTGGTCAAGTATTTTATTAATATCTTATGGATCAAACTTCTTGTGGAATTCTCACATTGCTACCCTCAACATGGGTTTAATGATTCTGGAGAAGTAATTCCCAAATAGATGGCCTAGCATTTGTTTCACGAACAGCTGAAAAATGATGGCCTTCAGAAGGCCATCTGGAAAAAATACAAGTAAGTGACTTTACAGAAAATATCTTAGTTTAGTATCTCATCTGGAGGATCTTTATGCCAAGTTCATTAACAAAGGCAATGCTGCCAAGGTATTTTTGAGCTTTGGTAGTTTAAACAGTTCACAACTTCCATACCAACTTTTTATATGATTTTTTTGTTTTTAAAAGCATCATTTAAAAAATATATTTAACTCTGGATAATTTGTTAGAATAAGTAACCTAAGACAGCAGTAAAATTTGAAAGAAAAATCTCTTTTTTGTTGTATTCATTAACTATTATACACAAATAGAAACTTATAGGAAAATAATTGAATATCTTAGGAGTAAATGAGCACATCGTGCTAGAGTCTTATCCTTGGATGCCCTTATTCTGGTCTCATTTAATCTAAGTTTCATACAGCTTAGAAATTTGGTTGAAACATTATTTTTCTGTTTCTTTTGATTTGACTAAAGGGAAAGCATTAATATTTTTCTAACTATAAATTATTTCAACACATTTTAAAAAAATTAAATTTTAATGTGATTGTGGCTCCTGTGAATTATAATATTGTGGCTCCTATGAATTATAATATTAATTCTTACTAAGTATTAAGCATATAAACTTGTCTGTTGGCATGATTTTCATACAGTTTCAAGGCGAATATTAACATCCTTATTTTAGCTTCCAACTATAAGTATGCTGGACCAGTTAACAGCCTTGCTTTCTGATTGCATCTATACAGATAATTTAAAAACAAGTGTGAAGTATTTAAAATCAAATTTTTTTAGTCATTTTTTTGTGTTTTTATCTTGTATTTGACATTTGTTAGAAATTCAAATGTGCTTGGTTTTTGGTATTTATCACTTTCCAATGACAATGTTTTATGTGTGTGTATGTCTGAACAACCTAGATAGCATATTGAGAAGCAGAGACATTACTTTGCCAACAAAGGTCTGTCTAGTCAAGGCTATGGTTTTTCCAGTAGTCATGTATGGATGTGAGAGTTGGACTGTGAAGAAAGCTGAGAGCCAAATAATTGATGCTTTTGAACTGTGGTGTTGGAGAAGACTCCTGAGAGTCCCTTGGACTGCAAGGAGATCCAACCAGTCCATTCTAAAGGAGATCAGCCCTGGGTGTTGTTTGACAGGAATGATGCTCAAGCTGAAACTCCAATACTTTGGCCACCTCGTGGGAAGAGTTGACTCACTGGAAAAGACTCTGATGTTGGGAGGGATTAGGGGCAGAAGGAGAAGGGGATGACAGAGGATGAAATGGCTGGATGGCATCACGGACTCGATGGACATGAGTTTGGGTGAACTTCGGGAGCTGGTGATGGACAGGGAGGCCTGGCATGCTGCAATTCATGGTGTTGCAGAGTTGGACACCAATGAGTGAATGAACTGAACTGGATGGGTAACTATTTCAGTTTTCACTTGGCCTTTAATATATACATCTGTATCAATATAATTTTTAATTTATGTTATGGTTATTTATAATTTTAATATTTTATAAAATAATGCATATTATTATGGAAGATATTAATATAAAATATCTAGTTAGTCACTTCCATCATATCCGATTCCTTGCAGCCCCATGGACTGTAGTCCACTAGGCTTCTCTTTCCATGGAATTCTCCAGGCAAGAATACTGGAGTGGGTAACCATTCCCTCTCCAGGAGATATTCCTAACCCAGGGATTGAAGCTAGGTCTCTTCTGCATTGCAGGCAGATTCTTTACCATCTGAGCCACCAGGAAAGCCCCATAAAATATCTATAATGAGGCAAAACATTGCTATTTAGTGAATTTTTTCATTTAGTAAAATAAATTAATTCACAAGGTGAGATTTTGAGACAAATCCTTGAAGTTCTTAGAATGTTTTCCTTTTTCCTCCTACTTCTAAACAGTTAAGTATTGAAGTTGAGATTCCTCCACAGGTCATTATACCTAAGTAAATATTTTAACTGAACATCACAAAAAGGTTCCATTTCCTATTATATCTTGAAATGTATAAGAATGCAATGATAAGAGAATGCCAGGTTGATGTAAACCAGGATATGAGATGGAAAATGATTTCATTTTTTTCTTGATTTCTATATGTAAGAAAACTTTCACACAAATACACATACACATACACACAGAGATACACAATTTCTATTTCAAATTAAATTTGAGAAATCCTATAATAGATTTACAATGCAAATAATCATTTAAAAAGATTCTTAGAATGTTATTCTCTATGGGTGATTTCTTGTCCGAATGTTGTGTAGGGGAAGGCAGAGAATGTGTTTTAATCTGGACTATCTTTTCAAGTATATTTGTACAGTGCACAGCCCTGGAAGATAGGCACAAAGGAGAAGAATGCTCACAGCCCAATATAATAAATTTGAATTTCCTATACTCAGGGTTCCTCTATTGTAATACAACCCACTGCATTTGCTGGCTTTGTCTGGGCCGATTCTCATTGCCTGTATAGGGCATAAAAAGGCAAAAGGAACTGAAGTAAATGTGCTAAGGTTCATACTGCTTGCTGTGCTGTAAATAACAAAGTCATTTGTCTCTGACTCAGGAATCCATAAAACCTTAGCAGGCTAACTTGTTATCTTGTAAGTAAGATAGAAGCCCAGACCTTCACAGTTCTTGAAAATGTTCTGACAAGTTCACCAGTCAGTAATGATAAAATTATGTAAATAAGCATTTCCAGATGTCTTCTTAGATCAAACATGTTTAACTGTTAACATTTAACCTGTAATATCCCACAAACTTGTTTTATAGTGAACATTGAAATAGCCTCATCTAACACAGTTAAACTAGAGAAGGCAATGGCAACCTATTCCAGTACTCTTGCTTGGAAAATCCCATAAATGGAGGAGCCTTGTAGGCTGCAGTTCATGAGGTCACTAAGAGTTGGACACGACTGAGCAACTTCACTTTCACTTTTCACTTTCCTGCATTGGAGAAGGAAATGGCAACCCACTCCAGTGTTCTTGCCTGAAGAATCCCAGGGATGGGGGAACCTGGTGGGCTGCTGCCTATGGGGTCGCACAGAGTTGGACACGACTGAAGCAACTTAGCAGCAGCAGCAGCAACACAGTTAAACAGTATACTAGTTCTCTGAGTGTTCTAAAATGCAATTTGGTTTGTAAAATACTCAGACGAAATGTATTATGATTTCTGTTGTTTTTAATAAATTCAGGTTTTCCATTATCATATGGTATGATGTATTTTTGAATATGTGTCTCATCCATAGTTGATAGTTTCAGCTGATCTCTCTGTATATACATACGTATAAAGAGAGAGNAACACAGTTAAACAGTATACTAGTTCTCTGAGTGTTCTAAAATGCAATTTGGTTTGTAAAATACTCAGACGAAATGTATTATGATTTCTGTTGTTTTTAATAAATTCAGGTTTTCCATTATCATATGGTATGATGTATTTTTGAATATGTGTCTCATCCATAGTTGATAGTTTCAGCTGATCTCTCTGTATATACATACGTATAAAGAGAGAGAGGAAGGAGGTAAAATAATAATAACAGAAATGTGAAACTAACTTGAATAAATCAGGGCAATACTTAAAACAAAATGTTTTAACTTGATGATATTTAGAGTACTGAATTCTGGTTTGCGATTTTCACCATTAAGGATTGCGTTTCACTGAAAAATACAATGAATTTTGTTTATGAGATATTACTTACCAAATATTATGATTTTTATTAGAAATCCTATTATCCATAAGTGCCAACAACATTCTGGATTTATAAGCTGATAGACAATGAAAAGGAATAACTAAAACTCAGCAATAAAATGTTTTGCCACTAACCTCTGTTCATTACATTTTCTTAATTACTACTGGGACACTGTTCCTATCAGATGAGGTAAATATCAGTTTTGTCAGGTGAAATAAAACAAAATGAAGGAAGCTGGCAGGAACTCTTTTAAAATTTAGGGGCTTCACTGAAAAATGTGACAGTTTCTCTGGTGGTGAAGCTATGAGAACTATGTGAAAAGATGTAATCATGAATTTCCTGTCATTCACTACTCCTGTGTTTTATTAGCAAAACTTTTATGCATCTGTTACTTTTAACATCCCAAGATATTGTAGTCCTGTTTTATAACATTCTAAAATCACAAAATAAAAAGAAATATAATGACAATATTTTGTAAAAATTTATTTCAAAGTTTTTTTTTAATTTAAAAATGTATTAATTCTCAGATCATTTATGAACATGAACATTGGCCTTGTTCCTCAAACTGAATTTTCATTTCACAAGTTGTGGGTTCCAGAGATCCTCCCCAGACCACCTAATTCCCACTACCTGTGGCAACTGGAGTCTCCAAATTTGGAATACAAGTCAACTAACAGTATTCAAGCGGCTTCCTTGGTGGCTCAGTGTTGAAGAATCTGCCTGCAATGCAGGAGACCCAGGTTCAATCCTTGGGTCAGGAAGATCCCCCTGGAGGAGAGTCAGGCAACCCACTCCAGTATTCTTGCCTGGAAAATTCCATGGACAGAGAAGTCTGGCAGGCTACAGTTCATAGGGTCGCAAAGAATCAGACTGAGTGTGCAAAAGCACTCAAATTTGTGTTCTTTGTTTCACTGGCTTTTGTGAGCAGACTTTTCTTGAAACATTTTCCTGAATATATTTGCATAGTTGAAAAGTTTCAAAATAAAGAAATCAGCAAAGACTCAAAAACTGTGCATCAGCCTACCACTCAGAGGAGATGACTAACATTTGGAATGAATACATATACAAGCAAATAACTAGAAATTAATGAAGTTTTGTTTAATTCTCATATTTTAACATCATGTCTTGTAAGCATTTCATCAATTCACTAGATACTCTGCAATTTTTTTTTTTATATTTGATTATATGAGCCCTTTGTGGGTTGAACATCTCTTTACCTGCTAGCTTTTTACAGAGGCATCTGTAAGCTTTTTGCAGAGGGTTTGTGTTCTATACATCAGCCTTTTTTAGAGGACTTAGCTCTCTGAAACTCCTTCAGTTAGCAAGTGAACAGACATGAGGAATAACGAGGGGCTGCTCATTTTAGAAATCTTTAGGCTTTTCATTTTTTAAATGTTTATTTAACAAACCTCTTTGTTTACTTACAGAGAGATGAAGGACTCTTTAATTTTCTTTTTTTTTTTCTTTTTCTGGTTTTCATTTGATGAAATTTCTACATTTCCATCATTTTTGCAAAAATTATCCTAATTAAATTTCCAGACGCATTTTGTGGCTTTCAGTTGTTAATACCATCCTTTAAAAATTCTCATTTGGCCTGTGTGATATCACAATCACCTGGTTTTTCTCTTGTGTCAGAGAGGACTTTCCAACTTATAGGTCTGTTTTTGGATTTTCTGTTTGCATTCAAAATGTCAGTATTCCTCTAAGGGGCTCAATCCTTGGCTCTTCTTTTTCATATATTACATTGTCTTCTTGAGTGATCATACCTAGTCCCATAACATGAATTTGATTATTATTTGAAAATGTACAGCTCCTGGTAAAAACTCTCTTGATTTCCAAGAACCTCACTTAACAGACTCACCTTGATGTCTCACAGGAAACTTGAACAAACCTAATTTCATAATTTCTCTCTAACCTCAGAAAAACACAACAGAAAATCCTCCTCCTTTTCCAGGGACATCTGTCTCAGTCCTGTATCAAAAGCACTTAACAGTTTATCCCAGAATGTTATCAATGTCTTCAATGATATTTATCTTTTCCTTAAGCCCCATCATTCAACAGCCCTTCAAATACCAAATATTAATTTTATCTATAAACATTTATTATGCCCTCATTATTCCATGTTTATCTTTAATAACTTGTAATCTTCACCATCTTTTTTATTGCCTGAGCTACTGTATAACTTCTCCTGGGATGTTTTTCCTAGTACTTTCCTTCATACTCTTCACACTGCTGGGAGAATATTCTGAGCATATAGACACAGTAGTTTCATCCCAATGTTCAAAACTCTGTTCTGTAGTTTCTTGTGTGTTCATATCTGTCAGTTTAGTTCAGTCGCTCAGTCGTGTCCAACTCTTTTCGACCCCATGAATTGAGGCACGCCAGGCCTCCCTGCCCAACACCAACTCCCGGACTTCACTCAGACTCATGCCCATCAAGTCAGTGATGTCATCCAGCCATCTTATCCTCTGTCGTCCCCTTCTCCTCCTGCCCCTAATCCCTCCCA
>SJYA01000937.1:0-137400 GCA_006410615.1 Neotragus moschatus | reverse complement strand
TCACTAATCTCCAGTAGCATATTGGGCACCTACTTACCTGGGAGTTCCTCTTTTGGTATTCTATCATTTTGCCTTTTGATACTTTTCATAGGATTCTCAAAGCAAGAATACTGAAGTGGTTTGCCATTCCCTTCTCCAGTGGACAACATGCTGTCAGACCTCTCCACCATGTCCCACCCGCCTTGGGTTGCCCCTCATGCATGGCTTGGTTTCATTGAGTTAGACAAGGCTGTGTTCCTATTGTGATTAGATTGACTAGTTTTCTGTGAGTATGGTTTCAGCGTGTCTACCCTCTGATCCCCTCTTGCAACACCTACCATCTTACTTGGGTTTCTCTTACCTTGGGCGTTGGCTGTCTCCTCATGGCTGCTCCAGCAAAGCACAGCCACTGCTCCTTACCTTGGACAAGGGGCATCTCCTTACTGCCACAGTTCCGGACCTTCAACATGGGATAGCTCCTCTAGGCCCTCCTGCGCCTGTGCAGCCACTACTCCTTGGGTTGCTCCTCCCGGCCGCTGGCCCTGGCCTCAGGCATGGGTGGCTCCTCCCAGCTACTGCCCTTGACCTTGGTCTTGGGGTGGCTCTTAAGGGTCACCGCCCCTGGCCTCGGGCGCGAGGTGGCTTCTCCCGGCCACCCTTGACATCGGACGCGCAGTGTCTCCTCCCGGCCGCCCCTGACCTCAGATACAAGGTGTCTCCTCTCAGCTGATCCTGAGCTGTCACAGCCTGGCACTCTCGGCCACTGCCCCTGAACTCAGATGTGGGGTAGCTCCTCTCGGCTGCATGAAAGCTTAGTGCTAAAAAATTGATGCTTTTAAATTATGGTGTTGGAGAAGACTCTTGAGGGTCTCTTGGACAACAAGGTAATCAAACCAGTCAGTCTTAAAGGAAATCAGTCCTAAATGTTCACTGGAAGGACGGATGCTGAAGCTGAAGCTATAATACGTTGCCCAACTGACTCACTGGAAATGACCCTGATGCTGGGAAAGATTGAAGACAGGAGGAGAAGGGGACAACAGAGGATGAGATGGCTGGATGGCATCACCGACCCAATGGACATGAGTTTGAGCAAGTTCTGGGAATTAATGATAGACAGGGAAGCCTGGTGTGATGCATTCCATGGGATAGCAAAGAGTTGAACATGACTGAGTGGCTGTTCTGAACTGAATTGAAGGTGATAAATTTGGGTTGTTTTAAAATACTAAACAGGATAATTAGTTAAACCAGCACTAATAGAAATAATATAGATTTTAAAATATAAACATTCAGTTTGAAATAAAAAAAAGTACTTGCAGTTTTTAGCAGAATAGCCATCATATTGTATCTAACACTAATTATCATGAATACTTAGTGTTCATCTTTTAAATAAATATGTTAAAGATGCACAGAATACTTGGAAGTGATAGATAAGAGAATAGGATTGTGGAAAGCAGACTTAAGTAAACAGGAGAGAAAGCCTCCAGTTAAGTTTTTTCTGACTATGTAAATTTGAAGTAGAATTTGGGCTTAAAATGAGAGTTATTATTAGCTCTGTAATCTATAGAGTCATTTAGATTGTGTTGGTATCCTGATATCTGCAGTTTCCCTAATACTGTGTAGTCTAGGAAAACTTCATCTTTTAGAGCATATTTCTATTAATAGAAATAAAAAATAAAATGAAGATAATAGCAGTTTTATAACATTTATTTATTGCTTACTGATTAATTCATTCAACATGAGCTTTTGTATTCACCTAACATTCATACAGTACACCATATGCTAGAAATAAAATGATCAGTAAGCAGTGATTATTTTGCCCTCAAATTTCAACTCCGTTCAGTGAGTAAAACTTTAAACAAATACTTATGATAATAAATATATTTTTAAAAGACAGTTTACCCCAATTGTATGTGAGGTAAATATAGAGAGTTATTATGTGAACCTCTTCATGGATAACAGTTTTGTTGTGGTGAAGGGGCTTGTGAAACTCCATGGAGCTATGAACTATGCCATGCAGGGCCACCTGTGATGGACAAGTCACAGTGAAGAGTTCTGATGAACTGTGATCCGCTGGAGAAGGACATGACGACCCACTCCAGTGTTCTTGCCGTGAGAACCCTATGATCAATATGGAAAAGTAAAACAAAAAACGATGCCAGAAAATGAGCCCATTATGAATAGTTCCAGTAAGAATGAAGCAGTGAACCAAAACAGAAATGATGCTCAACTGCGGATGTGAGTAATGGAGAAAGCAAAGTTCAATGCTGTAAAGAATAATATTGCATAGGAACTTAGAATATTGGGTCCATGAATCACAAGGTAAATTGGAGACGGTCAAGGAGGACATGACAAGACTGAACATTGACATCTTAGGTATCAGTGAGCTAAAGTGAACAGAATGATCGCATTTAATTCAGAAGACCACTATGTATACTATTGTGAGCAAGGATACCTTAGAAGAAATGGAGTAGTTGTTATGGTCAACAAAAGAGTCCAAAATGCAGTACTTGAGTGCAGTCTCAAAACTGACAGAATATCTTGATCTGTTTCCAAGGAAGACCATATACCATCAGAGCAGTCACAAATCTATGCCCCAACCACTGATGCCAAACAAGCTGAAGTTGACTGATTTTATAACGACCTTCTAGAACTAACACCAAAAAAGAGAAAAAATCATTTTCATTGCAGAGGATTAGAATGCAAAAGTGAAAGTCAAGAGATACCTGGAGAAACAGGCAAGTTTGGCCTTGGAGTACAAATGCTAAAAGAGGGATGAAAGGTAACAGAGTTTTGTGAAGAGAACTTGCTGGTAATAGCAAGCACTCTCTTCCAACAATAAAAGAGGGAACTCTTGTGGACATCACCAGATGGTCAATACTGAAATCAGATTGCTTATATCCTTTACAGCCAAAGATGGAGAAGTTCTGTACAGTCAGTAAAAACTAGACCTAGAACTGACTGTGGCTCAGATAGTGAGCTTCTTATTGCAAAATTCAGGCTTTAATTGAAGAAAGTAATGAAAACCACAAGGCCCTCAGATGTGACCTAAATCAAACCCCTATGATTTTACCATGGAGATGACAATAGAGTCAAGGGATTAGATTTAGTAGACAGAGAGTGCCTGAAGAACTATGGACAGAAGTTGATAACATTGTATAGGAGGCAGTGACCAAAACCATCTCAAAGAAAAAGAAATGCAAAAAGGCCAGTGTTTGCCTGAAGAGGCTTTACAAATAGCTGAGGAAAAAAGAAAAGTGAAAAGCAAGGGAGAAAGTGAAAGAGAAATGGATCTGAAAGCAGAATTCCAGAGAATAGCAAGGAAAATTAGAAGGCCTTCCTAAATGAAGAGTGCAAAGAAATAAAGGAAAACAAAGGAATGGAAAAGACTAGAGGTTCCTTCTAGAAAATTGGAGATATCAAGAGAAAATTTCATGCAATGATAGGCATGAAAAAGGACAGAAACTGTAGGGACCTAACAGAAGCAGAAGAGATTAAGAAAAGGTGGCAAGAATGCATAGAAAAACACTACAAAAAAGGTCTTACTGACCCAGATAACTATGATGATGCAGTCATTCATCTAGAACTGGATGTCCAGGAATATGAAATCAAGTAGGCCTTGGGAAGTGTTACTTGGAACAAAGCTAGTGGAGGTGAAGGAATTCCAGCTGAGATATTCCAAATCTCCAAAACGATGCTTTTTAAGTGCTGAAGTCAATATGTCACCAAATTTGGAAAACTCAGCAGTGGCCTCAAGATTGAGGTCTTGTGGAAAAGGAAAAGATCAGTTTTCACTCCAGGTATAAAGAAAGGCAATACCAAAGAATGTTCAAACTACCATACAATCGTGCTTATTTTACATGCTAGCAAGGTTAAGTTCATTCCTTCAAATAAGCTTCAGCAGTATGTGAACTGAGAGCTTCCAGATGTGCAAACTGGGTTTTAAAATGGTGGCAGAACCAGAGATCAAATTGCCAACATTCATTGGCTCCTGAAGAAAGCAAATAAGTTCAGAAAGACATCCACTTCTCTTTCATTGACTATGATAAAGTCTTTGACTGTGGATCACAACAAACTGTGGAAAATTCTTAAAGAGAGTACTAGACCACTTTACCTGTCTCCTGAGAAACCTGCATGCAGGTCAGGAAGCAACAGTATAACCAGGCATGGAACCATGGGTTGATTTAAAACTGGGAAAGGAGAATGACAAAGCTATATATTGTCACCTTGTTTATTTAACTTCTATGCAGCATACATCATGTCAAACACTGAGCTAGATGAATCACAAGCTAGAATCCAGGTTGCTGGAAGAAATATCAACAACCTCAGATATGGAGATGATACCACTCTCATGGCATAAAGTAAAGAAAGAACTAAAGAACATCTTGATGAGATTGAAAGAAGAGAGTGAAAAAGCTGGCTTGAAACTCAGCATTTAAAAAACTAGAGATCATGTTATCAAGTCCCATCACCTCACGGCAAATAGAAAGGGGAAAAGTTGAAGCTGTGGCCAACTTTATTTTCTTGATCTCCAAAATCACTGAGTGATCACTGCAGCCATGAAATTAAAACTCTTGAGAGTCCCTTGGACTGCAAGGAGATCAAACCTGCCAATCCTAAAGGAAACCAACCCTGAATATTCATTGGAAGTACTGATGCTGAAGTTGAAGCTCTCAAACTTTGGCTACCTGATGTGAAGATCCAACTCATTGGAAAGCCCTGATGCTAGGAAAGATTGAAGCCCAAAGAAGAAGGGACAGCAAGATATGAGACAATTAGATAGCATCCCCAACTCAATGGACATGAATGAACAAATTCTGGGAGGTAGTGGAGGACCCAGGACCCTGGCATGCTTTACAGGCCAGGGAGTCACAAACAGCTGAACATGACTTAGGGACTGAACAACAACAACAACAACTTTTGTGAACAAGGAAGGTGGTGATCTGTTCATGATTTTTGTTGTTGTTTGGTTGCTAAGTCATGTCTGACTCTCTGAGACCCCATGAACTATAGCCCTCCAGGCTTCTCTGTCCATAGGATTTTGTAGGCAAGCACACTGCATTGGGTTGCTGTTTCCTTCTTCAAGGGATCTTCCCAACCTAGGAATCGAACCTGCATCTCCTGCATTGACAGGGAGATTCTTTACCCCTCAGTTAACTGGGGAGCCCCTCATGATCTTTGACCTGACAGTTACCAATGAAAGGCTCACCGAGAATGTACCCATTTAACCTCAGACTCTTGGTTAAATGTTGCAACTCACAAATATTGTTTGTGATTATAGTTGCTTTATTGAAACTATGGCCTCAATTAAAAATCACCTCATTCTTTCCTCCATTCTAGCATCTCTTGAAGCCTCTATATAGCAGAAATATTACTTGAGTTGAAACAGGAGAGTATCATTACAACTATGGCTCTGCTTGTCATTAATATATCAGGTAAATCCTACTTACTTGCCTGGGAGATGCGTTAACACATGTGATGTAATTTTCTAATTATATGAATATGTTCAAGTGATTTGAACATTGAGAAATAGTGGATAAATTTGAAGTATAATTGCTCTTAATTTCTCAGAGCTCTGCTCCCAGTTAACTATTCACAAGAAATTACAAATGGGTGTTTCAAATGAATATATGACAATGAATAGGACTGACTACAACTTAACGTAATTCTAATATTTGTATAAAAAGTAGAGCTATAATAAATAAATTTTTCTTCAATGAGATTGTTAGAACATGTGTGTGGTCTGTTGAAATATATTTTTGAACCTATGGACTGTACCAATTATCCAGTTGATAAATGGCTTAATCTTTTTCCAGTAAGGCTGATGTGGCTTTTCTCCATGACTTTGTCATAAGATTATGAAGTGAATAAAACCCTAGAGATATTCACAGAAATTACCATGTGATGTGTTCACTTTACTAATTAAATGAATATGACACATTCCCTTAGTGACATTCCTTTCCTACAAAGAGGGTCAGTGGAATAGAAATACTAAGAAACTTCTCTCCCTTATAAGAGTGACATTAAGGGATCATTATGGGAAATATTAGGCTAGTTTTCAACATAAGTAGGAAAAAGAAAAGTTAACCAGGGTTCTCTGGTAGATGTCAGAAATGTCTGTCAACATATGGCAACACAAATAAAATATTGTAAAGTAAAAATTAAAAAAATAAAAACAAACAAAGAATAAATAAGTGTGAATCTTTATACCTTAGAAAAACAAGAAAATAAAAGAGGATTATTGATGATCCCAAATCACTAAGCAGTATAAAGTGTATTTTTCTCTACTTTCCACTAAAGTTCAAAATAATGTTTGTTGAAATGAGTAGTACATAGCTGTCACAATATATGCCCAGTTTCTGAAAGATATATTTCTGCAAAAATAACTCCCCATATAGATAGAACGTTAACTGGCATGACACCTCTGAAACAATCAATAATGGAAAAACCAAACATAAGTGGAAGAAATAGAACTTGCATTGATCATCAAATAAAAATACTGAATTCACACAGCTTTATATTTTAAAAGATATTCCCTGACCAAAATTGCAAGTTGTTTCTGTTATTACATGGTTTACTGTCTTGGGTCATAGTAATTTATAAAAGATTGTACCTGCTGCTTTTGAAAATATAGCTAAAATTGATTTATTTCTCCTCTGTTTAGTCTGCAGCCTTTATTGTTGGCAGATTCTTTTTCTACAAAGAGCTTTGAGTTAAATGGAGAGCGTGGTTATATTTTGGAAGGTAGGATTCACAAAACAGTCTGTAAATAGAGCATTACAGGTAAATACACAAAAGAAGGAAAGTACTAGAGACATATGGTGCATTTAATCATGTAACTTCAATGTGCAAAATTTTCCTGCTTCCTTAACATATTATCCTTTGTTCAGCTTGCATGTTGTTCTGTTTCTGTCAAATCCCATGGGTTGTTGAAATAGGGAATTAAGACAAAAAACAGAACCAATAAATATTTTCTTGTAAAATACCTCGAATAAGAACAAAGATCAAACAAATTTTTTTTAAATCAAACCTTAATGCTTCTGTTTTCATCTGGCTCAAACTTCACTGCCATATTTTAGAGTTTAGTTAATTGATATTATGTGAACAATTGTTGCTATTGTATTATATCTCATGTTGCATATATAATCTTCATGACTATATTTTGAATTAAAATATATTTAAATGTAGTAACACCTTATCATAACAAGCATCATTTTTTTGCCCTTCATTTAGATTATTTTCAATATTATTTTATCAGAGAATGATGAACTATTTTGTAAATATTTTTCACTGTGGCAAATTATTTTGCTACCATAAATTCTAGCCTCTTTAAATACTAAATTGGGAGAAAATTAGCAGTTTCGTGACTTCTATGTCATTTTGACAGACTAGTTGATCAAAGGGCTAAAATAGCAATTAATATGACCTCTAGCAGTACCTGAATTGTCAACATTCTGTAATCTTACCAATGGTAAGGGGTTATTGCAGAAAAAAAGATTGTTGGTTTCAGGAAACTGGCAAGTATATACTCTTTTTGTTTGTCTTTGTAAGCAAAAACACCAGTCGTCATGAATTAATTTAAATTTTTCATTCCCACCAATTTAATATTTTGTCATATTCTTTTGTGGTTTACTTATTAGATTTGTTTAAATGCATCCATTTTAAATGCAACTATGTATGTGAGTTATATTTTAGTCCAGACTATTTTAAAGACAGATTCCTGCATTCAATTTTTATAGAGAGAATATATTCACGTATATTAATACCAATTATCTCCACCCCTGGAGAAAGAAATGACAACCCACTACAGTATTCTTGAGTGGGAAATCCTGTGGACAGAGGAGCCTGGTGGACTATCGTCCATGGGGTTGCAAACAGTCAGACTTGACTTAGCTACTAAACAACAATAACACCGACAGAATTATCTCTATACTGATAAGTATTTATTTTCTTCTAGGTTTTCTATATATTTGTTTAAATGTTTCACTTTTAAATCTTTATGAAATCTATTTTTATTATATTGTTAAGTACAAATTGTATTTCTTTTTTTAAAAGTGCCTTGCAGTTCTCACAAAACCACTGACTAAATTATGTTCATTCTCTTATATGAAGTCACTATTATGTACTAAGTATAGAATTGTTAGTTTAAATTATAATCCTAATCTCAGAAACTCATCAAAAACTTAAATTAATATACCAATATAATTATTAATGATAAATATTAATAAAAGTGAAATCCCTATCACTCATTCTCAATATAGAGCCTTCTCATTGTGTTCCCAAAGGAGACAACCCAAAGTCAAATGCAGTCAGCGTTAAGTGATATTCTGTCTTTTCCATTACTCTTCAAGTGATATTTATTTGTACTTTGATTTGCTGTAAGGTAGCAGAAGCCACTTTTGGTTTGTAACCTTTACAATAGTTTGGCATATGGTTAGATGTCACTAGAAAAGTGACGTGTTATTTATTGGATATTGTTTTTTTCAAATAGGTGTACATTTCCATGACAGTCATAGAAGCCATGTGTCAAATAGGTGGAAAGAGTCTTATCCCTGAATCAAATATGTAAGTGTGTCCACCATGACTCACATGGAAGAAATGTGATTTGTTCTGTCAATAAATACACTGGGGCTTTTTTAAAGGATAGAAGCTATCATTTCTTCAACTAACACCAAAATTGGTGTCAAAGTTTTTGTTCTACCATATAAAGTATCCTAAAATTTTGGCAGTTGCTTAGAAGTTATTATGAGCAAGCACAAAAAGTAATACTGAAAGCTACAAAATTTGAGAATTATGTGATAAGTTGGTGAAAAAAATCACTGATACACACATAGATTCTGTATGCAGTTGCTATCTACCTCAAATATACTGTATCTATACCTATACAGGAAGAATTCAGGTAAGATTTTTCATTGCAGTTTTGCTTAGTGCTAGCTCTTCAACAATATTAGAAAGCATGTGAGTTATCAGTTCAATTCAGTCACTCAGTCGTGTCTGACTCTTTGTGACCCCATGGACTGTAGCCCACCAAGCTCTTCTGTCCATGAGATTCTCCAGGCAAGAATACTGGAGTGGGTTGCCATTTCCTTCTCCAGGGTATCTTCCTGACCCAGAGATTGAACCCGGGTTTCCCCACAAAGGAGGCAGATACTTTAACCTCTGAGCCACCAGGGAAGCCAAGGGACTTTTAATGAGTGACTTCTTTGCATCATGTGGCCAAATTATTGGAACCTCAGCAGAAGTTCTTCCAATGGCTTGTGTTATTAGAAACCACTCATATTTTGGAGGCCTAAAATATTATGACTTTGCCTAAGCACACTGAAATAAAAATGAGTTCCAAAAGTATGCTA
The DNA here is from genome assembly GCA_006410615.1 of Neotragus moschatus. NCBI lineage: Eukaryota > Metazoa > Chordata > Mammalia > Artiodactyla > Bovidae > Neotragus > Neotragus moschatus. The sequence goes on along the minus strand of SJYA01000937.1, from coordinate 128,074 downwards.
CTGATCTTGTGAACCACCTAAAATATATGTTGTCATAGACAATAGTCATGGAACTGAACTAGACACTGACAAACACATGACATTTTAAGAAATAGTGCAATATTGTAAAAAAATATCTCCTATATTACTTTGAGGATAGATAATGTAATGGTTAATATAATTCAGATGACCACTATATCTACTACTGTGGATAAGAATCTCTTAGAAGAAATGGAATAGCCATCATAGTCACCAAAAGAGTCTGAAATGCAGTACTTGGATGCAGTCTCAAAAATGACAGAATGATCTCTGTTCGTCTCCAAGGCAAACCATTCAATATCACAGTAATCCAAGTGTATACACCAAGCAAAAATGCTGAAGAAGCTGAAGCTGAATGATACTAATAAGATTAAAAGATCTAAAATTAACACCAAAGAAAATGATGTCCTTTTTGTCATAGGGGACTGGAATGCAAAGTAGGAGGTCAGGATACCTGGAGTAACGGGGAAATTTAGACATGGAGTACACAATGAAGCAGGGCAAAGGCTAAGAGTTTTGTCAAGAGAATGAACTAGTCATACCAAACACACTCTTAAAACAACACAAGAGTCAATTCTACACATTGAAGTCACCAGATGGTAAATAATGAAGTCAGATTGATTGTATTCTTTGCAGCCGAAGATGGAGAAGCCCTATACAGTCAGCAACAACAAGAATGAGAGCTGAATGTGGCTCAAATCATGAACTCCTTATTGAAATTTCAGACTTAAATTGAAGAAAGTGGGAAAACCACTAGACCATTCAGGTATGACCTAAATCAAATCCCTTATGATTATACAATGGAAGTGACAAATAAATTCAAGAGATTAGATTTGATACACAGAGTGCCTGCAGAGCTAAGGACAAATGCTTGTGACATTCTATAGGAGACAGTGATCAAAATCAACCCCAAGAAAAAAAAATGCAAAAAGGAAAAATGGTTGTCTGAGGAGGCCTTAAAAATAACTGAGAAGAGAAGCAAAAGACAAAGGAGTAAAGGAAAGATATATTCATCTGAATGCAGAGTTCCAAAGAATAGCAAGGAGAGATAAGAAAGCCTTCCTCAGTGATCAATGCAAAGAAATCGTGGAAAACAGTAGAATGGGAAATACTAAGATCTCTTCAAGAAAATTAGAGAAAACAGAGAACACTTTATGCATAGATGAGCAAATAAAGGACAGAAACTATATTAACCTAACAGAAGCAGAAGATATTAAGAAGAGGTGGCAAGAATATATAGAAGAACTGTACAAAAAAGGTCTTCGTGACCCAGATAGCCATGATGATGTGATTACTCACCTAAAGCCAGACATCCTAGAATGAGAAGTCAATTAGGCCTTAGGAAGCATCACTAAAAACAAAGCTAGTGGAGGTGATGGAAGTCCAGGTGAGCTATTTCAAATCGTAGAGGATGATGCTGTGAAAGTGTTGCACTCAGTATGTCAGCAAATTTGGAAAACTCAACAGTGGCTCCTGGGTTGGAAAAGTTCAGTTTTCATTCTAATCCCAAGGAAAGGCAATGCCAAAGAATGTGCAAACTGCTGCACAACTGTACACATCTCATGTTCTAGCAAACTGATGCTCAAAAATTTCCAAGCTAGGCTTTAGTGATATGTGAACAGAGAACTTCTAGATATCCAAGCCATATTTATCATGGCAGAGGAACCAGAAACAAAATTACCAACATCCGCTGCATCACAGAAAAAGCAAGACAATTCCAGAAAAAAATATCTACTCCTGCTTTATTGACTATGCAAAAGCCTTTGACTGTATGGCTCACAAAGAACATTGGAAAATTCTTCAAGAGATGGGAATACAAGACCACTTTACCTGCCTACTGAGAATCTGTATGCAGGTCAAGAAGCAACAGGTAAACCAGACATGGAACAACACACTCGTTCCAGATTGGGAAAGGAGTAATTTAAGGCTGTATATTGTCACTCTGCCTATTTAATGTATATGCAGAGTACATCATGCAAAATGCCAGGATAGATGAAGCATAAGCTGGAATCAAGATTGCCTATAGAAATATCAATAATCTAAGATATTCAGAAAACACCTCACTTATAGTAGAAAAGGAAGAGCAACTAAAGAGCCTCTTGAAAGTGATTGAGGAGATTGAGAAAGCTGACTTAAATCTCAACATTCAAAATATAAAGATTACAGCATCTGGTTCCATCACTTCATGACAATAGATGGGGAAACAGGGAGAGACTTTAAATTTTTTAGGCTACAAAATCACTGCAGATGGTGACTGCTGCCATGAAATTAAGACACTTCTTCCATGGAATAAAAGTTATGACAAATCTAGGAAGTATATTAAAAAAATAGAGATATTACTTTTCCGACAAAGGTACATTTAGTCAAAAGTATGGTTTTTCCAATAGTTATGTATGGATGTGAGCGCTGGGCCATAAAGAAAGCTTAAGTGCTGAAAGTGGATGCTTTTGTACTGTGGTGTTGGAGAGTACCCTTGAGGTTCCCTTGGACTGCAAGGAGATCAAACCAGTCAATGCTAATGTAAATCAGTCCTGAATATTCATTGGAAGGATTGTTGCTAAAGCTGAAGCTCAAAGACTTTGGCCACCTGATATGAAGAAGTGACTCATTAGAAAAGGCTCTGATGCTGGGAAAGATTGAAGTGAAGAGGAGAAGGGGACGACATAGGATGAGATGGTTGGATGGCATCATCAACTCAATGGATATGAGTTTTCCCAAGCTCCAGGAGTTGGTGATGGACAGGGAAGCCTGTCTTGCTGCAATCCATTGGGTTGCAGAGTCAGACACGACTGAGTGACTGAACTGAATGTAGCTGTGTAAAAACGTTCTTCTTATATCTTCTTACTATTCTCTGCATCCTGTTGGGTATATCTTTCCATTTCTCCCTTGTCTTTCTCTTCTCTTCTTTCCTCAAGTATCTGTAAATCATCCTCAGACAACCACTTTCCTTCTTGGCCTTTTTGCTTTGATCACTGCTTGCTGTACTGTATTACAGATTTCCATCTATAGTTCTTCAGGCACTCTCTGTCTATCAGATGTAATCTCTTGAATTTATTTGTCACCTCTTCTGTATAATCATGAAGTATTTTATTTAGGGCATACCTTAATCACCTAACAATTTTTCTTACTTTCTTCCAATTTTGGCCTGAACTTTGGGATGAGTCGCTCATGGTCTGAGCCATACTCAGCTCCAGGTCTTATTTTTACTGACTGTAGAGAACTTCTCTATCTCTAGCTGCAAAGAACATATTCAGTCTCATTTTGGTATTGACCATTTGGCGATGTTTATGTGTAGAATTAAACTCTGATGGCCTCAAGACAGCCAGTGTTAAATGAGGAAAGAATCACATAGCCAAGCCTGTTCTTGGAACAGGGTGTTTGCTATGACCAGTGTGTTCTCTTAATAAAAGAATGTTAGCCTTTGCCCTGCTTCATTTTGCGCTCTAAGGCCAAATGTGCTATCCTGGATATGTCTTGACTTCCTACTTTTGCATTCAAATTCCCTAAAATTAAAGGACATCTTTTTTAGAGTGTTAGTTCTAGAAGGTGTTAGCAAGGTTCTGCTCAAAATCCTTCATACTTGGCTTTAGCAGTGTGTGAACTGAGAGCTTCCACATGGACAAGATAGATTTAGAAACAGCAGAGGAACCAGACTTCAACTAGGCAACATTCAATGGCTCATGGATAAAGCAAAGCATTTCCAGAAAAACATCTGCTTCATTGACTATGCTAATTCCTTTGACTGTGTTCAATTCAGCTCAGTTCAGTTGCTTAGTCTTGTCTGACTCTTTGCGACCCCATGAATCACAGCACATCAGGCATTCCTGTCCATCACCAACTCCCGAAGTTCACTCAGACTCACGTCCATCGAGTCAGTGATGCCATCCGGCCATCTCATCCTCTGTTATCCCCTTCTCCTCCTGCCCCCAATCTCTCCCAGTATCAGAGTCTTTTCCTATGAGTCAACTCTTTGCGTGAGGTGGCCAAAGTACTGGAGTTTCAGCTTCAGCATCATTCCCTCCAAAGAAATCCCAGGGCTGATCTACTTCAGAATGGACTGGTTGGATCTCCTTGCAGTCCAAGGGACTCTCAAGAGTCTTCTCCAACACCACAGTTCAAAAGTATCAATTTTTCAACACTCAGCTTTCTTCACAGTCCAACTCTCACATCCATACTTGACCACTGGAAAAACCATAGCTTTGACTAAACGGTATCTCCACACCACTGCCCTTTCCAACCTTCAACGTGGGATAGCTCCTCTAGGCCCTCCTGCACCTGTGCAGCCACAGCTCCTGGAGGTTNACACTCAGCTTTCTTCACAGTCCAACTCTCACATCCATACTTGACCACTGGAAAAACCATAGCTTTGACTAAACGGTATCTCCACACCACTGCCCTTTCCAACCTTCAACGTGGGATAGCTCCTCTAGGCCCTCCTGCACCTGTGCAGCCACAGCTCCTGGAGGTTGGGTTGTTCCATCCAGCTGCAGCCCCTGGCCTCGGGCGCCGGGCACTGCCTCTGGTCTCAGGCATAGGATGGCTCCCCCCTGCTGCCACCTCTGACCTCTGACAAGGAGTGGCTCCTTTCAGCCGCCCCCCCACCCCCCCACCCCNAGAGTTGACTCACTGGAAAAGACTCTGATGCTGGGAGGGATTGGGGGCAGGAGGAGAAGGGGACGACCGAGGATGAGATGGCTAGATGGCATCACTGACACGATGGGCATGAGTCTGAGTGAACTCCGGGAGTTGGTGATGGACAGGGAGGCCTGGCGTGCTGAAATTCATGGGATCTCAAAGAGTCGGACACGACTGAGTGACTGAACTGAACTGAACTGACTAGACGGACTTTGTTCATATAGTAATGTCTCTGCTTTACAATATGTTATCTAGATTTGTCATAACTTTTCTTCCAAGGAGTAAGCATCTTTTACTTTTCTGGCTGCAATTACCATCTGCAGTGATTTTGGAGCCTCAAAAAATAAAGTCTGACACTGTTTCCACTCTTTCCCCATCTACTTCCCATGAAGTGATGGGACTGGATGCCATGATCTTTGTTTACTGAATGTTGAGCTTTAAGGCAACTTTTTCACTCTCCTCTTTCACTTTCATCAAGAGGCTTTTTAGTTCCTCTTCACTTTCTGCCATAAGGGTGGTGTCATCTGNTGACACTGTTTCCACTCTTTCCCCATCTACTTCCCATGAAGTGATGGGACTGGATGCCATGATCTTTGTTTACTGAATGTTGAGCTTTAAGGCAACTTTTTCACTCTCCTCTTTCACTTTCATCAAGAGGCTTTTTAGTTCCTCTTCACTTTCTGCCATAAGGGTGGTGTCATCTGTATATCTGAGGTTATTGATATTTCTCCCAGCAATCCTGATTCCAACTTGTGTTTCTTCCAGTCCAGTGTTTGTCATGATGTACTCTGCATATAAGTTAAATAAGCAGGGTGACAATATACAGCCTTGACATATTCCTTTTCCTATTTGGAACCAGTGTTTTTTTTCCATGTCCAGTTCTAACTATTGCTTCCTGGCCTGCATATAGATTTCTCAAGAGGCAGGTCAGCTGGTCTTGTATGCCCATCTCTTTAAGAATTTCCCGCAGTTTATTGTGTAGATCACAAAAAACTGTGGATAATTCTTAATGAGATGGGAATACCAGACCACTTTACTTGCCTTCTGAGTATCCTGCATGCATTTCAAAAGCAACGGTTGGATTTGGACATGGAAAAATGGACTGATTAAAAAATGATAAAAGAGAACAAGTCTGTATATTGTCACTTCGTTTATTTGACATCTATGCCAAGTACCTCATGCAAAATGGCAGGCTGAATGAATCACAGGCTAGAATCAAGATTGCCAGGAGAAATATCAACAACCTCAGGTATGCAGATGACACCATTATAAGGGCAGAAAGTGAAGAAAAACTACAAAACCTAATAATGAAAGTGAAAGTGAAGAGAGAAAAATCTTAAAACTCAGCATTCAAAAAATTGTAAACCTGGTATCCAGTCCCATCACCTCATTGCAGGTAGAAGGGGAAAAATTAGAAGCACTAACAAATTCTTTTTCCTTGGGCTCCAAATCACTGTAGACAGTTATTTCAGTCATGAAATTAAAAGATGCTTGCTCCTTCGAAGGAAAGCTATGACACACTTAGGTTTTTTTTTTTTTTTTTTTTTTTTTTTTTTTTTTAATACAAACTAGTATATTAAAAAGCAATGACATTACTTTGTTGACAAATGTCTGTATAGTCAAAGCTATGTTTTTTTTTAATAGTCATGTATAGATATGAGAGTTGGACCATGAAGAAGGCTGAGCGCTGAAAAACTGATGCCTCCAAATTGTGGTGCTCGAGAAGATTCTTGAGAGTCCCTTGAACAACAAGGAGGTCAAACCAGTCAATCCTAAAGGAAATCAGTCCTGAATATTCATTGAAAGGTCTGCTGCTGAAGCCGAACCTCCAATACTTTGGCCACCTGATGCAAAGAACTGACTCACTGGAAGAGAGCCAGGTGCTGGGAAAGATTGAAGAAAAAGCAGAAGGTTGTAGAAGATGACTGATTCACCGACCAACATCACTGATTCAATGGACATAAATCTGAGCAAACTCCAGGACATAGTAGAGGACCGAGGAGCTTGATGTGCTACATTCCATATGGTCACACAGAGTTGGACATGACTTAGCATATAAACAACAACAATATAACTATTAATCTTACGCTAATTACTTTGACGACTAAGGTCCATCTAGTCAAGGCTATGGTTTTTCCAGTAGTCATGTATGGATGTGAGAGTTGGACTGTAAAGAAGGCTGAGCGCCAAAGAATTGATGCTTTTGAACTATGGTGTTGGAGAGTCCTTTGGACTGCAGTGAGATACAACCAGTCCATTCTGAAGGAGATCAGCCCTGGGATTTCTTTGGAAGGAATGATACTGAAGCTGAAGCTCCAGTACTTTGGCTACCTCATGCGAAGAGTTGACTCACTGGAAAAGACTCTGATGCTAGGAGAGATTGGGGGCAGGAGGAGAAGGGGACGACGGAGGATGAGATGGCTGGATGGCATCACTGACTCGATGAGCGTGAGTCTGAGTGAACTCCGGGAGTTGGTGATGGACAGGGAGGCCTGGTGTGCTGCGATTCATGGAGTTGCAAAGAGTCAGACAGGACTGAGAAACTGAACTGAACTGAACTGAAACTGATTAATTAGCCTTTCTTTAAAACTCTGATGGCCTCAAGACAGCCAGTGTTAAATTAGAAGAGACTCACATAGCCAAATATGGAAAGAAATGACTCAGTTCTGAGAATTACGTTAGAAAACAAATATTATTTTTTAGTGACATATGGAACTGAATGAAATAAAATTGAATTAGAAGGCTAATAGGTTTTTGAAGCAGTTATATTATCATAGATTATGAATATTTTGTAATATGAGCCTTTAAAAGAAAAAACTTACAGATCTCCAAACACAAAACAACAAGAGGAGGACCCTGAGTGTTTTATACACCTCAGCACCTGCCTAAGATGTTGTCAGGGAGAATAATAAATAATGAAAATCACTTGACCATTGGAGTCAAGATTCAGGAAAATGATGAAGAGAATCCTCACAGAGATCCAAATGAACTTTAGGTCAGTGACACACTGTTGATTCTCTGAGATATAAAATGGGACAGTGAGTAATTCAATAACCTAACAAATTACATGGCAGAAAGTATGAAAACAAGGAAATGAAAGCAGACTTTCTAAGGATAAAAATTTCCAAGAACAGTCAGATCATACTTGCATATTTTCTCCTATAAACTATGGTCGAAAAAGAGAAGAAGACATATCAAAAGAGAGCCCACATTCAATTTGGGACTTTGTTGACATGAAAAAAATAGAAGTTAAAAATGAACAGTTTAAAATTTTGTGTAAGAAACACAAAGGCAACTCAGTAGGAGGTACAGATTAATGTATGCCATTATTTCAAATTGTTTCCTTTCATCTGATTAACACAAGTTCTCAAATTTTATCTTTGAAGAAAGCTAAGAACCCTAAAATGGGCTTTTATGGGACATAGAAAAAATATCCCATACTATTTTATAACTTTTATATATGCTCTCTTTTATTAATATCTATTCTGATTTTTCCAAATAACACAAAGAGTTGGCAGTTGGTGAGAATGCAGGTCTAGGCTGTATCACATGCTGGGGTGTGGAAATGACAATTTCATCACATAATTGTTTGTTTGTATGCTGGAGATTCTTTCATTTTGAAATGTGTTTGACATGAAGTGTATATTGGAAAACTTTAATTTGACTTTGAATCTTCAAATAGTGACATTTAAGGGACTTGATACTGGATTAATTCACATTTAGAAAGTACTGCAGAGGAGATAGCATTTTCTGAATATTGCTTCTGCTAAAGGGACCTATGCAGGTATGTATGCTGTGCATGCATGCTATGTGACTTCATTTGTGTACGACTTTTTGTGACCCCGTGGGCTAGAGCCCACCAGGCTCCTCTGTCCGTGGGATTCTCCAGGCACGAATACTGGAGTGGGTTGCCATGCCCCTCTCCACAGTCTTCTCCAATTTCCTTCTTGTTATGACTTTGGATTTTAAAACAGAGGAAAAAATATTTTGGATGTTAATGTCTGTGTGTTTGGAAGATGTCCTTTATGAGCTATAAATATCCATCTCTTTAGCGTTTACTCCAAATGGAGTTTTGCACTTAAATTTGATTCATGTTTGCATCACTAACGTGTCATTTGAGATACTTAATACTTCTATTTACTTTCATAATATGAACATCTCTAGTAATCTGTATTGTACATTGTACTTAGAAATGAGATGGAGAATATACAAAGTTAGTGAATGTCCAATGAAAGTTAGTGTGACCTTGGAATTACCTTAATTATTGTGGAAGATATGGAGAGAGGTAGCTAATAGTTGAGGGCAAAAAATAAACTAACTCAAGAAGTACAGTTTTGGTAACTGAGCATGTAACTGTTTGAATATTAAAAGTACATTTCAGAAGATATATCTTTATATAAACACATTTAAATTATTTGATATCAGTTAGTACTATTCAAAATTCTCCACGCCACACTTCAACAATACATGAACTCTGAATTTTCTGATGCTCACGCTGTTTTTAGAAAAGGCAGAGGAACCAGAGATAAAATTGCCAACATCAAATGGATCATGGAAAAAGCAAGAGAGTTCCAGAAAAACATTTACATCTGCTTTATTGACTATGCCAAAGCCTTTGACTGTGTGAATCACAAGAAACTGTGGAAAATTCTGAGAGAGATAGGAATACCACACCATCTGACGTGCCTCTTGAGAAATGTGTATGCAGGTCAGGAGGCAACAGTTAGAACTGGACATGGAAAAACATGCTGGTTCCAAATAGAAAAAGAAATACATCAAGGCTGTATATTGTCACTCTGCTTATTTAACTTATATGCAGAGTACATCATGAGAAATGCTGGACTGGAAGAAACACAAGCTGGAATCAAGATTGCCAGGAGAAATATCAATAACCTCAGATATGCAGATGACACCGCCCTTATGAGATAAAGTGAAGAGGAACTAAAAAGCCTCTTGATGAAAGTGAAAGAGGAGAGTGAAAACGTTGCCTTAAAGCTCAACATTCAGAAAACGAAGATCACGGCATCCAATCCCATCACTTCACGGGAAATAGATGGGGAAACAGTGGAAACAGTGTCAGACTTTATTTTTCTGGATTCCAAAATCACTGTAGATGGTGACTGCAGCCATGAAATTAAAAGTCGCTTACTCCTTGGAAGAAAAGTTATGACCAATCTAGATAGCATATTCAAAATCAGAGATATTACTTCCCCGACTAAGGTCTATCTAGTCAAGGCTATGGTTTTTCCAGTAGTCATGTATGGCTGTGAGAGTTGGAGTGTGAAGAAGGCTGAGCACTGAAGAACTGATGATTTTGGACTGTGGTGTTGGAGAAGACGCTTGAGAGTCCCTTGGACTGAAAGGAGATCCAATCAGTCCATACTGACGGAGATCAGTCCTGGGATTTCTTTGGAGGAAATGATGCCAAAGCTGAAGCTCCAGTACTTTGGCCACCTCATGGGAAGAGTTGACGCATTGGAAAAGACTGATGCTGGGAGGGATTGGGATCAGGAGAAGAAGGAGACGACCGAGGATGAGATGGCTGGATGGCATCACTGACTTGATGGACATGAGTCTGAGTGAACTCCAGGAATTGGTGATCGACAGGGAGGCCTGGCGTGCTGTGATTCATGGAGTCACAAAGAGTCGGACACGACTGAGTGACTGAACTGAACTGAACTGAACAGAGTTGGAAACAACTGAAGCAACTTAGCAGCAGCAGCAAATATTATTTATGCTTCGCAAGATACTAGTTACCTCTGAAAACAAAACAATTGGGCGAAATCAGGAAACTGTATGTATTTAAGAACACAATTCTCTGTATACATTTTTCTTTTATTATTTCTTGCATTCTACACGTTGTAGGCAGCCAGCATTCTAATATACGCTGCATGAAGCTTAATTTTCTGAATGGAATTTTAAGAGTCTTAATCTTTAATTCACAATATATATCTAAATCAGTCTTATTTTACATTGGTTATTTTAGGATACCATGCATGCTAAGCATTTATAACTCAGATGTGTTCTTTAGTAAATGTATTTGAAACCTTTTCTATTCTTTTGATTTTAATCTGTCAATCAGAAATATATTATTATTATATTATCTCTGCTGTCTTGTTCCTCTAGTTCTTTTATTTTAAATCTTTTTTTATTGAGTAATTTATTTTTCTGGAATTGAGTTTCAGGAGTTGCTTGTATATTTTTGAGATTAATTCTTTGTAAGTTGCTTCATGCTATAATTTTCTCCCATTCTGAAGGCTATCTTTTCACCTTGCTTATAGATTCCTTTGTTGTGCAAAAACTTTTAAGTTTAATTAGGTTCCATTTGTTTACTTTTGCTTTCATTTCCAATACACTGGAAGGTGGTTCATAGAGGATCCTGCGTTATGTCGGAGAATGTTTTGCCTATGTTTTACTCTAAGAGTTTTATGGTTTCCGGTTTTATATTTAGATCTTTAATCTATTTTAAGTTTATTTTTATGTATGGTGATATAAAGTGTTCTTAGATTCATTCTTTTACAAATGGTTGATCAGTTTTCTCAGCACCACTTGTTAAAGTGACTGTCTTTTCTCCCTTGTATATTCTCGCCTCCTTTGTCAAAGATAAGGTTTCCATAGATGCATGGATTTATCTCTGGGCTTTCTATCTTGTTCCATTACAGAAAGTTTTCCAAAGAAGACATACAGATGGCTAACAAACACATGAAAAGATGGTCAACATCACTCGTTATCAGAGAAATGCAAATCAAAACCACAATGAGATACTATCTCACGCTGGTCAGAATGGCTGCTATCCAAAAATTTACAAACAATAAATGCTGAAGAGGGTGTGGAAAAAAGGCAATCTTCTTATACTGTTGGTGGGGATGCAAACTAGTACAGCCACTAGGGAGAATAGTGTGGAGATTCCTTGAAAAACTGGAAATAGAACTGCCATCTGTTCAGTCGCTCAGTCGTGTCCGACTCTTTGTGATCCCATGAATCACAGCACGCCAAGCCTCCCTGTCCATCACCAATACTCGCAGTTCACATAGACTCAAGTTCATCGAGTCAGTGATGCCATCCAGCCATCTCATCCTCGGTTGTCCCCTTCTCCTCCTGTCCCCAATCCCTCCCAGCATCACAGTCTTTTCCAATGAGTCAGCTCTTCGCATGAGGTGGCCAAAGTACTGGAGTTTCAGCTTCAGAATCATTCCTTCCAAAGAAATCCCAGGGCTGATCTCCTTCAGCATGGATTGGTTGGATCTCCTTTCAGTCCAAGGGACTCTCAGGAGTCTTCTCCAACACCATGATTCAAAAGCATTGATTCTTCGGCACTCAGACTTCTTCACAGTCCGACTCTCACATGCATATGACCTAGCAATCCCATTGCTGGGCATACACACTGAAGACACCAGAACTGAAAGAGACACGTGTACCCCAATGTTCATCACAGCACTGTTTTTAATAGCCAGGACATGGAAGCAACCTAGATGTCCATCAGCAAATGAATGGATAAGAAAGCCATGGTATATGTACACAGTGGAATATTACTCAGCCATTAAAGAGTTGAACACGACTGAGCAACTGAACTGAACTGAACTGAACTGAAAGAAAATTCATTTGATTCATTTCTAATAAGGTGGATGAAACTGGATCCTGTTATACAGGATGAAGTAAGCTGGAAAATAAAACACCAATACAGTATACTAACACACATATATATGGAATTTAGAAAGATGGTATTGATAACCATATATGCGAGACATCAAAAGAGACACTGATGTATTGAACAGTCTTTTGGACTCTGTGGGAGAAGGTGAGGGTGGGATGATCTGAGAGAATAGCATTGAAACATGTTTATTATCATGTATGAAACAAATCACCAGTCCAGGTTCAATGCATGAGGCAAGGTGCTCAGGGCTTTTTCCCTGGGATGACCCAGAGTGATGGGATGGGGAGGGAGGTGCGAGGGGAGTTCAGTATGGGGAACACATGTAAACCCATGGATGATTCATATCAATGTATGCCATAAAAACCACTAAAGTATTATAATTAGCCTCCAACTAAAATAAATTAATTTAAAAATAATCTTATTTTTAAAATTTTTACTATGTTGTGTTTGTTTATTTTTGGTCCTTTATCATCTGCATTCTGTTTTTCAAGCTTTTTCTTCACAACAGATTCAATTCTTTGCAATGTTAATTTTATTATTATTTTTTTCACCTTCTGTTGTTTATTCTAATGTCTAATTACTTTTTCTTATATTCTCTGGATTTTTCCCCTGTTGCCTCAAAAATAAAAAAAAAAATCAAAAAAAAAGAAAGAAAGAAAAGAAAAAAAGAAAAAGAAGCACTTATTTTAAATAAAAGACTGCTGCTTTAGAATTTGTCTCTTGCTTTACAAAGTCTAATTTAAACTAACCTTACTGTAGTTTACAATTATTGGGTAGTTATTTCCATTTTGCTTATGCTTGGACAGTGCTATGGTTCAGTTCTGTCCTCCACTTTTAATATATTGAAGTGTTAACCACCAGTTTGCCATCAGTTCGGTTCAGTTCAGTTGCTCACTCGTGTCCGACTCTGCAACCCCATGAATCGCAGCATGCCAGGCCTCCCTGTCCATCACCACCTCCCAGAGTTCACTCAAACTCACGTCCATTGACTCGGTGATGCCATCCAGCCATCTCATCCTCTGTCATCCCCTTCTTCTCCTGCCCGTATCCCTCCCAGCATCAGGGTCTTTTCCAGTGAGTCAACTCTTCTCATGAAGTGGCCAAAGTACTGGAGTTTCAGCTTCAGCATCATTCCTTCCAAAGAACACTCAGGGCTGATCTCCTTTAGGAAGGACAGGTTAAATCTCCTTGTAGTCCAAGGGACTCTCAAGAATCTTCTCCAACACCACATTTCAAAAGCATCAATTCTTAGGTGCTCAGCTTTCTTCACAGTCCAACTCTCGCATCCATACATGACCACTGGAAAAACCTTGACTAAACAGACCTTTGTTGGCAAAGTAATGTCTCTGCTTTTCAATATGCTATCTAGGTTGTTCATAACTTTTCTACCAAGGAGTAAACGTCTTTTAATTTCATGGCTGCAGTCACCATCTGCAGTGATTTTGGAGCCAAAAATGATAAAGTCTGACACTGTTTCCACTATTTCCTCATCTATTTCCCATGAAGTGATGGAACCAGATGCCATGATCTTCATTGTGACCTTATTTGGAAGTAGTATATTTGTAAATGATCAGCTTAAGTTGAAGTCATTAGAGTGAGTTCTGGTCCAACATGACTGCATGTCTTTATAAAAAGAGGAAATTTGGACATATAGACAAACATATACATAGGGAGAATGTCATGTGGAGATTGAAGTTACACCGCTACAAGCAAAGGAACTACCAGAAGATTGAGAAAGATCTGAAACAAATCCTTTACTAACACCTTCAGAGGGAGCATTGACCTGCTGATAACTTGTTCTCAGAATTCTAGCCTCCAAAACTGCAAGCAGTAAATTTATGTATTTTTTACCCAGGTTTGCTGCTTTCTTACAGCAGACCTAGTAAACTAATATGGGCCAGTGGAAGATGGTGATGATGATCTGGTTGCTAAGTCATGTCCAACTCTGTGACCCCATGGACTGTAACCTGCCAGGCTCCTCTGTCTGTAGGATTTTCCAAGCAAGAATACTGGAGTGGACTGTAATTTCCTTCTCCAGGGGATCTTCCCGACCCAGGAATCGAACCCAGGTCTCCTGCATTGCAGGCAGATTCTTTACCAACTGAGCTATGAGGGGGAGCAATGGAAGATATAAGGCCTTTATCTCTGCTTTATATAGCGAGGATTGGCTATTTTGTATTGAAGAATGTGTGTGTGTGTTTTTTTTCAAGGTAGGATAGTGAACTGAGCATCATGACTGACATGGACATGTTTTATTAAAAAGGTAGTTAGAATACTCAAGCTCTGCTAACACTTCTGAGATTTTGGTAACTGTTCAAGTCTGGAGATGTGCCCACTTAACACTTCCATTGAGGAATAGCCTCTGAGAATTGGACAGTTTTCTTCTAGTTATTATATATCTTTCTATTTTATTGTTGCCTCGGAGAAAGACAAAATTATTGCTCATTTAATCTGTCTTTCTTAAGTTCCAAGCTAAAGTAGGAACAAATTATGGTATTGTGGTATACAAATTTGATTTCATTCTCTCTTATAGTGGAAGAGGAGATTAATGAGAATTTTCAAAATTCAATACCATTGTAAGTTAGGGGCCTGCAAAGTAGATATCTGAGTAGGTCTGTTTCTGTGCTCTGCTTCAGGATCTTCTGTTTCTTTCTTGTTGTTCTTGAGTCAATTTTTTTTTTTTCTTTTTTGTGGAAGTGGGGAGGCAGTTGGAGGATGCAAGCGTGTATTAAGAACAGAACAGTTTCATGAACAAATTTTATTATCTTAACAATATTTCTCATTTAAGCTTTTTCAGACTTTAAGCTTGAAGGACTATTTAACATAATTTAAAATTGTATGTTTATTAATTCCATAGCCCATTAAGAAAATGAAAACAATCAGAACTATGAGCAATCTCAGAAGTGGTTTTCTTTTCTCGTGCTTCGTTGTTTCTTTTGAGCTCGGATGCACAGTTCATTAGAATTTTCATCACGTCTGGCTTCCATTTACTATTTGTACCTCTCCCTCATGTATATTTAAGTGATATTTCTAGATGCATTATGTTATGAGCAAGGTATTTCCTCACCTTTACCCCTGCTCCAACAATACACACACACACACACACACACACACACACACACACACACACCATACCTTGACACAGACTATGATCAGTATAATCTGCAGCTCCAATGTAAACTATGTTGCTGATTTACATCAACATGTACACTTGGCTATTTTTACCATCGCTTATATTTTTCCATGTATTCTGTCTCTTTATATTAAAATTTGTTCGAGTTTTCCAAAGTTATTTTCTATGAAAATAATGGAGGAATATTTTTATAAAAGTAAGTAATAAGTTAACCCTGAAACTAACTTGTAAATTTTTGTCATGAACTATATTTTTGTCTGAACTATATGAAAGAGAAACACCCAGAGTTCCTCTAAAATGAGTAGGACCCTTTCTTAGCTGTCAGTCTTACTGGAGGCCTTATGCTTTTTTTTCTTAATATATTCTTGACCATTTCTTTATGTGTATGAAAATCCAATGAGAATTCTGAGCACATATTATTTCACTCTGTCACTTTGCTTTGCATCTTTAGAAGTGTATCGGCTTCAGAACATATTCTAAATTTTTCCCTTAAGATTGATGAATAAGAACTTTTCTTATTAAATATTGATACATTAGGCTGTTATTATTTGGTAACAACCAATTTCATTTCAAATAATCTGTTATTTTGCTTTTCCAAATAAAGTAGTGGATTTTAAAATATTATGTTTACTCTGATCATTTCTTTTATGTTCTCCTGTGGATTTTAGCTTCACCAGTGTATGATCGCATTGTCCTCATGAGTATATGTGTATATATATATATTCATCACATATCCACACTGATCCAGATATACTGTGTAAACTAGAATCTAAAAGACTAAAGACAAAGTGTTTGGTGTCATCGCCTATGAAAAGTGATGAATATGTGATAGAATATGATACACACAGATTACAGTAAGAAATACAAACATTAGTGAAGCAGTGAGAAACAGATGTGGTTTTCCGCTGAGGATGTGAAAGTATGTCGAGGAGTGTTCAGAGAAAGATAATAAATGGTAAAGACTGAGGAGTGACACTTCAGTGTGAATGGTTTTCCAATCATGCCTAAGAAATCATTATTCAGACTTCCAAATCGCTTACTGCAATTTTGTAAAAATAAATAGCAGCAGTTATTTGTAGAACTACTGTTGTCCCCCCACCCTCCCCCCAAACTGCTTTATTATTCTTAGGGCATTTATTTGCACTTTGGGTCAAATTGGTATCCCTCGAGCTTAACGTCTGATCTAGCAAATGGAAAGTTTCTATTAAGTGTTTACTAATGGCACTAGACATTGGTTTCATTTTTTGTAATAGTCTAGAAATATATTTTCTCACAATACATTAATTATTATGAAATTGCATTTGAATATCTTGGTAAGTTAAAACCAACTGTTATAATTCAGAGCAGGAAGCAAAAAGATTCCCGAACATCATTTTACTATTAAAGTAAAATTCAGTTTTGTATTTTGTTTCATTTTGATTATTTTATTTTAAAAATGGATGAATAATGCCCAGTATATTTGTAAAGGAAGAACCAAACCCTTGGACTTACAGTAAAAATAGTTCATGATTACTGATATTTTATGAAACATTGGTGATTTAAAATATACTTCTAAACTAGTTCTAAGTGATTTACAGGTGATTATCACAAATCCCTGTGAGTTAAACTTTTCAGTTAACATTCACATTATGAATAACCTTATCTTGCAGATTAAAATCTCACACACTGAAAATTAAGATAATGTGCTGTCACGCAGTAAGTGACTAAACTGCAGCTTGAAACAGCTCATTGGAGTAAAAAGTCTATGTTCTTAATAAAGACATTATACAGGCTCAATAAAGCAATTATGCAACCGTCTCTTATTAAAATTCCATGCATTAATATTTTAAAAAGAAGCCCTAACCCAAAGCACAGAATTTAGAAACTAAAATTTACACCTAAATTTATGATACTTAAGGAAACTTTGAATTACTGTTTCAGTAAG
The DNA here is from genome assembly GCA_006410615.1 of Neotragus moschatus. Taxonomy (NCBI): domain Eukaryota; kingdom Metazoa; phylum Chordata; class Mammalia; order Artiodactyla; family Bovidae; genus Neotragus; species Neotragus moschatus. The sequence continues at coordinate 110,710 of SJYA01000937.1, read as the reverse complement.
CTAAGTTTCTAAATCTGTCCTTATAAAAAATGGATCATGCTTACAGTATATTTCTTTCAGAGTTGTTATGGAGCTTGTATAACTTAAGGAGAATATTAAATTTATGAAACTTAACTGAGAAAACTGTTCCAAGTAAAACCAATATTTTGACAATCCTTAGAGATATTTAAGAATTAATTTTCAGTTAAAAAAAATGTCCAAGTTTTGTTTGCTTGTCTGTTTTTAAATCTTTAGATAAATTTGATCTTACTTTTAGGGTGAAAGTGTCATCATGTTGTAATATTGCATGGAGATCAATAAGCTAGCATTTAGAGCTAAGGTGGCAAATAATACTTTGAGTAAGAATAGTAATAACATACACACCAAGGATTAAATATACATTGATAATAAAGTGGCAGCATAACAAAAAAGGAGAGAACAGAGAATGTTAGATTTTATCTTTGTTAATCCTCCTAGACTTCTGGCCTTCACAGATAACTCAGTGGTAAATAATCTTTGCCAATTCAGGAGATACTGGAGACAGGTTTGATCCCTGGGTTGGGAAGATCCCTTGGAACAACCCAGTCCAGTATTCTTGCCTTGGAGAATCCCATGAACAAAGGAGCCTGGTGGGCTGCAGTTCATGTCACTGCAAAGAGTCAGACATGACAGAGCACTCGTGTGTTAGGCTTCTAAAAATATCTTTAAAGCAAAATATCTAACTTCAAAGAGTCATTCTATGACCACATGTAATTTTTACTCTTCATATTTATTATCAAATTTCTATTTTATTATTTAGACCAACATCATCAAATATTCTTATGGCCCAAAGATAAATTTCATTCTTGAAACTTATAGATATCACAAACAGTGGTAATACAAAATAAATAAATAAACTTATTGTTTTAAACATAGTGTTGTGAGAAGTATATAGATCTTTCAGTTTCAATAACTGGATGACCTTTGGTAATATATCAGTTTATATTCTGATAAATATAATGTTTTTTCTGTATGATTACACCTATAATGGAGAATACCATTTAAAGACAATTGTAAAAAAACTCAGGAATGAGGGTGTTGCCTGTTGTAAATTTAAATCATGATTGAATTTTCTTAAGGAAGAACCATGATCCTTTTGTAAAATTTCTTCATGTATTACTTGCAATGCATTAAGTAATATATTTGTAAATTGTTGTCATGGGCTATATTCAGATAAGAAGTACAAAATATATGTATTTCTGTGTTTGTACATTTGATTTTACATTGAAAAGGGTCACAAAATTGTAATAGAGCTAGAATATGTTGAATATTTGTAATTTTATTGGAAATTATGTGCAAAAAATCAAAATTTGTATCTGAAAAAGAAATAAGCTTTCCTTTTTCCTTAAGTATCTAAAGCTGCAATCTCAATTTCATCAATTTTTATTCTTACCTTCCTTATCAATCCTATAGAAGTTGACTTCCACCTTCACTTTCTTACTGTGACACTTTTATAAAAGTTATGTATTAAATAAACTAATTTATTAGCTGTTGTTGTTTAGTCTCTAAGTCATATCCAATTCTTTTGCGATCTCATGGACTATATAATCCACCAGGCTCCATTCTACATGGGATTTCTCAGCCAAGAACAATGGAATGGGTTGCCATTTCCTTTCTAGGGGGTCTTTTTGATCCAGGGATTGAACCCATGTCTACTAATTATCCTACTTGGTAGGAAGATTCTTTAGCACTGAGTCACCCCTGTCAACACAAATAGACTAACTGGAAAATATAATGCATATATAGCATACCACCCCATGCAAATTGACAAATAATAATAATAGCAGATTTTAACCACACCATACATAGCTTTCCATTACTGATGCTTGTAGATCACTGCACTTAACAACTGCAAGATATACTTTTTAAAAAATTGAATACATAAGAAAAAATTATGAAAAATGACCTAAATTTTATAATGTTAAGTCTCATTACGTTAAAAATATTATATGCAATACTCAGAGTGAAAGTAAAGTGATAATGTTGACAACACATTCAAAACTAACTGAGGATGATACTTCTTACAAGTATAAAATTATGGTATATAGGAAAAAGAATACATAAAAGAAAGTTTCTCCCTGCACATTTATGGTAGAAACTGATATCTCTCCACATAATGAATTAATTATTTTATATTAAATAAAAAAATATAATATCTGTATACACTTCATCAAGCTTAGAAGAAGAGATTGCTAGCATTTTTATTTGTAGCCAAATCATGTCTGTGATTATCACATTTTCAGATAAACAAAGCAATATTCTCTTTAATGTCATTATCAAATACATTTATCAGCTCTAATATATTGTAATACAGTAAATCTGATTTTCCATGTAGTAAAATTTTCTCTTTTATCCAGCAAAGCAGGCAGGCACCTACATAGTCTTAGATATGAAAGTCATAAATTTAAGAAAATGATTGTGATGTTGTAACTATTATTTTTAAAGGTATAAGTTGCTCAAGTCTTAATGATATCCATCTCAACTGAAATTGTTTGGGTTAGTGATGTTCCAGGTAGATTTGAAACTTGTACATAAGCTAATATCTAGTGTTTGTGATGATACAGAGAAAATAGAGGAAAACCTGAAGAATAAGGAATAGAGGTGGACAAACTGATAATGAAAATTGATGACGGAAAATCTTTATAGTAGTTTGGGAGTGTGTGTTTGGTGATTAGAATACTTAGTGTTGCTACTGAAAATGAAATATGGTCAAGCTCCCCCAACGCAACACATTTTGTGAAATGTCACTCTGGCATTAAGTCTCTTAGATTTATACATACTGAAAAGGTCTCTGCCTTGTGTAAGGATAATAACATACTCCACCACCAATACACATGAGAATTAAGACAGTTTCAAACAATGACTATAAACAGAAACATTGCTTATTTTTAATCAACAGTGCTACTATTTTCTTTCATTAAATATATGTTATTTTAAATATACTGTAATTTTTGACTTTTTTAATTTTTTTAAGCTATGAAGAATGATGTTCTAGCAAACTATAAGCCAGTGCTACTAAGCATATGAAATAATTATAGGTTATAAAAATATGGACTCAGAGGAGACAGGATCCTACTTTTCAACAGTCATTTTATGTTTTTCAGTGCCAAATTGTTTCTGACTCTGGCCTTTAACACTTCCATATTGTACAGTTGCATGGCTTAAAATTGTGTGGATAAATACATATGCTAAATTCAACACTCTTGATCACAAAAAATCGTGGAAAATTCTTAAAGAGATGGATTACCAGAACACCATACATGCCTCCTGAGAAATCTGTAGGCAGGTAAAGAAGAAACAGTTAATTTTAATTAGGCCTCATTTGTTTATTTTTGCTTTTATTTTCAATATTCTTGGAGGTGGGTGAGAGAGGATCCTGCTGTGGTTTATGTCAGAGAGTGTTTTGCTTATGTTTTCCTCTAGAATTTTTATAGTTTCCAGTCTTACATTTAGATCTTTAATCCATTTTGTGTTTAGTTTTGTATATGATATTAGAAAGTGATCTAGTTTCATTATTTTACAAGTGGTTGACCAGTTTTCTCAGCACTACTTGTTAAGGAGATTGTCTTTTATCCATTGTATATTATTGCCTCCTTTGTCAAAGATAAGGTGTCCATAGGTGTATGGATTTATCTCTGGGCTTTCTCTTTTGTTCCATTGATCTATATTTCTATCTTTGTGTCAGTACCATACTGTGTCGATGACTGTGGCTTTGTAGTAAAGACTGAAGTCAGGCAGGTTAATAAAAGAAACTATAAGCAAGGTGAAAAGACAGCTTTCAGAATGGGAGAAAATAATAGCAAACAAAGCAATGGACAAAGAATTAATCTTAAAAATATATAAGCAACTCCTGCAGCTCAACTGCAGAAAAATTAATGACACAATCAAAAAGTGGGCCAAAGAACTAAACATGCATTTATTCAAAGAAGACATACAGATGGCTAACAAACACATGAAGAGATGCTCAACATCACTCATTATCAGTTCAGTTCAGTCACTCAGTCATGTCCTACTCTTTGTGACCCCATGAATCACAGCACACCAGGCCTCCCTGTCCATCACCAACTCCCGGAGTTCACTCAGACTCACGCCCATCAAGTCAGTGATGCCATCCAGCCATCTTGTCCTCTGTCGTCCCCTTCTCCTCCTGCCCCCAATCCCTCCCAGCATCAGAGTCTTTTCCAGTGAGTCAACTCTTCTCATCACTCATTATCAGAGAAATGCAAATCAAAACCACAATGAGATACCATTTCACACCAGTCAGAATGGCTGCAATCCAATAGTCTACAAGCAATAAATGCTGGAGAGGGTGTGAAGAAAAGGGAATCCTCTTACATTGTTGGTGGGAATGCAAACTAATACAGCCACTATGGAGAACTGTGTGGAGATTCCTTAAAAATCTGGAAACAGAACTGGCATATGACCAAGCAATCCCACTACTGGGTATACACACTGAGAAAACCAAAACTGAAAGATACAGATGTATCCCAATATTCATCGCAGCACTGTTTATAATAAACAGGACTTTGAAGCACCCTAGATGTCCATGAGCAGACAAATGGATAAGAAACCCATGGCACATATACACAATGGAATATTACTCAGCCATTAAAAAATACATTTAAATCAGTTATAATTAGGTGGATGAAACTGGAGCCTATTATACAGAGTGAAGTAAGCCAGAAAGAAAAACATTAATACAGTTTACTAACACATATATATGAAATTTAGAAATATGATAATGATAACCCTGTATGCAAGACAGCAAAAGAGACACAGATGTATAGAACACTTGTTTGGAATCTGTGGGAGAGGTCAAGGGCAGGATGATATGGGAGAATGGCATTGAGACAGGTAAATTATCACATGTGAAATGAATCGCCAGTCCAGGTTCGATGCATGATACAGGGTGCTCAGGGCTGGTGCACTGGGATTACCCAGAGGCACGGGAGTGAGAAGGAAGTGGGAGGGAGGTTCAAGATGGGGAACACATGTACACCAATGGCAGACTCATGTCAATGTATGGCAAAACCAATAACATATTGTAATGTGAAAAAAATAATTAATTTTTAAAATTAAAAAAAAGTGCACATTGTGGAATCTAAAAAAAAAAAAAGAAAAAGAAAAAGAATGCAAAAAAGAAAAACACACACACACACTTGTAATTTAGTAACATTATCAAGGGAATCATTGGAAATGAAAATGAATACTTATGTAATTATGTTAATAAACTTGTATTCAAACTCTTGAAAAAAAAAATCAGAAGCAGGAGTTAGAACTGGACATGGAATAACAGCGTGGTTCCAAATGAGGAAAGTAGTACGTCAAGGCTGTATATTGTCACTCTGTTTATTTGCCTTATATACAGAATACATCATGTGAAATGCCTGGCTGGATGATGCACAAGGTGGAATCAAGATTGCTGGGAGAAATATCAGTAACTTCAGATATACAAATTACACCACTTTTATGGCAAAAAGCGAAGAACTAAAGAGCTTCTTGGTTGAAGTGAAAGATGAGACTGAAAAAGTTGGCTTAAAACTCAACAGTCAGAAAACTAAGAGCATGACATCTGGTCCCATCACTTCATGGAAGATAGATGGGAAAACAGTGGAAACAGTGGCTGATCTTATTTTGGAGTGATCCAAAATCACTGCAGATGGTGACTGCAGCTGTGAAATTAATACATTTGCTCCTTGAAGAAAAGCTGTGACCAACCAAGGCAGCATGTTAAAAAGAAGAGATATTACTTTGCCAACAAAAGCCCATCTAGTCAAAGGTATGTTTTTTCCAGTAGTAATCTATCCATGTGTGAGTTGGACTATAAAGAAAACTGAGTGCTGAAGAACTGATGCTTCAAACTATAATGTTGGAGAAGATCTTGAGAGTCCCTTGGACTGCAAGGAGATCCAACCAGTCCATCCTAAAGGAAATCAGTCCTGACTGTTCACTGGAAGGACTGATGCTGAAGCTGAAACTCTAATACTTTGGTCACCTGATGGGAAGAACTGATTCACTTGAAAAGAACCTGATTCTAGGAAAGCTTGAAGGCAGGAGGAGAAGGGGATATCAGAGGATGAAGTTTTTGGATAGCATCACCTACTCAATAAACATGAGTTTGATCGAGGGCCAGGAAGGGGTGATGGATGGGGAAGCCTGGCATGCTGCAGTCTATGGAGTCGCAAAGAGTCGGACATGACTGAGTGACTGAACTGAATCAAATCCATGTCTCTTAGAACAGAAAACAATTTATAAACAAAAAGGTACCTATCAGTTCAGTTCAGTCGCTCAGTCGTGTTTGACTCTTTGCGACCCCGTGAATCGCAGCACGCCAGGCCTCCCTGTCCACCACCAACACTCGGAGTTCACAAAGACTCACGCCCATCGAGTCAGTGATGCCATCCAGCCATCTCATCCTCTGTCGTCCCCTTCTCCTCCTGCCCCCAATCTCAACCAGCATCAGAGTCTTTTCCAATGAGTCAACACTTCGCATGAGGTGGCCAAAGTACTGGAGTTTCAGCTTTAGCATCATTCCTTCCAAAGAAATCCCAGGGCTGATCTCCTTCAGAATGGACTGGTTGGATCTCCTTGCAGTCCAAGGGACTCTCAAGAGTCTTCTCCAACACCACAGTTCAAAAGAATCAATTCTTCAGCACTCAGCTTTCTTCACAGTCCAACTCTCACATCCATACATGATCACTGGAAAAACCATAGCCTTGACTAGACGGACCTTTGTTGGTAAAGTAATGTCTCTGCTTTACAATTGCTATCTAGATTTGTCATAACTTTTCTTCCAAAGAGTAAGAGTCTTTTAATTTGATGGCTGCAGTCACCATCTGCAGTGATTTTGGAACCCCCCAAAAATAAAGTCTGACACTGTTTCCGCTGTTTCGCCATCTATTTCCCATGAAGTGATGGAACCGGATGCCATGATATTCAATTTCTACATTTTGAGCTTTAATCCAACTTTTTTACTCTCCTCTTTCACTTTCATCAAGAGGCTTTTGAGTTCCTCTTCACTTTCTGCCATAAAGGTGGTGGTCATCTGTATATCTGAGGTTATTGATATTTCTCCTGGCAATCTTGATTCCAGCTCGTGCTTCCTCCAGCCCAGCATTTCTCATGATGCACTCTGCATATATGTTAATAAGCAGGGTAACAATATACAGCCTTGATGAACTCCTTTTCCTATATGGAACTAGTGTGATTTTCCATGTCCAGTTCTAACTGTTGCTTCCTGATCTGCATATAGGTTTCTAAAGAGGAAAGTTAGGTGGTCTGGTATTCCCATCTCTTTCAGAATTTTCCACCGTTTGTTGTGATTCACACAAAGGCTTTGGCTTAGTCAATAAATCAGAAATAGATGGTTTTTTTTTTTTCTGGAAATCTCTTGCTTTTTCAATGATCCAGCGGATGTTGGCAGTTTGATCTCTGGTTCCTCCGCCTTTTCTAAAACCAGCTTGAACATCTGGAAGTTCACGGATCACATATTGCTGAAGCCTGGCTCAGAGAATTTTGAGCACTACTTCACTAGTGTGTCAGATGAGTGCAATTGTGTAGTAGTTTCATCATTCTTTCATCATTCATCATCAGCCTTTATTTGGGATTGGAATAAAAACTGATCCTTTCCAGTCCTGTAGCCACTGCTGACGTTTCCAGATTTGCTGGCATATTGAGTGCAGCACTTTCACAGCATCATCTTTCAGGATTTGAAATAACTCAACTGGAATTCCATCACTTCCACTAGCTTTGTTCATAGTGATGTTTTCTAAGACCCACTTGATTTCACATTCCAGAATGTATGACTCTAGGTGAATGGTCACACCATCGTGATTATCTTGGTCATGAATATCTTTTTGTACAGTTCTTCTGTGTATTCTTGCCACCTCTCCTTAATATTTTTTTCTTCTGTTAGGTCCATACCACTTCTGTCCTTTATTGAGCCCATCTTTGCATGAAATATTCCCTTGGTTCTCTAATTTTCTTGACGAGATCTCTAGTCTCTCCCATTCTGTTGTTTTCCTCTATTTGCATTGATCGCTGAAGAAGGCTGTCTTATCTCTGCTCGCTAATCTTTGGGACTCTGCATTCAGATGCTTAAATCTTTCCTTTTCTCCTTCGCTCTTGGCTTCTCTTGTATTCACAGTTATTTTTAAGGCCTCCCCAGTCAGCCATTTTGCTTTTTTGCATTTCTTTTCCATGGGGATTTTCTTGATTCCTGTCTCGTGTACAATGTCACAAACCTCCATTCATAGTTCACCAGGCATTCTATCAGATATAGTCCCTTAAATCTATTTCTCACTTCCACTGTATAATCATAAGGGATTTGATTTAGGTCATACCTGAATGGTCTAGTGGTTTTCCCTACCTTCCTCAATGTAAGTCTGAATTTGGTAATAAGGAGTTCATGGTCTGAGCCACAGTCAGTTCCTGGTCTTTTTTTTTTTTTTTTTTTTTTCCTGACTGTATAGAGCTTCTCCATCTTTGGCTACAAAGAATATAATCAATCTGATTTCAGTGTTGCCCATCTGGTGATNTCATACCTGAATGGTCTAGTGGTTTTCCCTACCTTCCTCAATGTAAGTCTGAATTTGGTAATAAGGAGTTCATGGTCTGAGCCACAGTCAGTTCCTGGTCTTTTTTTTTTTTTTTTTTTTTTCTGTATAGAGCTTCTCCATCTTTGGCTGCAAAGAATATAATCAGTCTGATTTCAGAGTTGACCATCTGGTGATGTGCATGTGTAGAGTCTTCTCTTGTGTTGTTGGAAGAGGGTGTTTGCTATGACCAGTGCATTTTCTTGGCAAAACTCTATTAGCCTTTGCCCTGCTTCATTCTGTATTCCAAAGCTAAATTTGCCTATTACCCCAGGTGTTTCTTGACTTCCTACTTTTGCATTCCAGTCCCCTATAATGAAAAGGACATCTTTTTTGGATGTTAGTTGTAAAAGGTCTTGTAGGTCTTCATAGAATTGTTCAACTTCAGCTTCTTCAGCATTACTGGTTGGGGCATAGACTTGGATTACTGTGATATTGAATGGTTTGCCTTGGAAACGAACAGAGATCATTCTGTCGCTTTTGAGATTGCATCCATGTACTGCATTTTGGACTCTTTTGGTGACCATGATGGCTGCTCCATTTCTTCTGAGGGATTCCTGCCCACAGTAGTAGATTTAATGGTCATCTGAGTTAAATTCACCCATTCCACTCCATTTTAGTTCGCTAATTCCTAGAATGTTGACATTCACTCTTGCCATTTCCTGTTTGACCACTTCCAATTTGCCTTGATTCTTGGACCTGACATTCCAAGTTCCTATGGCAGTAGGTAATTGGAAAAATCCAAAATGATTTCATTAAACCAGTTTTCCAGTTTGAGATATGAAAAATTAGAATTTCTGTGATATAAGTCATGGTTTACAGACATATTTGGTATTGAATAATAGCAAACTGGGCCTTCCCTGGAGGCTCAGCAGTAAAGAGTTCACCTGCCTATGTATAAGTCATGAGTTTGATTTGTGAGTTGGAAAGATACCCTGGAGAGACAAATGGCAATCCACTTTGGTATTCTGGCCTGGGAAATCCCATGGATAGAGGAGCCTGGCAGGGTACAGTCCTTGGGCTCTCAAAGAGTCAGACATGACTTAACGACTAAATAAAAACAGTAATAGCAAACTTATGAAATTAATGATTCTCCCCCAAATGAAAAGAATAATTCAAGGAAGCATTTGTATACAATGTATAAGGATTTTTTTCAGAATTCCTGAAGCATATGCACAAATCATAAGTAACCAAATTAAAAATGATTTCTTCATGGGTTCTGCATTTTTATATAATTATTAATGCATATATATTTTAGTTTTAATGAATATATATAAACATAAATATTTTATATGGGTGTCATTTTATTACATATTGATGACTTAAATATTTCATGACAAGATACACTTAATATTTCCAAACACAAAAATACTTTTAAAGGAATATTTTAAGTGATTTTCTTGCTTAAATATTGTGATGTTTTAACATTTTTCTTGACTTTTGTAAATTCTCCCACACTTATATGGAGTCATGGATATTTAATTCATAAAATAAATTCTAATTTTAGTTTTCTTCTAAAATCTAAAAATGAATTCCTCATCGTTAAAATTATTCAACACTTTTGTATAAAATAACATTATTTTAAATAACACCAAAATTTTGCTTTATTTTAACCAAACTTAAATTTCAAAATTTCAAAGAAGAAAAAACACATAATATTAGATGTTAAGTTATATTTTATTGTAGGAATTTTTGATTACTGTGTAGAGAATCATGTAAAATATAACTTCATTTTGAATATGTCTTTTTCAAAATCTTAAAATACATCATAAAGAATGCTTGTTAATTTTCAAATCATCTTTTACTAAAAGGAACTGTTGTACAACTTTGTTATTCACCTGTCACAGTAGGGCATAAATTGCACTGATGCCGTTGAGTTGAGAAATCTATATGCAGTGGGGTTAGTTGGATCCAGGGTTGCAGGAGCTAAGTGGCTGCACTAAATTACCAAGACAGGTGTGCATCGTTACTGAAATGCATGACAAAGCAAATCAGTAATAAGAATATTCTGACATGCAAAGATTTGTGGCGGTGTCCAGTTGGTCATAGTATTTCTAAAAATGAAATAGGTGCACTGTCTACTAAATTTTTACTTCATCTGTGTAAGCAGAAGAGTAGTAGATCAAGTGAACACAAGTCTAATTTAAATCATAAAAAGACTCATAGTCCATCAATGTATTCCCAATATTGAGCCAGTTCACAGACATATAACATCTTGAATGAAGGAAAATATGTATCCTTACAGAAAGAACTTCATTATTATGCCAAAATTTACATTTGTAATCTTTCTTCCACCTTTCCCCCAAAAAATCTATGGACTTTTACAGAGTTATGCACTGGGGAAAAGAAGATGACAAAACTTTTCAGGCATAATGTGCATTTGTTTGGCCTGACACTGATTGCAGACGTCTCAAAATGTCATTCTAGCTTCAGTGGTCACAGTAGGAGCTTATGGAGATCAGCTGATTAATAGAATTTTAACTCAGGTCAGATAAGTTCATGGATTCATAAATATATCCTACAGTTATTTTCTCAGTTCTGAAATTCATAGTTGGAATAGACAAACTGTTTTGGCTGGGTGATTAAGTCTTATTATCAAGGAAAAATTGTCCTGATACTGTACAGTGCATTGTGGGTGCACAAGAATATAACTGTTATATAAGAGATTAATTTCTGTCATACACTATGATTAAAATTAATGGGAAACTACAACAACCCTATTCTGGCAGGGCTACTAATAGTATAGATGCATTAGGAATGAAAGTTTTGATCACATCACCCAGTTAAATACCATGACCATATGGTGTTCTATTTTTATATATTTGAGGAACCTGCATACTATTTTCCATAGCAGCTGCTCTACTTTGCATTCCAATCAAAAATGTACAGGGTGAAGATTTGTCCACATCTTTCCCAACACTCATCTTTTTTAAAAAAAATAGCCATTCTAACAGGTGTGGGGTGATATCTCAATGTACTTTCTAAGTGTATATCACTGATGATTTGTGATGCTGAGCCACTTTTCACAAACCTGTTGGCTGTTTGCATGGCTTCATTGAAGAAATGCTTATTTAAGTCCTTTGCTTATATATATATTTTTAATGAGCTTTTTTTTTATGTTGAGTTGTAGGAATTCCTTATATTTTGGATATTAATTTAGATTTATGGTTGTAATTATGTTTTTTTTCTGATTCCATAGGTTGACTTTATATTTTGCTGATTATTTATTTTGCTGTACAAAAACTTTCTAGTTTGATGTATTCTCACTGGTCAGTTTTTGCTGCTTGTACTTTGTAAAAAATCAGTGTCATGACCAGTGTCAAGAAGCTTTTGTCCTAGTTTTACTTTTAAGTGTTTTTCAGAGTAAGGTCTTACATTCAAGTCTTTGGTCTATTTTGTGTTGATTGTATATAGTGTAACAAGTTCAATTTTATTGTTTTTCCTGTGAATACGCAATCTTCCCACCGTTTGTTGAAGGGACTATCCTTTCCTAATTACATATTTTTGGAACCCTTGTGGAAGATCATTTGACTGAAAATGTATTGGCTTATTTATGGACTCTATTCTGCTCCATTGCTGTATGTCTCAGCTCATATAATATAATCCAGCAATCCTACTTCTGGGTATAGATCTAGAATAATTGAAATCAGATTCTCAAAGAGATATCTGTACTACCATGTTTGTTGCAACATTAGTTCACAAGAAACAATCAGAATGTTCAGTAAGTAATGGATGAATAAGGAAAATGTGGCATGTATGTATACATATAGAAAGGAAAGATTACTCAGCCTTTAAAGGGATACATTGACATATATGACAGCATATATAAACCTGGAAGACATTTCACTAAGTGAAATAAGCCAGTTACAGAAGTACAAATACTGTGTGACTCCACTAACTTGAGATATCTAAAATAGTCAAAATCCTAGAAGCAGAGCAGAGAATGGTGGTTGTCAGGGGCTGGAGAGAGAACAAAATGTGGAATTATTTTTCAGTGAGTGTAAATTTTCAGTTACGCAAGATTACTAAGTTCTAGATATGTGCTACACAACATAATCTTGCTACACAACATAAAACTGTTATTTACACTTAAAAATTTAAGCATGTAGATTTCATGTTAATGCTCTTGCCACAATAAAAATACTATAGTAGCAGAAAGCACTAAAAAATTTATGACTGATCACTGAGGTGATTACTGAACACAAAAGGAATATAAAATGGACAAAGAATGTGGTTTAAAATACCTCTTACAGTTGGGTGACTAATTGCAGAAATAAGAACTGCAATTATTCTTAGAACTTCTTTTCTATTTTTGATAAATATGCTTGTGTGTGTAGGTATATGAAATCATATTTGGTTTCTTCTATTTCTTATCCCTTTACTTCTAATAAGTATTAACTTTAAGGTAGTTAGGCTACAGAGTAACAAGGAGAAGAGTGACATCACCCAAGGATTTTCCATCCTCTTCTGAAGAAAGGATTAAGTTGTATGCAGGAAAGCTGTATCATGCTAGTAAGTAATATGACTTGGTTATTGTCTTTACTTAGTGATCAGTTGTAGTTTAAAGAGTGAGTTGTTACCAAATTGATATCAGGTGGAACACAGTGGTTAATATTATATGTCCAATTGGCTAGAATAAGGTGCCCAGTTGATTAGTCTAACATCAGTGTAGCTATTACTGCAAAAGTATTTTTAGGTGTGATTAATATTTGAATCAGTAAAATTTGAGTCAAGCAGATTACCCTTTATAGTGTGGATGGACCTCATCCAATCAGTTAAAGGCCTTTAAAGAAAAAGAAAGAGATTCCCCAAAACAGAAGGAATTCTCCTTAAAACTGCAATATAGGATCCATGCCTGAGTTTTCAACATGTTTCTCTGTGGAATTCAGATTCAGTCAAATCTTACCATGACTTCCACCATGCTGGGCTGCTCTACAGATTTCAAACTTGCCCAATCCATGGTCATATGAAACAGCTACTTAAAATAAATATCTTTTTCTCTCATATACACATATTTAATATTACTTTTTTCCATTTCTCTGAAAAGCTCTAACAGTTACAATCACTGGCTGACTCAATGAAAATAAAGGTTAAGCTTGAAATTCCATCAAGAATTTTAACTACAGAGATAAGTTTCCTTGCATATTGATTGGGCAACATTTTTATACTGGACTACTTTTTGAAATTAAGGTTTTAGGAGCTGAAAGAGTTTGCTGAACCTAATGTAGAAGTTTTAGAAAGTAGTAGGGTATTTAAATCTCATCTTTGTACTATACATACCAACAGAAAAGGAGAAGGGAAATGCAAACTGGGTTTTGTTTTTCTTTCTGTTCATTATTTTTCTTCCTTGTGTTACCACTCTGTGGACATTCTTAAAAGACTCTACAGCAATATCATCTGCTTTTTGTAGAAAATATGTACATACACTTAGAATGTTAAAAAAAAAAACAAGAAAAACACTTAACATTCTAAGTAATATCTCTATACAATATCTTTCTGAAAGCATCAGTTTTCACACAAGCACATGGGTATACACCATGAAATTTGAAAGTCTTCACAATTTTTGTAACCATTTTTCCCTTCCTTATATCTGAGCAATTACGGTTATTGGTTTTTCCTCCACAAGGCTATTTGTATCCTTTCCTTTCTGTATACTTGCTGTGAATTACCCTAAATCAGTGCTCTCTCTCCCTTGCTCTCCACCCTCTCTCCTGCACTTTCTTTTTGCTATTTTGAAAAATGAAACAAATTTCATCCATAGGCGACATACATTTCTAGGCCAGTGTCTTCCCACTGTAGATGTAGTAGGGCACATACTAGCTCCAGTTGTACCACTGTTTCTTATTCTTATCTAGTTTACAAGAGAATATGGGTTACAATTTACGCACACTGGTTATCACAGTTTTTAGAGATAAGTCATAAAATTCAATACTTCTTTAGTAGCAAATTACTTAATAAAGATCTCTCAACAGATTGTGATACACTTAGTTGAAATTCCCTGGACAAAACTTTTAAGTATTAAATTCTCATTGAAAAACCCTCCTAAGTTCATAAACTGTTTTACCTGTTATTATTTCAATTAAGGAACTGATATTAGACATTAGTTACTGTCTTCCAAAAGCTGAGTGCTGAAGAATTGATACTTTTGAACTGTGGTGTTGGAGAAGGCTCTTGAGAGTCCCTTGGACTGCATGGAGATCCAATCAGTCCATCCTAAAGGAGATCAGTCAGGGGTGTTCATTAGAAGGACTGACGCTGAAGCTGAAACTCCAATACTCTGGCAACCTCATGCAAAGGGTTGACTCATTGGAAAAGACCCTAATGCTGGGAGGGATAGGGGGCAGGAGGACAAGGGGATGACAGAGGATGACATGGCTGGATGGCATCACCAACTCAATGCACATGAGTTTGGGTGAACTCTGGGAGTTGGTGATGGACAGAGAGGCCTGGAGTATTGTGATTCATGGGGTCACAAAGAGTCGGAAACGACTGAGCAACTGAACTGAATTGAACTGTCTTCCAAATAGTTTTACTTACGTTGTATTCCAAATTAAATGATCTTTCCTATTATTTTCCTCTGTAACTGAAATCATTTTCAAAATTTCAAGCACACTCTTCTTTATGTAAACTTATGTATTGTAAACCAGGAGAATTTTCCAAGAGTGTTCATAATCCAATTTGTGTTAATAGAAACACTGAAACCACATAAAGACCAACCAGAGAAAAGTAGGTAACAGACTGTTGCATATCCAAACAATGGAAAACAATATGGCTATGAACCTGAATTAAATAAATCTACAAGCAACAATGGGCTTCCCTGGTGGTCCAGCTGATAAAGAATCCAGCTGCAATGTGGGAGATCTGGGTTAGATCCCTCGACTGCAAAGATCCCATAGAGAAGAGAAACTCTACCTGCTCCATTATTCTGTCCTGGAGAATTTCATCAACTGTATAGGACAGGACTGTATAGGACAGTCCTGTATTGGACAGGACTGAGCGGCTTTCACTTTCACAACAATTGTGGCAGATTCTAAGAAGTGTATTTTGAGTAAAATAAAAAATTCTTTCAGGAGAATATATAGTGTAGTTACAACCATACATTTAAAATCTTGTAAGGAAGAATTATTTACAGATGTAAACATTAAAAAAAAAAGAAGAATAAATTAAAACTAGCAGTTATATGCTAGTAAGAATATGCCCAGGCCAGGAATTATCTTCAAAGAAAATAACCATGTTCTTTAATAATGTGTGGTTTGTAAATGTCACATTTTTGTGATGTTTAATGAAAACAGTGTCACTCTGCTCATAGTCCTTTAGTCTGCACTTGTCACATGATCCTGCTTGACTACAGCAGGTCTGGTAATTTTAGTCTTCCATGAATTTAAGAAGGAAGAATCACATGGGTATTGTGAATAACACTTTATCTATAAGTGAAAACTTTTACATTGAAAGAAACCTATATTTCCAAAATAAGATCATTAACACATTGAACAGGACATATCTATAGAATCATAATGATATACGGTTTATCTTAGCAGTTTAACTGTCGGAGAAGGCAATGGCACCCCACTCCAGTACTCTTGCCTGGAAAATCCCATGGATGGAGGAACCTGGTGGGCTGCAGTCCATGGGATCACTGAGAGTTGGACACGACTCAGTGACTTCACTTTCACTTTTCATTTGCATGCATTGGGGAAGGAAATGGCAACCCACTCCAGTGTTCTTGCCTGGAGAATCCCAGGATCGCACAGAGTCAGACACGACTGAAGTGACTTAGCAGCAGCAGTAACAGCAGTTTAACTGTATATTTTCAATACTTTTGACAAAAACTAGATTTCCTTCACTGTTGTCATATTGTCTTCAAATTTCAAATGAAGTCAAAAGTATGGCTTCTTATATGAGAGCTGAACATATATACATTATTTCTTTGCATCATTTATCCAATCAAAAAGTTTATTGCCTTTCTACTAAATACAAATACCTATTCTACTGTATGAAGTTATGATGCCCACTAAGTCAGATGAACATACTAGTCTTTTAGAGATTACATTCTAATGGAAGCAGACAATAAATAATAAGGAACTATATAAACTATTACATGACTAATCATAGTATTATTTATTTATCTCAGCTTATTCGTTTTAGGTAATTTTAAAAAGAATTAAATACAAGGGGAGTGGCATTAATATGGTGAATGGAAAGAAAAACAGATGATGGCTATCACCTTTCCTTATGATCTATTCCTCCTTAGTCTTTAATGTGTTCACATTCTTTAGTTGCTGCCTTCTTCAGTTACTTGTATAAATCAGCTGTCATACACCATACTATGCTAGTCACCTAGATTCAAAGTGATTTCTATGAAGAGCTGTAAGTATTGTCAACTTGTCAGGAATGCCATTGCCTCGTGCTTTTCAACTTGGCAATTGTTGTTTGACTGACACTTCTGAAATTCTGTCAGCCTTTCTTTCCTTTGTTCACTTTATACAGAATAGAAAAGAAGATGTATTTCATATCCATTAGCTTGGCAAAGTCATAGCCTCTGTGAGGGAGAGTCCAATCTCATAAATAATGTATTTTTTAAATAGAAAAATAAAGGTGACTGAATGGAGATTACCAACCAAACTGCCTAAAGAATTATTGGTCTAAAAATTAAACATCCTTAGTTCTCAAGTCTTCATGTAGAGGTTAAAATAACCATAATGGTAAATAAAAAGCTAGATGATATTTACTGACATTCTTCAGTGTATAATAATGATATCTTTACTTCTTCAAAGGAAAAAGTTTTAGGTAAGCAAGAAACTATCCATTGTAATTTATAAAATTCGTGAACTGGTATGAACTATAAACCAAGTATACTTAATATATTTTTTTAATTTTGATTTTGCTCATTGTAGTATAGCAGAAGGCACTAATTAATTGTTCTAAAGATCATTATTGTTCCTTTAGAAGTCTTAGATAAACCAATGTGAAGGGTCACTCAGGTTAAGAAGTCTAAGTGTCTAAGAAAAAGAGAAACAATTACTTTTATTTGAAATCAAAGTAAAAAACAAAGAACAGAATTGATTATGTTAAATTAAATTATAAATTTTCAAAATGAAGAGCTATTATAAGTAATGAATGATTCATAATATTGAAATGTTTTTGAAGGATATTCTATCATAGCTGTTTTTATTTTTCAGAGTGACTTCCAGATTGAAAATTTTACCGAGTAGCTATGGGGGTATTTTAAATGCTTAGAGTAAATGACATAGTTTCATACATTTTTACTTCAAATTTGGAAGCAAAGTTGTTAATCACTAAGACATGTAGGTGGGATACGAATGAAGCTTAGGTAATTGTTAAACAATGGTCAAGCTATCCAGTAAATGAAAAAGTAAGCCTATTGGAAATGAGAGTATTAACCCTGAATATAAACATTTCACACAATATGATTTTAATGTTATTTTTATTAGTAAATAGATTTTATAATTTACAATAGCATTCATGTTATATTCTCAAACTTAATCAAGATACATGTGTATTAGCTATAGCTAAAACAGTGGGATTCAAATTAAGTATCAGAATGCAGTTTTCTTATTAGGAAAGAGATATAGATATCAACTCAGAAATGGCTAAATGAACAAAAAAAATAAGCATAGAAAAATAGGACAAAATTATAAATGAAAATTTTATATATATATATATATAATGAAGTCACTTCAGTTCAGTTGCTCAGTCATGTCCAACTCTTTGCGACCCCATGAAATGCAGCACTCCAGAATTCCCTGTCCATTACCAACTCCTGGAACTTGCTCAAACTCATGTCTATTGAGTCAGTGATGCAATCCAAACATTTCATCCTCTTTTGTTCCCTTCTCCTCCTACCTCCAATCTTTCGTAGCATCAGGGTCTTTTCCGATGAGTAAGTTTTTTGCATCAATTGGCCAAAGTATTGGAGCTTCAGCATCAGTCCTTCCAATAAATGCTCATGATTAATTTCCTATAGTATTGACTGGTTGGATCTCCTTGCAGTCCAAGGTACTCTCAAGAGTCTTCTCCAACACCACAGTTCAAAAGCATCAATTCCTTGGCACTCAGCTTTCTTTATAGTCCAAATCTCATACCCATGCATGACTACTGGCAAAACCGTAGTTTGACTAGATGGACCTCTATTGACAAAGTAATGTCTCTACTTTTTAATATGCTGTCTAGTTTGGTCATAGCTTTTATTCCAAAGAGCAAGCATCTTTTATATATGTAATATAATACAGTAATATAAAAATTATCAGTGGTTTTTATACTTATTTCTTATTCAGAAGTTTGCTGATTGGCTGCAATGGCTTTATTTCAGGGAACTCGTGAGCTTGGATCTGCTCTATATGAGTTATTCCTGGTTCCAGGTTGAAAAATCATTTCTTAACTGAACAGACATAAAAGGTGATTGTTGTATTACCTCTTTACATCTCTTCCTGGAACTATCATCCTTTTGACTACTTCTTTATTCTATTTGTCCAAGAAAGCCACATGGCCCATCCATATCAGTAAAATGAGGATTCAGTTGAGTGTTACATAAGGGGAGAGTGAATTCTGCTAAAAATGCTCTGTTTAGCTGTAAGATGCTATCTTAGCCACACATCTGTAACTTCCTTTCTTCTCTATGGAAAAAAAACAATCACTTAAACCCAAGGAAGATGTCTCAGAAGTATCAACAAAACATTTATAATAATTTGTATAACAAAAGATAAAAAAGAAAAAGGAAGGAAGGAGAAGGAATGAGAAAGAGAGGGAGAGAGAGAGTGCACTAGAGAGGAAGGAAAGAAACTTAATATACTTAATGGAACAGGTTCTTATTCCAAAAGGGGAAGTAATCATACTGCCAACAGCTGTAGAAATTCCAAAATTTGTTAGTAGGCTCTAGTACTATTGACCTGGGAGTAGCTTGCTGTGTGTGCTAACTTGCTTTAGTTGTGTCTGATTCTTTGTGATCCTATGGATTATAGCCCACCAGTCTCCTCTGTCCATAGGATTCTCCAGGCAAGAATACTAAAGTGGTTTGCCATACCCTCTTCCAGGGGATGGTCTTGACCCAGGGATTGAACCCACATCTCTTATGTGTCCTGCCTTTGCAGGCAGGTTCTTTACCACTAGCACATCCTGGGGTATACCTTACCAGGCCATTATTTGTCTCAGGTTTTGGCTTCCTACTCTAGATATTTCTGATTATTTTATGGTATTATTTGCAATCACTTGAAAGAGTTTTTTGGGAACATTCCCTTTTTGCTGGCTCGGCAGTTTTGTCTGTCAAATTTTTATCCATAAAATATTGGAGGCTCAAGAGTAAATTTCCATTTCATAGTCTGAAACTTTCTCTTCATTCAAGATGGCAGTTTTGCTTAGTTTAGTCTCAGGAAATGTCATCAGTTTTCCCTGAATTATTATAACTTGTGAATTTATTTTATTCCAGTCACACCCACCCACATTTGTTTCCAGGAAATGCCTATGTCTTTCTTGAATACAAATTCTTTGGACCTTTAAGGCAGTCTCTTTTACATAAGCTTTTGTATGTTTTAAATTCATTAATTTTTTCTGGGGACGGCTCAATTTAGTCAGAAGTATCTTAATATAACAGTTCTTATTATTATATGTTAAATTTTACAATGTCTGAATTCTTTCCTTTCTCTTTTATCACTCCTCTTCCAAATAGTATATTAGCCAGATTTTGTGACTTTAATATTATTTTCAAACATCCAAAAAGATCCATGGTAGTAATAGATATTGTTACTGTCTCACTGGCCTTCAGGCTGACTGACAGAATTCTGCTTTCAGGTGTTACACTCAATTCAGATCTAATTCACGGGTTTTCTTTCTTTTTCTTTTTTTTTTTTTTTT
Organism: Neotragus moschatus; assembly: GCA_006410615.1. Classification (NCBI taxonomy): domain Eukaryota; kingdom Metazoa; phylum Chordata; class Mammalia; order Artiodactyla; family Bovidae; genus Neotragus; species Neotragus moschatus. Next base: position 90,230 of record SJYA01000937.1, on the reverse strand, counting down.
GAGTGTTAAGAACTCAGCAGGCTTCTTGAAGACTCTATTTAAAGCAGATGCATTATATCACTTCCACACAATACCATTGACCAAAGTAAATCATGTAGCCAAGATCCAAATCAACAGGGTGGGAAAGAATAGCACTTCCATGGGTGGGGTGGGGAGAGATGAATATTTGGTGAATAATCATAAAATTAAAACAAAGGATCAACAGGTCCTCACATATTATAAATTTAAAGGCACTGAATTGCCTAACAACAACAAAAAAAATCTTCAAATCTACATTAAGAAAGAAAAAAAAGATATATTCTAAGTGAAAAGCTTAAAGTATAAAATCTCCACAAAGTTAATATTAAGAAAATGTATTCAAGTTAATAGTAAGAAAATATTTGTATAATTAATATCAGATGAAATACACCTTATGATAAAATTGCTATTCAAAATGAGGACCGCCATAATATGATACAAGAATTTAGGCTTCCAAAAATAAAAGAGTTTTTATAAACCTGGATGACCTAATATAATGCCTCAAAATAAAACTAGATTAAATTGGTAAAATGGCAAAGAGTGAATAATGAATTCATTGTAACAGAATATATTCCATTAGAAATATCTTGAGTCTATAAATGAATAAATTAAAATTTTGATGAGAGCCATGGTTCATTACATGATTTCACAAATACTCCTTAATGAGTAATTAATGAGAGTAACAACAGATGTGGCCTTCTAAATTTTGCTTAAGACTTCTGAATGCATATCTTGCCGATTTGTCCCAATCTTAGGATAGATACAACTTTTAATGAATTGAGGCAAATTCATATTAATAGATGAAAATGCATTTAATAAAATAAGCATTTTTCTGTTAATTGAACTATCTCTTCTCTTGACCGTTTTGATGTTCATACTTAAGAGAGCCATCTACCTCTTATTAACAAAGACTTTTTCTTATAATAAAATCCATTTGACTAACTTATAACTTAATTAATAATTATTAAATGCTTGGAATACATTTTAATCTTTCTGTAAACAACTCAGTTAAGCTGATTTAAATAAGTAAATGTTCAGTTGCACCAGTTCTGATTACACAGTTTAAATTAAATTTGTATCTCTTTTTGACTCCCCAATCTCTTTATTGATTTAAAATCACAGTAATTTATCTTGCTATTAATCATAAGTATAAAATATAATTGGGCTTCTCAAGTGACACTAGTGGTAAAGGGCCCACCTGTCAACACAGGAGATATAAAAGATCTGGGTTCAATCCCTGGGTGGAGAAGATTCCCTGAAAGAGGAAATGGAAAACCACTCCAGTATTCTTGCCTGGAGAATCCCATGGACAGAGAAGCCTGCCAGGCTACAGCCTATGAGGTCGCAAAGAGTCAGAGAGGAATGAAGCAACTTAGCATGATTAAAATATAAACCACAGTATATGCCACTTTTAATATTTTTAGACCCATCCTCTTGGTAGTTTTCTAGTCATGATGAGACAACAGATGTGATACATATAAAGAAGCATCTGAATATACCCTCTGTGTTCATATTTTATCCATCTAACATTATATTAAATATCTTTATCTTATTAGGCTTGTGATATGTAATAGTGAACAAAATGCCTACTTTAATGCCCTCATAGAATTCACATGCTAAAGGAAGGAGACAGAACGTGTTTGTGTGTTTGGTTGTCTCTGTGTATACAGGTATACTCATGGGTGTATACACATGCACACACATACATACATAGGATAAATATATGATTATTTTCAGTAAAAGCACTAAACGTGAGTTAAAAGGGTTCTACACTAAACAGAGTGTTCAGAGATGTTTTCTGTGACAGTAACTTTTGAGCCTCACTAGACCTATGAAAAGAATTGTGGCAATAGCTTGAGGGGTTAGGACAGAAAATGCAAAGGTGCGTGGCAAAAAAAAAAAAAAAAAAGAAGTAGTTTGAGAAATTGGATGTTGTGTGTGTTTTTCACAGAGTGAATGCTAGGGAAGATGGAGGACATATAAATGAAGAATTAGGCAGAAGCCAGGGTACATAAGGCAAAATTTAAGTTCACAATGAGAAGTTTGGATTTTCTTTTTTTTTTTTTGTCTGTTCGAAAGACTTTAATGTTATCCAAATTAAATTTATTTTGCCTTATAAAAGACCACTCAGGACCCAGTGAAAGACAAGCATAGTGAGTTGTGGAAAGTGAGGCTGCAGTAAGCTGATGTCACATTCTACCAGATAGTGCAGGCATTTTAGGATTCTAGAACTAATTCTTAGGCCACTGAGGAGGTACTAAGGTTTTAAAACAATGAAATGGGCTTATCAGATTACTATTATTTCTAACAAGAAATAAAAATTACATTTGAAGTGTATTAAATTTTCAAAAAGATACCAATACAAGTTACTTCTTATGACTTACTTTTACTTATATACTTTAGGACAGGCACCTTGCTATTTGATTGATGGAAGTGCAATAAGATATGATTTGAATGTAACACTTTCTTTTTTTATTATTTATTTTATTTTATTTTTTTTTTACTTATAACTACTCTTTTATTTTATTTATTTATTTTTCTTGTATTGGTTTTCCCATACATCACCATGTATCTGCCACAGGTATGCACGTGCTCCCCATCCTGAACCCCCCTCCCTCCTCACTCCCTGTACCATCCCTCTGGGTCGTTCCAGTGCACAAGCCCCAAGCATCCAGTATCATGCATTGAACCTGGGCTGACGACTCGTTTCATATATGATATTATACATGTTTCAATGCCGTTCTTCCAAATCATCCCACCCTCTCCCTCTCCCACAGAGTCCAAAAGAGTGTTCTATACATCTGTGTCTCTTTTGCTGTCTTGCATACAGGGTTATTGTTACCCTCTTTCTAAATTCCATATATATGTGTTAGTATACTGTATTGGTATTTTTCTTTCTGGCTTACTTCACTCTGTATAATAGGTTCCAGTTTCATCCACCTCATTAGAACTGATTCAATTGTATTCTTTTTAATGGCTGAGTAATACTCCATTGTGTATATGTACCACAGCTTTCTATTCCACTCATATGCTGATGGACATCTAGGTTGCTTCCACGTCTTGCCTATTATCAACAGTGCTACGATGAACATTGGGGTACACGTGTCTCTTTCAATTCTGGTTTCCCCGGTGTGTATATGTGCAGCAGTGGGATTGGTAGTTCTATTTCCAGTTTTTTAAGGAATCTCCACACTGTTCTCCATACTGGCTGTACTAGTTTGCATTCCCACCAACAGTGTAAGAAGGTTCCCTTTTCTCCACACCCTCTCCGGCATTTATTGCTTGCAGACTTTTGGATCACAGCTATTCTGACTGGTGTGAAATGGTACATCATTGTGGTGTTGACTTGCATTTCTCTGATAATGAATAATGTTGAGCATCTTTTCATGTGTTTGTTAGCCATCTGTATGTCTTCTTTGGAGAAGTGTGTATTTATTTCTTTGGCCCATTTTTTGATTGTTTTTTTTTTTTTTTCTGGAATTCAGCTGTAGGAGTTGCTTGTATATTTTTGAGATTAGTTGTTTGTCAGTTGCTTCATTTGCTATTATTTTCTCTCATTCAGAAGGCTGTCTTTTCACCTTGCTTATAGTTTCCTTTGTTGTGCAGAAGCTTTTAACTTTAATTAGGTCCATATCTCAGAATACTTTCTTTAATATAAAAAAAAAAANTTATTTTTCTGGAATTCAGCTGTAGGAGTTGCTTGTATATTTTTGAGATTAGTTGTTTGTCAGTTGCTTCATTTGCTATTATTTTCTCTCATTCAGAAGGCTGTCTTTTCACCTTGCTTATAGTTTCCTTTGTTGTGCAGAAGCTTTTAACTTTAATTAGGTCCATATCTCAGAATACTTTCTTTAATATAAAAAAAAAAAAAACTCTTAAGTTCAGTCACTCTAATAAAATTGCTTAAGCATTTAAAAATGCAATGTCAAAATAGTCTATATAACAATTATCTTTTTTTAGGAAGAGAAATATATATCTTTTAAAAATATACAGTATAACAAATGCATACAGATAATTATTTGAACTTCTCCTCTAGTCTCTATGTTATTTGTCACGAGAACCATAGTTTTAATTCTTTAATTTTAATTTTTGTACACATATGAGAGAGCAAGAACACCAGGCTTTTGAGAGTAAGAGAGAGAAAAGCAGAAAATATGAAAGACAAAGCATATAACAGGAGGCACACAGACGTCAGATGGGAAGAGTTTCAGTATTAGAGAACCTGGGACAGTTAACAATCATAATATAGTCATTATACTGTTCCATAAGTATTTTTATTTTTTAAAAAATGCTTATGATAAAATAGTATGGAAATTCATTTTTATTAATGCATATCAACAAACAAATGCAAACACACACATAACTATATAACCTTAACACTTTCTGAAACAAAGTTGGGTATTATTAAACTAGTAAAAATGATTATCTTCTTACATGCCAATATCTTTCTTCCTAAAAGTCCAACTTAAGCTTTCTTCTGATTTATAAATAGGCTGGACCAGAGGATGCAAAGATAAATCTCTTGGAACAGCTATCATCTTTCAGAATTATTAAGCCTTGAAATGAATTTCATATTCAGCTGACAGTGCTTCATTTTATAAAGCAAAGTTAGGCATTGTAACAGTCTTCATGAAACAAAAGACAATAATAATGCAATCAATATCATCAAGGTTCTTGTTCAATTTTAAATGTACTAATAAAAATATATATATATTTAATTTCAGGTCTGTTTTACTAGATATGCTGCTATTTTTATGTTTTGTCTTATTTGATTCTAATAATAATTGTTGATGCCATCTCCCTACATGCATACAGAAGCACCAGGATTAAGCTCATCAGCAACTGTAGTAGCTAGTTTAATAATTCATCTGATTTTAGTTGCCTTCCTGATCTCGGAGAGTTAGCAATAAGCAGTGGTGTGAAGGAAGATCTTAATTCTCTGCCCAGGAATTTAATGTGAATAGACTGGATGAAAATCAAGAATCCTAACCACCAGAACATCAAGTGCTGGAGGTTAGAAGCAAATTTTCCCTGGCTCTTTGCCCTCATTGAAAAATTCATTTATCAAGGATGCAAAAACTATATAAACAGACAAAGTTTATTGTTAGAGACAAAGCACAACAACAAGTGGGAGAGCACACAGAGAAACAGTTTGTTTAGGTAAGACAGAAGCAAGACAGAAATATCCACACCAAGAGAAAGGGTGCAGTATCCCCTCTAATGAGGAGGAGGACAGTAAAGAGGCAGGCAGTATAAATCATTTATACAGGGCACCTCTTCTGAGCCTTTGTTTACTTTTGGCCAATTATCTGGCTTCTTTTTCCACACCTGACCTAGACTACACCTCCCCAACATACGTGAACAACTTTTGCCAAGATGGATTCCAGCCCAGAGGTATATGAGCCAGCCTTGACATCACATATTATGAGGTGGCACACACTCCTTTTGACCCCCAAGTTGGCTTTCTGCACAAGTGCAGTATCTCCTTTGCCACAAGGATGGGAAATACATGACCTCCTGATCCTTTACTCAGAGTTTAGCCCCTTTCATTCTGCCATGATTATCATCTTAAAGTGCACTCTGGAGACAAAGCCTGATTATTTACCCTGTTTCTGTTGTTATTTCTGTTTTAAAGTGCAAACAGGAAACTAGATGTAAATATCTAATCTGGAGCCCATCTATCTATTGTCTCAGGAAATGGAAACAGGAAGCTAATTTTAAGTGTCTAGCCTGAAACCCACTTTTTTCCTGTACCATGAAAAATAGGAGGTTAGTTGCAAATGCCTAACCTGGAGCCCATCTATCTCCGGTCTCATCACTTTCTCTGTATCATCACTTCTTTCCTTTCCTGCCTTTTTTTTTTAACTCCAAAAAAAAAAAAAAAATTGGACTTGAATACTTAGAATCTGTTTCTAGGAGTACCCATACAAATTTGGTGCCAGAAATGGGACAGAGTAACAGATGCTTATGAAGAAATTATGGAATTATGTTACTTACCAATGAGATGACCAACTATTTCTTGTCGCAAGTGGTGTGGTTTTAAGTGACAGCATGTATAAATGTTACAATCATTAAAACTCCTGCATATGTGAAATTATAATGGGATACAGATAAAAAAGTTGTGCTGACATTTGCAACCTGTATTTTGTTTGAAGAGAAGATGGTGATGGTAGTTGTGAAGATACTAGTGTAGGTTGGTTGTCTTTTAAATGACATCTTCATTGGAGGGACTGATGCTGAAGCTGAAACTCCAATACTTTGGCCAACTGATGTGAAAAGCTAACTCATTTGAAAAGACCCTGATGCTGGGAAAGATTGAGGACAGGCAGAGAAGGAAAAGACAGAGGCTAAATTGGTTGGATGGCATCATCGACACAATGGACATGGGTTTGGATGGACTCCAGAAGTTGGTGATGGACAGTGTGGCCTGACATGCTGCAGTTCATGGGGTCACAAAGAGTCAGATGACTGAGCTACTGAACTGATGAACTGACTGAAGTGCTATGTACTCAAAGAAGAAAATGACAGGCAGTAACATGCATGAGGTAGCCTACTCTCAAATTGTTAAATTATGTGAACATATGAAATTCTGTGAAAGCCACAAGTTTTCTATGAGAGGACTTAAAAACATCCATATCATATTGACAGAAACAGAGCATAGGACCTGAATTCAGAGAACAGATTTTCAGAGGAGATTTCTTTAAATATCTGAAAATTCTTCCTCACTGAAAACATATATTTGGTAGATCTGCTAGTCCCTGACACCTAGGATGGGGGCATCTTGTTGGAAGTGTTTAAGAATCTTGATCTCTAGCCTACTTACATTAGGAGAGAAACCAACTCATGCCTTAACAATATGCAGAAACCTCAACTATGGTGACTACTTCAAACAATGATACCTGTCCTCTTCAACTTTTGCCCTCACGTTCTATAAGGTATTATAGGTCAATGGATAGAATCAAACCCATGCTCCAAGGAGTAAAGATATTAACCATCAAAACCCCTATAGGTTCAGGCTAATGTATTCATACAGGGTCATGAAAATATGACTGGAAATGTATCTTGAGTTACTGAAGTGAAGTGGTGAGGCAGATTTGTCTAAATACAAGAAAATAACTTATATAGATTACTCTTGTGTAACACAGCATTCAGTTTTCTTGAGCTGGTCTTAACTTGATACTTGAATGATCTCATAAATCATGGGTGAAAAAATTAAAGAGAAGCAAACTAAAGCAATTATCTATAGTAAATGAGGGCAAAATGCAAATTATGTCTTGTGTGTGGCATTGTATCGAGGATGAGGTCATGTCTCAGTTTTGTTGTATGTTTGGAGGGCCCGGAGGATATTTCTTTCTCTAACACAGTAAGCAGTGGGCTATTGTTAGAGTTCCAGGCATCATTAAAAAACAATAGTATTTTCTATCCTTTGTTGGCCAAATTGATAATGGAAGTTCATATGCAACTGGGCTCCTGAGTGGCAATAGTGATAAGATTTCAAAAAGCAAAATCCTAATGGCAGCACTTAGCTGTTGAGACAAGATAAATACAGTTACTGCAACAAACAGAAAGGCTGAAATGACTTATAGCAATCTATGGGAGATGAATAATAAAGCATGTGGTTCCTAGGGACTGGAGAACATGAGTTGAGCAGAAGGCTAAGTCACATTAAGGAAGATCGCCAACATATCACAGCAAATGCATACGGAAGTGTTTCTCCCAATTCGTCTCTAAACGCAATTACAACAATTATATTAAATATCACTGGGAAAAATAAGGCCTAGTATTTTCAAGGGTTTTAACATGGAGAACAAAATTGTCACAGAAGAACAGAAATGCTGTCATAGTATTCCAGAAGTATAGGGACATTTAGAAAAGCCATGTGATAGAGCAGGTGGATGACATCAGGAAAATTCCTGAAACTTCTGCATTCCTGACTGAGGTAGAAAATCAGAAGTATCAATAATATTACAACCTTTGTGAAATGACAGAGATCAGTGCCACTCTTAAAAGCATAAGCTATGGAGGAATGATGTTCCCCATTATAACCTTTTGTAATTTACTAGTCTGATTCTAAAATAATCCTATAGATTATAGCGATTGTCAAAGAATGACTGTGAGCTACAAGTATACTACACGTAGACTACAAGTGTGCTACATGTCATTTCAGCATTTCCAGGTATGGCATCTTCATTAAACAGATTAATTCTGTACCTCCATTAGGTTTGTTATTTATCTGGAAAAATACGTACACCATGTAAATTACACATGGGATTAATAATAGCAGGTGTTTTGGTTGCCATGGTTAGACCCATGAATACCACAAGTGTGAATTGTAAACTAGAAAGATTCAAGGGAATTTTGAATTAATCAAGATTTAAATGTCACTGTTCTTGGTCAACAGAGAAGGCAATGACAACCCACTCCAATACTCTTGCCTGGAAAATCCCATGGATGGAGGAGCCTGGTAGGCTGCAGTCCATGGGGTCACGAAGAGTTGGCCACGACTGAGTGACTGAACTGAACTGAACTGAGAGGAATATTTCAGATAAGGCAATGACACCCCACTCCAGTACTCCTGCCTGGAAAATCCCATGGATGGAGATGTCTGGTAGGCTGTGGTCCATGGGATCTCTAAGAGTTGGACAGAACTGAGTGAGTTTACTTTCACTTTTCACTTTCATGCATTGGAGAAGGAAATGGCAACCTACCGGGGGCCAGCGTGAGGAATCCCACCTGTGACAAGGTCATGCAGCAGAGATTTGATGGGCAAGGTCAATTCAGATCTCAGGAGTTACCCCTGAGTTTTCCTGAGCATCTACCTCTCTCGCCCCCGGAAAAGAAAAAGGAAACCAGAATATGCCTGCTGCCAGTGAGCCAGCGTGAGGATTCTCACCCATGACAAGGTCATGTGGAGAGACTCAATGGCAAGGTGGTTTGGATCTAAGGGTTTCCCCCTGGTATTTCCTGACATGCTAAGTCACTTCAGTCATGTCTGACTCTGTGCGACCCCATAGATGGCAGCCCACCAGGCTCCCCCATCCATGGGATTCTCCAGGCAAAAATACTGGAGTGGGCTGCCATTTCCTTCTCCAATGTATGAAAGTGAAAAGTGAAAGTGCAGTCACTCAGTCGTGTCTGACTCTTGGTTACCCCATGGACTGCAGCCTACCAGGCTTTTCTGTCCATGGGATTTTCTAGGCAAGAGTACTGGAGTGGGGTGCCATTGCCTTCTCCAAACTCAGGGCTTTAGTCTTCTGCATTTGAAAGGGATGTTTCAGTTAAACCCCCTCTGATAATGCTCTAACTTGCCTAACAGGTTTCCCAGACCTTTTACAGCTTGTGAATTGCTTACAGATCCCAACTGCGAGAGGCACAAAGCTTAAAGTATCTTAAAGTTACAGAGCCTTTTCTAAAGAGCTAAAAATCATGTTGGTGATTGGATTTCACTGTTGACTCAATGATAGCTGCCAGACCTCCTTATTCTTTATCTTTTAGGCACCTGGGAGGATGTTAATCAATGTAAATGGGATATGGAAAAAGATATACAGTAGTTTTGATATTGGCAACACTAGACTTTTGAGTTTATTACTTTTCTTTTGTTATAAATCACTGTACTCTTTTTACTTGTTACAAATTGCTGTATCTTTGCTATGTAAAAATGTAATTTTATTTAGTGTTTTCTGGGAATGGCACCAGATTTTGGGAAGAACAACACAAATGAGTCTTCTGGTTAACAAATCCTTATCAGAAAAAAGGCTGTAAAATGTTAATTGGCCCTTTTGGCTGGAAGATGATATAAATCACCTAAGGCTTGTGTATACTAGGTATGCAGAGAGAAAAGCCTGGTTTTGATAAGAGTCTGGGCTGCTAACGCTGCATAACTTTGTACTACTCATTGATCTCTATGGACAATCAAAAAGGTATATAAGGCACTTCTAGACAATAGGGGCCGGGGCCAGTTGCTGGACTGGTTTCCCCCGTGTCTCTTCTCTAATTTCTGGCTGAATTCCCATCTGGGGCGTGAAGGCTCGCCATGTCTACTTACTTGTCCCAGCTTCTAAGATCTACGCGAGGGGGAGCCCAAGGTGGGGCACCCCCCGATATTCAAGAGGATGCCAGTGGCCTAACGCAGATGGTGAAAGTTCCTTATCTGGAACTTTATTGGCTTTCCACGTAAACCAAGTTATTCAGCCTCTTTTCTCCATCTAAATTTTCCTACTATACTATTATTTCCTAATCTAATCTTATATTTCTAAATAAATAAGTTTTTCCTCACCTATCTGTCTCTCCTTCAAATCTCCCTGGATCCACCAGGGCTGGACCCTGGCAGCAACCCGCTCTAATGTTCTTGCCTGGAGAATCCCAGGGATGGGGGAGCCTTGTGGGCTTCCATCTATGGGGTCACACAGAGTTGGACACAACTGAAGCGATTTAGCAGCAGCAGCAGCAGCGACTCTTGGGCAATCAGAAAATTCTCTACAAGTTAAAGGATATATTATTGCACGTTGCCCTCCCCACCTGAAAAGAAATAGAGCATTTGGTAGGCCTGTTTGGATTTTACATAGAGTGTACATTGCTCTGATATTTACTAGGTGATTTGAAAAGTGGTCAGTTTTGAGTAAGGCCTGATTAAGAAAGGACTCTCTAGTAAGTGGCCTTACCACTTTAGCAAGTTGGTCTTGCACATCATATGCTGACAGTAATAATGATGGTAGATAAGGGTAATGGGGGTAAAAATACAAATAGAAGAATCAGCTCAGCCACTCAGGTTCTTGAATAAGGTCATTTAGCCGTATTAGAGATCTGCTCATGGTTCAAAAATAAGCTCTTCTATGCTCTTGCAACTAGTTGAAGCTGATTCTCTGACTTTGGTACAAGATGACTATGCAGCAACATAGCCTCACTTACCCAGAAATACTGTTTTAACTGCTTTCTGGGCATCCCCTAGCCCAGATAAGTTTATACATAAAATTAACTACCACATGTGTTTTAAGTTTTTGTGTTAGCAATTTTTTTCCTGTCAGTTCCCCTGAATTATGTTCCCTCAGTCTCTCTCCCTGATTTACCTAGTTAATTCCCACTGTAATTTTACATGACACATAACCACTACATTCACAAGGAATATTCTGTCACTTGTGTCATATGCACTGTATATGTTCTCTCAGTTTTGTAAATCCCTTTTAAATGTATGTATTCAACACTAGATTTTAAGTTATGTGATAGCATGTCTGCTACCTGGCTTTGGTAACATAACTGCACTGACTGACACATAGCGGACATTTGTGAAATAGAGAGGGCAGAAAAGAAGGGAAATTAAAAAAAAAAAAAAGGATGAAAGGAAGGGTTTCAAGCTATCTAGCTAATTAAGAAAAATATACACCAGTTGTTTTAATGTCATAACCTTCCCCTCCCCCCAAGGAATCCAATCTTCAAAGGAAGAGATGACAAAATGTTACACTTGTGTTCAGCTGAGGGAAAGTTATTTTGGTGTATATCTTATCTCAAAAATGTACAGTGCATTTGGGCAAAAATTTGGATATAATTTGTTCTCTTTTCCAGATTGCTCAATAAGAGTTATTAAGTTTCCTAGAAGAACTCACATATATTTCTTCATATAAATAGAGTGGTACATTTGTTTGACTTTAAGGAATAATAATTTTCTAAAGTGTCTCTATGGTCCTTTATCAACATCATCCATTAAAAAGTTTATAAAAAGCATAAAAATATTTAACAATTATATTTATCTTATGTTAAATATTTAGTTAATTAATTGGCTATAACTATTGTGGCACTTTTCCAAAATATCAGTAAGTTCATCATACTTTTTATGAAGAGGTAATCCGACTCAATGGATATGAGTTTGAGTAAACTCTGGGAGTTGGTGATGGACAGGGAGGACTGGTGTGCTGTGATTCATTGTGTCACAAAGAGACACGACTGAGCGAATGAGCTGAACTGAACTGAATGTAAAAAAAAATATTTCTACTGATTTCTCTTCCATTCTTTTTCTAGCTGCTTTCCTTTTTAGACATATGTAACATTCACCTAGTTAGATGAAATATTTGCCTTATAATTTTGAAGTACTTCTCAGTCTTTCTACTTAGTTTTTTACCTTGCTCACCTTAGGGATGGTGTTATTATAACACATTATTTCATAAATTTGAATAGTAGATTATATTTACTAGGAAGCCTAAAAATATTAAACTTTTTATTTGAGATTACCAAATTATGATCTATGGCAATAGTTCTCAGACTCCTGCCGCAGGAATACTTCATGCTCTTAAAAATTACTGGAGTTCCAAGTAAAGATTTCTGAATCAGATTTTGGATAATAATCAAATGTATTGTAAAGTAAATCTTTTGAATATAAAAACAAAATAATCAATTTATAAATACTTTATTTAAATATATATGTATATGTATATAGATACCTACATATATTTATAATATATAAATGTGTATGTATGCGTGTATATATATAGTCTTCACTATGTTAGGGTGTGTGTGTGTGTTTAATGAAGTATCACTAACACTTTTAAAACTAGTACTTCACAGAAGTGATCAAAATCACTGGAAATGTGAGAACATGTCTCTGGTTCATCCCAGAGTACTTTGTTAGTATCACAGACTGCTATTATGTGATCTTTCATTGTGTTTTTTTTGTTGTTTAATTCTTCCCTATGATTTTGCTTGACAGTTATGGTTGAGAACTACTTAAGTTCTTTGAGATACTAGATATTATTCACAAAGATGTTGTGTTATTTTAAGTTAATATTTATTTTTGAATTGCTATTAAATTTAAGAAATTTGAAAGGTTTATGATTTATTAATCAACATGTCTAATTTCCCATTATGATGAATGAAATACAAATTAAAGAACAATTTTAATGTCAAAAGAATTAGGAAACTAAGGTACAAAAAGATTGGGTAATTTTCATCAGGTACTACAACTAAAAAGTATCAAAGACTTAAGTACAGAGAGAGTAGGTAATTTTCATGAGATCCTGGGACTCGTTTTTGTTCAATCTTTATGCTGTGTCTGACTCTTTGTGACTCCATGCACTGCGGCATGCCAGTCCTCCTTGAGACTAGAAAGTATCAAAAATTTGTGTTAACCATGGAACACTGTCCGTGGAATCCATGTTCTTAAGTGTGTACTCCTTAGCAAGTCTCCAAAACTATGGTAACTGTACTCCATTGCTACACACAAAGATTCTTCAGAAGAAATCGATTTTTAAATCAACAACTTCAATATATGTTTTTTTCTTAAAAGTTTTGCTCTGACAGTCAGCTTGTTCATGATTGTTCATTTCCATTTGATGAGAATAAGCACATTAGTTTTGTAAGGGCACTGTAACAAATTACCACAAATGTTAAATCTTAAGAAGAAACTCATCTCTTCCAGTTCTGGAGTTCGGAATTTAAAAATGTATTGAAATGGGTCATGCATTCATTGTTGAGGCTTTAGGGTAGATTCTACTCCATGTCTTGTTCAGCTTCTTTATAGAATGTTCTCTCTCGTGGGCTCATGACTCTCTTCTGTCTGTAAAACATTCAAGTGCATCTCTCCAGGCCCTGCTTCTATGAACACATCTGTTTTCCTATTCTGTCTCTTCTATCATTTAAGGGACTTCCTGATTATATTGGACCAACCTGGATAATTCAGGATCTCTCCCTATTTTAAGATCCTTAATTTAATCATCATTGTCTATCCACTTAGATATAAATAATAACATATTCACATGTTCTAGTAGTTGGACATGGGAATCTTTAGGAGGTTATTATTGTTTACCAAAATAAGTAATATTCTTCATTCATATATTATTCTGCATCTATTTCAAGTGTTAATGAAGTGCATATTTTGGGGTATAAAAATTTATAATGTGCTAAACAAAGAGAAATAGTTAAAGTTTAGTTTTAGAGACACTTGGCCTGGCATGCTGTGATTCATGGGGTTGCAAAGAGTCGAACACAAATGTGCAACTGAATTGAACTGAACTGAACTATGATAGCTAATTAAGAACCATAAAGTCATAAGCTTTCTATCATTATTTGATGTAAAAGTACTTAGCTAAAAACTAAGAATCAGCATTATCATCTAAATATTGTATTCATTGGAGTGCTCTGAATTGAAAGAAGTAAAATAACCACATTATGTGATTCTTGTATTTGAAGTGTTCTGTAGATTACCAGATTCTTCAGGACATATTGCATACAGACCACATGCAATGCTTACAAAAGTAATTTCTAATTCTTTCTGTTTAAGTAGTTAAAATACGTAAAATTATATCATAAAATATTTGTTTCAAATATAAATCATCTTAAACCATTATCAATTTTAAAACAATTTATATATATCATTAGTGAGAATTAAGCTTATTTCAACTATAATAAATATCCAGTGTGTTAGCTAGGGAGTTCCCTGGTTGTCCAATGGTTAAGAGTCAGCACCATGGATTCAATTTCTGGTCAGAGAACTGAGATTCACAAGCCATGCAGCATGGCCAAAAAGAAAATATGTGTTGACTAGATGCATACATTTTCAGGAATTCTTATAGGGTGAATGCAAGGAAAAATTTTGAAGACGATAACACTGCATAGTGAAGTTAATTAAGTCACATTTTATTAATCTTATATTTTTTATTATAAATATTATTGTTCTCTTTTTTATTAGGTTTACAATTTTAATATGATTTATTATATTACTTTCAAATGAAACATTAATTAAAATTCAAAACTTTATTCTGAATGTCAATAATGATTCTATTTTTCTTTTTTTATGAGGTTTTGGTTTTAAAAAGTTATTTAGTGTTTGCTGACATATGTAGTTTCTCTCGCATGATTTCTGCTTCACTTTATTTACTAGAATAACTTTATGTTATTATTTTATATCATTGGAGAATCTCTATAGTATATTTGCAAATATTTAGTAAGAAAATGTAATTTAGAAATTATTTTTATCTTGAGCATTTGTGCATGCTCACTCAGTCATGCCCAACTCTTTGCGACCCAGTCGACTATAGCCCATCAGGCTCTTCTGTCCATGGAATTTTCCAGGCAAGAATACTGGAGCTGGTTATCATTCTCTTCTCCAGGGGATCTTTCTGATCCAGGTATCAAACTTGTATCTCCTAATGGCAGATAGATTATTTACCACTGAGCCACCTGGGGAATGGGTTGCCATTTCCTTCTTCAGGGGATCTTCCCAACCCAGGGATAGAACACTCCTCCCCTGCATTGCAGATGGATTCTTGACCAGAGAGTCACAAGGAAAATGCTAAGTGAGGAATAGATATCCCTTATATACTGGTAATATTCTTGTACAATAGTGAACTCAATGAGCTAGGAGAAATATAAACACATATATATATTTACACATGCACAGATAGCAGATATATTTTAAATTTAAGAGGTGAACTGATTTCCATTAATCTCAAGTTTCAATGTAGAGGTACTTAGACTTATATTAGCAGATGCCCTCAGCCACCTCAATCAATCTTCACAGATTTATTTATTAGGGAGAGAAAAAAAGAACATTTTGTTCATCTTCTAGTCCTTTTTGCTGATTTGCCTGTCAATCTTATGTATGGGCAAAAGTATTTTTGACTTATTTATCACTCCTTTTGGTACTTCTCTCGTTGTTCAGATGGTAAAGAGACTTCCCATAATGCTGGAGACCTGGGTTTGATCCCTGAGTTGGGAAGAACCCCTACAGAAGGAAATGGCAACCCACTCCAGTATTCTTCCCTGGAAAATCCCATGGATGGAGAAGTCTGGAAAGCCACACTCCATGGAGGTCGCAAAGAGTTGGACATAACTGAGTGACTTACACTTTCACTTTAATCACTCTTTTTTTGATATCACCAGTGACCGACATTTCTTATTTCATGTCTTTTAATTTATAGAGGTTTAACTAAATAATCTTTCAGTTAGTAAACATTTTACTTAGTAAATTTAATTTATGAAGCTTACTTTTCTTTATGGCGAGTGCTTATTCTGCTCATAAGATATTTTCTCTTATTAAGGTAAAAAAAGATACTCTATATTACCTCAAGAGGGGATAATGTAGGAAAGAGGAAGAGAAAGTGACTGAAAAGGAAGCAAACATAAAAAGATTTATTAAAAAAAACTTGTACTTTATAAGTATGAAGAAAATTTTAAAATATTCATATAGCCAAAGAGAGTTTATATAATTATATTTGCATCAGTTAGTAAATGCCAAATTATGTTGATACATTTTTTTCCCAACCTGTCCATATCATTCCATTGTAAGAGCAGAAATACAAAACTGGACCATAAAAGCTTAAAATTTCATTGAGTATAACCTTTAGGATTATCCTAGAGTTAAACGTATTAGTATCCTGATCCTATCTCACTCAGTCTCCTCATCTGCAAATTGAAAGAACAAAAATCAGAAAAAAGTTTAATATATAAGGTTACCAAAGGAATTAAACAGAAAATGCATTTGCATTAAGTATATATAATATTTCTTTTAAAAATATTTAATCTGTATAAATTTGTTGGATTGTTCATAAGTGATAACAACTTTTTTTAATTTAAATTTATTTATTTTAACTGGAACCTAATTAAATTACAATATTGTATTGATTTTGCCATATATCAACATGAATCTGCCATGGGTGTACATGTGTTGCCAAACCTGAAACCGCCTCCCACCACCCTCCTCATACCATCCCTCTGGGTCATCTCAATGCACCAGCCCCAGGCATCCTGTATCCTGCATCGAACCTGGACTGGTGATTAGTTTCTTACATGATATTATATATGTTTCAATGCCATTCTCCCAAATCATCACACCCTTTCCCTGTCCCAAAGAGTCCAAAAGACTGTTCTATCCATCTGTGTCTCTTTTGCTGTCTTAGACCAGGGGCTGACTGTGGCTCAGATCATGAGCTCCTTATTGCCAAATTCAGACTTAAATTGAAAAAACTAGGGAAAACCACTAGACCATTCAGGTATGACCTAAATCAAATCCCTTATGNTGTGTTCCAAAATCACTGCATATGGTGACTGCAGCCATGAAATTAAAAGACGCTTACTCCTTGGAAGAAAAGTTATGACCAACCTAGATAGCATATTCAAAAGCAGAGATATTACTTTGCCGACTAAGGTCCATCTAGTCAAGGCTATGGCTTTTCCAGTGGTCATGTACGGATGTGAGAGTTGTACTGTGAAGAAGGCTGAGTGCTGAAGAATTTGTGCTTTTGAACTGTGGTGTTGGAAAAGACTCTTGAGAGTCCCTTGGATTGCAAGCAGATTCAACCACTCCATCTGAAGGAGATAGGCCCTGGGATTTCTTTGGAAGGAATGATGCTGAAGTTCCAGTGCTTTGGCTACCTCATGCAAAGAGTCGTCTCATTGGAAAAGACTCTGATACTGGGAGGGATTGGAGGCAGGAGAAGAAGGGGATGACAGAGGATGAAATGGCTGGATGGCATCACTGACTCAATGGGCATGAGTCTGAGTGAACTCTGGGAGATGATGATGGACAGGGTGGCCTGGCCTGCTGCGATTCATGGGGTCACAAACTGTCGGACATGACTGAACGACTGAACTGAATACAGGGTTATCATTACCATCTTTCTAAATTCCATATATATGCGTTAGTATACTGTATTATTGTTTTTCTTTCTGGCTTACTTCACTCTGTATAATAGGTTCCAGTTTCATCTACCTCTTTAGAACTGATTCAAATATATTCTTTTTAATGACTGAGTAATATTCCATCGTGTATATGTACCATGGCTTTCTTATCCATTCATCTGCTGATGGACATCTAGGTTGCTTCCATGTCCTGCCTATTATAAACAGTGCTGCGATGAACATTGGGGTACACGTGTCTCTTTCAATTCTGGTTTCCTCAGTGCGTATGCCCAGTATTGGAATGCTGGGTCATAGAGCAGCTCTATTTCCAGTTTTTTAAGGAATCTCCACACTGTTCTCCATACTGGCTGTACTATTTTGCATTCCTACCAACAGGGGAAGAAGGTTCCCTTTTCTCTTTTAACAAGATTCAATTCAGTTCATTTCAGTTCTGTTGTCACTCATTCGTGTCTTACTCTTTGTGAACCCATGAACTGCAGCATGGCAAGCCTCCCTGTCCATAATCAACTCCTGGACTCCAACCAGACCCATGTCCACCGAGTCGTTGATGCCATCCAACCATCTCATCCTCTATTGTCCCCTTCTCCTCCTGCCCTCAATCTTTCTCAGCATAAGGATCTTTTCAAATGAGCCAGCTCTTCTCATCAGGTGGCCAAAGTATTGGAGTTTCAGCTTCAATATCAGTCCCTCCAATGAACACCCAGGACTGCTCACATTTAGGATAGACTGGATGGATCTCTCTCAAGAGTCTTCTCCAACACCACAGTTCAAAACATCAATTCTTCAGTGCTCAGCTTTCTTTATAGTCCAACTGTCACATCCATACATGACCATGGGAAAGCCATAGCCTTGACTAGACAGACCTTTGTTGGCAAAGTACTGTCTCTGCTTTTTAATATACTGTCTAGATTAATCATATCTTTGCTTCCAAGGAGCAAGCCTTTTAATTTCATGGCTACAATCACCATCTGCAGTGATTTTGGAACCCAGAAATATAAAGTCAGCCACTATATCCACTGTTTCCCCATATATTTGCACAATTAGCTCAATTTGAACATTCAAATTATTCTGGTATCCACTTTTTTCTCAATGCCTCTTGTCCATTTCTGACCTAATTTAAATTCCATGAGCCAATAAACATCTTGTATTACTTTATCTAGGTTTCTTTTCTTTTGCTGTTTAATTATAAATAGGCCACTTTTAACAAACAAATGCCTATAAAGCATTTAGAATGTGCTGTCATACACTAAGCCTTTAATTAATATCAGGGACAATTACTATAATTAAGTTAATTGTAACTGAGTAGTAACAAGTTTGAAAATCTGTTTCAGCTCAGCTATAAGATATGAACATCCTTGAAATTCATTTATTCTTTACTTATTAAGTCAATTGTTCAACAGTATCATCTGAGCTTTTATTAGAGTGAGAAACACCAATAAATTTTTGGATTTAAAATATGTACTACCCTTAAAATGAGTTGAGCCTGGAATGGAATCACTGCTTCCTTTCATCTCCCCAATTATATTTTTCTATGATTTTGTTCATTCTTTTACAAACAGAACTCAAATCAGTTTAAAAAAAATCATTATAATTAACACTTGCAAGAGCTAATAAAAATACAATGGAATAAAGTCATTTTATCCAATTTAATAATATCAGTTGCTGAAAAGCAAAACAAAACATAAATAAAGATTCAGGTTATAATATAATAAAGCCATCACTCCTTCCTAAATCTGTGCTGTTCATAACACTGTGTATTTCAAGGTCATGAAACTCTATTTAAGCACCTATTTTAATAAAGATAAATTCACTGGAAGGAAAGTCCATAGAGCTGAAATGTACCTGCATGTATGCATTAACTGACACACAAAAAATTTTAAAAAGCTAAATTCTCATAAGCATGTAAGCTTGTGTGAATCATTTATGACCACAATTTCATGCTACACATCAAATAATCACAAAAAATTAAGTGACATTATGCATTAGCTGGATGGTTTTCTGTTGCAGGCCAAGATCAGTCTATTTTAACTTGGCTTTCTCACATGTGTGTTCAGCTGGAGAGGTGGCTATAGTCTGGTAGTATAGGCTGGCTGATTTAGGGAATTTGGCCAGGTTGATACAGCCCTACTTTATGTGATCTTTCATCTGCTAGCAAATTAGCCTGGGTTTGTCTTCACTCTGTATAGATTACTAAAAGATGAAGAGCTAAGGCACACAGGCTTCTTTGTCTTTTCAAGTTCCATTATGGTACTGTTTAGATTATGATGCATTCAGTCATATAACACAAGACAAGTCAACCTAGATTTAGGAAGTGAGGATGTAGACATTATCATGTGGTCTGAGGAAACTCAAAATCATATAGCAAAGGATATGAATATATCCTTTATATGCATAAAGAGGTAGTTTTATAATTCTATCATTTTCCCCCAGTAACTCAAAGTATGGCTATCCAGTAGACTATAGAGAATCCTGTTTATTTGATATAATGTGGTATTATAATTAACTAAAGGCAACTTTTCTTGGAAAAAATGTTTATTTAAGCAAAATTATCTTCAGTAATCCAAAGTAATAGGAAAAAAATATCTGCAGGATGTAAAACTACTCAAAAATAGCTGTTGAACTAAATAAGCAATAGAAAATTCACTTTAATTATATTACATCCTACAAGCTCTGCATTTTTGTCATTAGACTCAGTAAAGCAATTTAGAAATTAATAAGCATTTGTCTATCTGAATATGGCTTCATGAATTTTAAATAGGATGAGAAATTAATGTATTACCTTTCAACAGATAACAGTCTCCTGCTATTATCAATAACAATTTAAAAATAGTTGTGTTTTTCTTTAAATGAATGATGTGTATGCAGTTTCTTAGCAGATAATATCTGGGTGCTTAGTGAAATGTCTAAATGTCTTAGTATATTATCTTATGCATAAATTAAAAACCAAGAAAGGTGTCAACATGTTCAACTTTATTGAATGATCAAGCAGGTGCAACTTGTGTCCAACAAAATGTAGTATCAGTGGTATAGATTTATTCACAGTAATCTGTTTTACCTTTTCTAGCATGGGATGGGAGTAAAATTTCCCTCTTCATTTGAAAATAGGCTTGGTCATGTGACTTTCTTCAAGTGATCAGTCCTGAGTGAAAATGACTCCTTTCCTTTCTGGTAGGATATTTAGAGAATTTATATGTGGTTTCCCATGTTATCTTTCCTTCATTCAGGTGATGGTGAGAAAATATGACTATCAGAAAACACATAGCTTTGAGTATGAATCAATACTTCGCATCAGGTGGCCAAAGTATTGGAGTTTCTGATTCAGCATCAGTCTGTCCAAAGAATGTTCAGGACTGATTGCCTGTAGGATTGATTGGTTTGATCTCCTTTTAGTCCAAGGGACTCTCAAAAGTCTTCTCCAACACCACAGTGCCGAAACATAAATTCTTCAGCGCTCAGCATTTTTTATGGTCCAACTCACATCCCAGACTTGACTATTGGAAAAAACATAGTTTTGACTAGATGTATCTTTGTTGGCAAAATAATGTCTCTGCTAAATAATATCCTGTTGAGGTTGACTAGATCTTTTCTTCCAAGGAGCAAGTGTCATCTAATCACATGGCTGCAATCACCATCTGCAGTGATTTTGGAGCCCCCCAAAATAAAATATGTCGCTGTTTCCATTGTTTCCCCATATATTTGCCATAAAGTGATGGGACCATATGCCATGATCTTACTGTTCTGAATGTTGAGCGTTAAGCCAACTTTTTCATTCTCCTCTTTCACTTGCATCAAGAGGCTTTTCAGTTCCTCTTCATCTTCTGCCATAGGGTGGTGTCATCTGTGTATCTGAGATTATTGATACTTCTCCCAGCAAATTCCAGCTTGTGCTTAATTCAGCCTGGTATTTTGCATGATGTAAACTGCATATAAGTTAAATAAGCAGGATGACAATATACAGCATTGATGTACTCCTTTCCCAATTTGGAAACAGTCTGTTGTTCTATGACCAGTTCTAACTGTTACTTCTTGACTTGCATACAGATTTCTCAGGAGGCATATGAGGTGGTCTGGTATTACCATCTCTTGAGGGAATTTCCGGTTTTTTTGTGATCCACACAGTCAAAGGCTTTGGTGTAGTGAATGAAGCAGAAGTAGATTTTTTTTTTTTTTCTGGAGTTCTCTTGCTTTTTCAATGATCCAGCAGATGCAGGGACAATTTGATTTCTGGTTCCTCTGCCTTTCCTAAATCCATCTTGAATATCTGAAAGTTCAAGTTTCACATACTGTTGAAGCCTGTATTGGAGAATTTTGAACATTATTTTGCTAGCATGTGAGATGAGGGCAATTGTGCAGTAGTTTGAACATTCTTTGGCATTGCCTTTCTTTGGGATTGGAATGAAAGCTGACCTTTTCCAGTCCTGCAGCCACTGCTGAGTTTTCCAAATTTGCTGGCATATTGAGTCCAGCATTTTCACAGCATCATTTTTTTAGGGTTTTAAATAGCTCAACTAGAATTCCATCACCTCCACTAGCTTTGTTAATTGTGATACTTCCTGAGGCCCATTTCACTTCCCATTCCAGGATGTCTGGCTCTAGGTGAGTGATCACACCATCACTGTTTTCTGGGTCATGAAGATCTTTTTGTATAGCTCTTTTGTGTATTCTTGCCACCTCTTCTTAATATCTTTTGCTACTGTAAAGTCCATACCATCTCCGTCCTTTATTGTGCCCATATTTGCATGAAATGCTCCCTTGGTATCACTAATTTTCTTGAAAAGATCTCTAGTCTTTCCCAATCTATTATTTTCGTCTATTTCTTTTCATCGATCACTGAGGAAGGCTTTCTTATCTCTCCTGATAGTCTTTGGAACTCTGCATTCAAATCCTTTTCTACTTTGCCTTTAACTTCTCTTCTTTTCTCAGCTATTTGTAAGGCCTCCTCAGAAAACCATTTTGTCTTTTTGCATTTCTGTTTCTTTGAGATGTTCTTGATCACTGCCTCCTGTACAGTGTCACAAACCCCTTTCCAAAGTTCTTCAGGCACTCTGTCTATCAGATCTAATCCCTTGAATCTGTCAAGCTTGTATTCTCCTTGGTTCTGTCTCAACACAACAAAGATTTGGAGTGAAGAACATTAAAGCCCTTGGCGTTTCACAGCTCTTGGGTCTTGGAAAGACTGTGTTATAGCTCTTAGACAAATCAGTGTTACAGCTCCATGTTACAACTCTATTTTATTTAAAAAATAGCAGGAAAATCATCCTCAAGGCCTGAAGGCATGCCAACACGAAGATCAGACATTGGGGGAGCTCATGAGCTTGCAGGGGAGAAAGAGGCCCCTGGCCCTTTGGTTCTTCTTTTTATATATATACATATATATATATATTTTTTTTTTTTTTTTTTTTTTCTCTCCCTGGGCCTGTCCTATGTAAACTGGGCCAGCCAGGAGTGCTATTTGTTCTACCTGAGGTCCTTACTCCTGTCCTCAGACCTTCTTTTGATCTTCCTTTGTTCTATTTTCATAGGCTTTTCCCTTTCTTGTCTTTTAGCCACTGCCATTTTGGACTCCTGTTTCCTATTTTAACTACCTAACAAATCTATTTCTCACTTCCACTATATAATCCTAAGCGATTTGATTTAGGTCATATCTGGATTGTCTAGTGGTTTTCCTTACTTTCTTCAATTTAAATGTGAATTTGGCAATAAGGAGTTCATGATCTGAGCCACAGTCAACTCCAGGTCTTGTTTTTGGTGACTGTTTAGAACTTCTCCATCTTTGGCTGCAAAGAATATAATCAATCTGATTTTGGTATTGACCATCCAGACCTTTAGTTTATCTTCAGTTTCTTTTCATTTCCTGACATTAGGGTGGTAATGAAATGTTATTGCTGAACCACAAAAGATGCCAGGATTCTTGGACTCTAGGTAAGAATTCAATCGGGGGCAAGTAACAAGCCTTGATCACTCAGAGCTTTTGTGTAGTAAAGTTTTATTAAGTATAAAAGAGATATAGAAAACTTCTGGCATAGACATCAAAAAGGGGCAAAAAGAGTGCCCCCCTGCTAGCCTTTAGCAGTATGTTTTATACCTATCAGCAAGCTGCTAATTAGAAAAAGGATAAGTCTCAAAACTCAGAGTGTCACCAGGTCCCTCATCCACAAGCTTTTGAGATAACATTGGCACCAGGTGAGTCATCCTGGGCCATAAAACAATTGACACGAATCTTGAAGAAAGGGAGGATTCCAAGCAAATATATAGTTTCATTAATATAGATTAGGAGAACAATGTATGAGTAAAACATACAGTTTTGTTGAGCCCTTATTGAGACTTAAGCAGAACCAACTTGAAGAAAGACAGAGTCTAGGGTAAATACATAGTTCATTAACATAGCTTAAGACAAACATTTCCATAAGAAAAACACTGTTTAGCTTAAGGTTTGAGAAAAGTTAAGTTCAGTGGAGCCAGGTGTCATCATGGCAACACAGAATTTTAAGAGAAATATCTTTTTAAATTTGTATAGAGAAATGGAAAAAAATCTAACTTTGTTTCCTCCTGCCTCTTAAGAGAGAGAGAAAAAATGTCTGACACTTGCAGNCTGTTTAGCTTAAGGTTTGAGAAAAGTTAAGTTCAGTGGAGCCAGGTGTCATCATGGCAACACAGAATTTTAAGAGAAATATCTTTTTAAATTTGTATAGAGAAATGGAAAAAAATCTAACTTTGTTTCCTCCTGCCTCTTAAGAGAGAGAGAAAAAATGTCTGACACTTGCAGCCTATTTCCTCCATTTGGAGACCCCTGACCTTCCTGCCTGTACCCTCTCAGTATAATCTGCATTATTTGAGGTTGGTGATATTTCTCCCAGCAAGCTTGATTCCAGCATTGGATTAATCCAGCCCATCATTTCTCATGATGTACTCTGCACAGAAGATAAATAAGCAGAGTGACAGTAGACAACCTTGTCATATCCTTCCCCAATTTTGAACTAGTCACTTCTGTGTTTGGTTCGAACTGTTGCTTCTAGACCCGCATATAGGTTTCTCAGAAGACAGGTAAGGTGTTCTGCTACTCCCAACTCTTTAAGAATTTTCCTCATTTTGTAGTGATCCACGCAGTCAAAGGCTATAGAGTAGTTAATGAAGCACATATTTTTTTTTGGAATTTCCTTGCTTTTTCCATTATCCAGAGACTGTTGGCTATTTAATCGCTGGTTCCTCTGCTTTTTTGAAACCCGGCTTGTGCATCTATAAGTTCTCAGTTCACATACTTCTGAAGCCTAGCATATGTGTCTTAGTGTTAAATAAAACATTCATCTACTCAGTGAAAGAAACCAGTCTGAAAAGGCAAAAACTGTGTGATTTCAACTAATGATATTCTGTAAAAGGCAAAACTATGGAGGTAACATAAAGATTAGTAGTTGTCAAGGGGTCGAGGATGGGAGTCAGGATGAATAGGCAGAGCATAGTGGTTTTTAAAAATATTTTCATGATATTATAGCGAATATGTTTTAAGTCTTTCTGAACACATAGAATGTACACAACTAAGAGTGATCCTAAAATAAACTATGGCCTTTGAGTTATTATTGGTCACTGTAGGTTAATCCTTGGTTTTTATATATATATATAAAACTCACCATTCTGGTGAGTGATGTTGATAATATGGGAAACTGTGTGTGTGTGATGGCAGGGTGTGAGGCAAATATTTTTTCTTTCCTTTTAATTTTATTGTAACCCTATAAGTACTCCATTAAAAAAAAATTAGAAAGAAAGGTTATTCCTTTTCTTCCTGACAGTCTTTGAGCTGACACATTAAATTTCTCCTACTTTGGCCTTGTAATTGGACTGGAACTTACCATTGACATTCTTGGATCTACAGCTTGCTGGTTGCAGATTTTGAAATTCTCAGCCTTCATAATTGCAGAGCGCTTTCCCTATAATAAATTCCTGTGGTAGTATTGAAACGTTTACATTACCATATGTAAAATAGGTAGCCAGTGGGGACTTGCTGAATGATTCAGGGAACTTAAACTGGGTGTTCTATGACAAACAAAAGGGGTGAGATGGAGTAGGAGGGAGGTTCAAGAGGGAGGGGACATATGTACAGCTATGGATGCTTCATGCTGATATATGGCAGAAGCCAAGACAATATTGTAAAGCAGTTATCCTCCAATTAAAATTAAGTTAAAACAACAGCAACAAACTAAGGAGGCAAAATATCTGAAAAAGATGAGAAAAGAAGAGCAAGTGTAGTAAAATACACAATAGTACAATACAAGCATGATAGACAATAATCCAAATATAGCAATAAACACTTTGTGTATCAATGGCCTAAATACACAAATTAAAAGACAGAGTTTTTAAGAATGTATGAAAATACAAAGCACAGCTATATTTTGTCTATAAGAAACCACTTTATTTGTAGAGACACCAAAAGGTTAATAGTGAAGTAGCAAAGACAGTTATACCATGCTAATCAAAAGAAAGCTGGGGTAGCTGTATTAACTTTAGAGAAAGCAGAACTAAGAAATAGAGGAAAACAACAGAATGGAAAAGACTAGAGACCACTTCAAGAAAATTGGAGACATCAAAGGAACATTTTATTCAAGGATGAACACAATAAAAAACAGAAATGGTGAAGACTTAAGAGAAGCAGAAGACATTAAGATCTAGCGAGACTACACAGAAGAAGTATACAAGAAAGGTGTTAATGATTCAGATAACAGATAGTGTTGCAAATTACTTAGAGCTGGACATCCTGGGGTGTGAAGTCAAGTGGGCCTTAAACTAGTGGAGATGACGAAATTCCAGCTGAACTATTTAAAGTCATAAACGATGCTGCTGCTAAAGGGCTGTACTCATTATGTTGAAAAATTAAAAAAACCAACAGTGACCACAGGACTGGAAAACGTCAGTTTTCATTTCAAAGAAGGAAAATGCTAAAGAATGTTCAGACTACTGTACAACTGTGCTCATTTTATATGCTAGAAAGTTTATGCTCAAAACCCATCAAGCTGTGCTTCAGCAATATGTGCACTACAGACTTCCAGATGTACAAACTGGATTTAGAAAAGGCAAAGGAACCAGAGACCAAATTGTCAACAGTTGGTGAATCATGGAGAAAGCCGGGGAGTTCCAGAAAAATGTTTACTTCTGTTTCATTGACTATACTAAAGCCTGCATGGATCACAACAAACTGTGGAAAATTCTTAAAGAGATGGGAATACTAGACCACCTTACCTGTCTCCTGAGAAAACCATATTCCGGTCCAGAAGCAACAGTTAGAACTGGACATGAATAACTAACTGGTTCCAAACTGGGAAAGGAGTACATCAAGGCTGTATATTGTTACCCTGTTCGTTTAACTTCTATGAAGAATACATAATGAAAGTGCCAGGCTTGATGAATCACAAGCTGGAGTTAAGGTTGCTAGGAGAATGCTTTCTTGCTGGCTGAGTGATAAACAATCTGCCTGCCAATGCAGGAGACACAGGTTTGATCCCTGGTCCATGAAGATCCCACATGCCACAGAGCAATTCAGTTTGTGTGCCAAAACTATTGACCCTGTGCTCCAGAGTCCGGGAACCATAACTATTAAGTCTACAGGGAGCCCAGTGCTCTGCAACAACAGAAACCACCACAATGAGAAGCCCATGCACTGCAACTAGAGTGTAGCCCCTGCTTGCCACAATGAGAGAAAAGTCCAAATAGCAACAAAGACCCAGCACAACCAAAAATAAAAATGAATTAATTAAGTTATTTTTAAACATGCTGAGAGAACTACCAAAAACCTTAAAATATGCAGATGACACCACCCTTATGGCAGAAAGTGATGGGAACTAAAGAGCCTCTTGTTGAGGGTGAAAGAAAAGAATGAAAAAGTTGTCATAAAACTCAGCATTCAAAAATCTAAGATTACCGCATCTATTCATGGCAAATAAATGGGGGAAAAGTGGAGGTAGTGACAGATTTTCTTTTCTTGGGCTGCAAAATCACTGCAGACAGTGACAGCAGTCATGAAATTAAAAAAAAAAAAAAAAAAAAAAACCACTTGCTCCTTTGAAGGCAACTATGGCAAACCTAGATAGCATATTAAAAAGCAGAGCTATCACTTTGCCAACAAAGGTCCATATAATTAAAGGTATGGTTTATCCAGTAGTCATAAATGGATATGAGAGTTGGAATATAAAGAAAGCTGAGCACCAAAGAATTGATGATTTTGAATTTTGGTGTGGGAGAGACTCTTGAGAGTCTCTAGGACTGCAAGGCAATCAAAACAGTCAATCCTAAAGGAAATCAACTTTGAATATTCACTGGAAGAACTGATGCTGAATTTGAAGCTCCAGTACTCTGAGCACTTGATGGGAAGAACTTACTCATTGGAAAAGAATCTGATACTTGAAAAGACTGAAAGCAATAGGAGATGGGGGCAGGAGAGGATGAGACGCCTAGATAACACCACCAACTCAATGGGTGTGAGTTTAAGCAAACTTTGGAAGAGAGTGGAGAACAGAGAACCCTGTTCTTGGTTCAGTGATGGAATCGCAAAGAGTCAGACATGATTTAGCAACTAAACAAGAAAAAGCAGATTAAAAGTAAATTTCAAAAACTAGAGAATAAATAAATGAAATAAACAAACAAACAAAATCAGTAAATCTAAAACTAGTTCTTTGAAAAGTTTAAGAAAATAGAGAAACATCTATCTAGGATAACCAGAAATAAGACAGAAGACAAACATTACTAATATCACAAATAAAATGATCACACTGGCTCCTGCATCTTAATTTCTAATATCCTTTCCCAATAAAGAGAACAATTTGTTGTTGTTATTGCTGTTTTAGGAAATTGATGATTTTAAGACTACAGCAGGAGCACTTTGTATAAGCCTGGAACATTGTTTAGGCTGGAAAACATCAGTTCAGTCCTCAGGTGTGTCTGATTTTTTGTGATTCCATGGACTGCAGCATGCCAGACTTTCTTGCCCATCACCAACCACGGAGATTGCTCAGTCTCATATCTGTGGAGTTGGTGATGCCATCCAACTATCTCATTCTCTGTTATCCCCTTATCCTCCCACCTTCAATCTTTCCCAGTATTAGGGTCTTTTCCAATAAGTCAGTCTCCCCATCAGGCCAAAGTATTGGAGTTTCAGCTTCAGCATCACTCTTTCCAATGAATATTAAGGACTGATTACCTTTAAGATTGGCTGGTTTGCTCTCCTTGCAATCCAACGAACTCTCAATACTGTTCTCCAACAGCACAGTTCAAAAGCATCCAGTTTTCAGCACTCAACTTTCTTTATGGTTCAGCTCATATCCATACATGATTAATGGAAAAACCATAGTTTTGACTAGATAGACCTTTGCTGAAAAAGTAATGTCTCTGGTATTTGATATGCTGTCTAGTTTGGTCATAGCTTTTCTTCCATGGAAAAAATGTCTGTTAATTCCATGGCTGCACCCACCATCTGCAGTGATTTTGGAGCCCAAGAAAATAAAGGCTGTCACTGTTTCATTGTTTCACCATCTATTTGCCATGAAATTATGGAACCCAATCCCATGATCTTAGTTTTTTGAATGTTGAGTTTTAAGCCAGCTTTATCACTCTCCTCTTTCACTTTCATCAAGAGGCTTTTCAGTTACTCTCTGCTGTCTGCCATAATGGCCATGTCATCTGCATTTTTGAGGTTATTGATATTTCTTCTGACAAATCCTGGCAGTCTGGAAAATATGGATTTGCTCCAAAAATTTTATAAAGGGAAAAAAAAACAAAAAACAAAAAACAAACACTTGAATGAATGGATTATGCCAAAGGGACATAAGGGTAAATTGAGGCATTCCTAATGCCTGTATCTGTATTAGGAACCAAATCAATGGAGTGTTAAATTATGAACTATAGTATAAAAGCAATATCCAGGAGTCCATGTTGATATGAATTGATGATTTAGTAAATGGTCCACTGGAGTGGCCATTTCAGTATTCTTGCCTTGAGAACTCCATGAACAGTATGAAAAGGTAAAATGATAGGATACTGAAAGAGGAACTCCCCAGGTCAGTAGGTGNAAGGGGACGACAGAGGGTAAGACGGCTGGATGGCATCACTGACTTGGTGAACGTCAGTCTGTGTGAACTCCGGGTGTTAGTGATGGACAGGGAGGCCTGGTGTGCTGTGATTCATGGGGTCACAAAGAGTCGGACACGACTGAGTGACTGAACTGAACTGAACTGAAATGAAATGAATAATTCAGGGGGAAGAGACAAGTCTCCCTTGCAGAAGAATTTAAAATGATTTATGAAGATACTCCACCACAATATAAAGGATTACTATTTCCCACTCCTTACATGTGGACTGGTATAGACTAACTTCATAATGGAGAAACCTGGTAAACTATCCTCAATCAAGTCATGAAGTTCAGTATCAATAGTGATTAGTCCTTCTTATAGTATGTACCCTTGTTGTGATGCTAGTGATAGTTGATGTTTATGGTTTTCCCAAATTTACTTAGCCATGGTAGAGGAATGCTGAAGAAGCCTTGGCAGAAATTTCTAATTCTATTCTTAGATACACACGGTGCACAAATATTAAGGACTATATTGATGTAAATAACTACAAAGGTGGGAAATTGGAGCAATTTTGTAGAGTATGCAAATAATTGTGTGTTTAATATGAATAACATGATGTCAGGGAAGAGCTTCAACAGGGTTATGTCCCTGTTTAGCCTGTTTAAGTATTTCATACACAAAAAAATGAAACTTCATGGTGTGTCAATAAAACTAGGACAAATGAGAACACACAGGAATATCTAGTTTACAAACAGAAGGATCTCAACATAATTGTTACATAAACGAATTCTTAAGACAAATTGTCACCAATATATTTTCCTCGGTATAGTGTTTTACCTAACAAAATATTCTAATAACATCTTAGATCCTTTTTTATACTTTGAGATTTTCAGAACAACAATATTAGCAAAATGTTTTAGAGTTAAATTTAATTTCCAAAAGGCCTATCTTAATTCATACACTTTAAGTTACTCTCTTCTTATATCTTCATAAAGATATGCTTACAGGATTTCAGAAATGGTGATAGTGGAAATAGGATATAAATTTTTTGTTAGTGACATTAGAGGGATGATTCAGTTGAAAAATTGAACTAAAAGAAAGATGACTGGTATTAAAGGGTTAAAAGAGCAAGTTGTGTGAGGAACTAATGAACAGGCTATTCAATTCAGGCTATTCATCTACCCTAGTAGTAAAAGAAGAGAGGGAGCTAAGTAAGTTATTTGGTGAAAAATGAGGTAAATAAACTGGAGCTTGTTTGCATAATGAAGGCAATTACACCTAAAATGGTTTATTTATTGGATGGGATTCCATTTAACATTTTTTTTAATTATGAGATTAATGAATGTGCCTTTGTTCTCTGTTGGTCTCAGCTTATTAATAACAAGTGTTGTGAGTGGACTGGCCCTTGTGGTTCTTATTATGATTGCAAGACACCCGTCAGCAATAACTATCTTAAAACTTTGAAACAAAATAAAGATTTATTACTTAAATGACCTGGAAATTATGTAGCATACCTGAGACCACACAGCAAGGTTTCAGGGAGAGAAAGAGTGAGAAGAGAGAGAAAGTGAGACCAGCTTAGTCTTTCTCTTTTATTAATGAGTCTCTTTCATCAGGTGATCAACCAAAATCTTTGATATTCTGGCTTTTTAGTGCCCCTATCTGTGTTTACAAGAGAGGCTGCAGCCTCCCCTGGAGCCATCTTATAACTCCCACTTTCTTTTCCCCCCTTGCCCTTTTTAGAAACACTATTCTCCATCTACTGTGTTCCTGAAATCTATTGGAACTTAATTTCTGTGGTGAATATCCTCTAGTTATCTTTTGCAATGAACGGATGCATTTTTTATACCTCTACATGAACTATCAGGGACTTTAGTGGATAGAGTATGCCAAGAATTTGGCTTAAAGTCATATATTTCAACATAATTTTCATGTAAGATTTTAGTTTGAAGTCATATACTTGTTCAGAATGTAATTAATGTGAAAGAAAAGTTTGTATAATATACTGTAACGTGTTTAACTCTTTATATGGAGGAACAACACTCCCTGAAAGAACTATTTAAAATCATTGTCATCATGTTCCATTTCTTAAAAGAACATTGATTTTCCAATTATTAATTTAAAGACTCAGAATGCATTTTAAAATGTGTTATTTCAGATTCAAGAAAGATCACCTCCATAGACCGTATTAAATATCTACTGATCCATTTTTTCTTAATGTACATTTAAAAAAGTGAACCACTCAGAACTGGTTTCACATGTCCAAGACTACTGGGTATTTATTCCCTGCAGAGGTAGAACTAGAATTCCCAAGTTGGCAGTATAAAGTTGGGTGTTGTGGGTGTTGATTTTTACATTGCAGTATATTACTCATTTTATGATATTAGGTAGAGGCTGGGATATTTCAGTTCATAAAAGCAGTGGTTATGTTATGTCCTTTTGAAATTATATTTATTAGAAAAGAAGTTCTATGTATTATGTTTTTCAGATCATGGGTGTCTGGTGCTACAATCTGACTTATAAAATGAAAAAACAAATCAGTATCATTGGTTCAATATCATAATGTGAGTAAATAGCTAGGAGAAAGCAACTAAACCAAAGCAAGAGATATAACACAAAAATTTTCTATCTATTGGAACAAGAAGCATTAAATATATTCCAGTCCTTCTGATAAAATGAAAAAGTCACACGGCATGACATACTAAGGTACCCTTGGTTTTCCAATGTATCACTGCTAGAAAAATCACTGCCATGATATCTATAAGATGCATGAAGCATAGACAGCAAAGAAGGGAAATTCTGCGATTTATTAAATTATCCAGGAAATTAACTTTAAAATACATTACTAGAGAGCAGATGTACAAGCTATATTATTAGCCATCTACTTTTGATTCATATAATATCAAACCTTCTGAAAATCATTAAATAAAAATAATAGCTAAAAAGTGTTACTTGCCTTGAGACCAATTTGCAATAAATCACAATCCATTGGCTATCTGAAATCATATCTGAACTCAAGTATTTGTGTTAGCTGCTACTTACATGTGCTCATTCATTTCGAGAACAAAATGGGGTAATTCACAGTACTTCTTAAAAATATCATTTAGCTTAGATTGCCATTTTGATTAAAAAAATTACCTCTAAGAATACCACTGTGAAACTAAGCCAATACCTACAAAGGAACATAAAAATTGATTGGAGCAGTAGGTAATATCTTTGTCATTGTAAAACATCATCTGATACAGATATACAAAGAAATGAATTTGATTGAGTGCCAATCATAATCATGGAAAAGAGCAAGAACTGAAATAAAACAGGAAAAGGAAGAAGGAAAAAGAGAAGGAGAATCATTACCACTGCCACCACCACCTAGAAAAATTAACTGTAAAAATCCAAAAACAGAAAATGGAGACAGGTCTCAGGAAAAGAGATCTAAATCAAACAGAAACTGGCAGAGTCAAAGTACCAGAAGTATTTTCATTTCATACATAGTCTTATGTGCTTGTTTGTGTACTTATACAAATATTGCTTCTATATGTCAGCTTTTTTTGGAGTGTCCCATTTGTGTTCTCTTTTTTAAATGCATATGGAAAATTTCCTTGAATATATTATACATAATGAAGAGAGCAGCAGTGAATTATACTTCTATCTATTTGATAGGTATATGTACGGCTTACTTCAACAAATATTAATGTTAATGAAATACATCAGTCATTTTGCTTCCTTCATAAACATTTTTGGTCTAGTTTAGTAGACATACATATAAATATACAATTAGTGTAATGCATTTAAAAACATAAATATATGCAAGGACATATTCCAAACAATTATACTCACCTCATATGCTAGGAAGGTAATGCACAAAATCCTCCAAGCTAGACTTTAGGAGTATGTGAACTGAGAATTTCATCAAGATGTACAAGCTGGGTTTTGAAGAGGCATAGGAGCCAGAGGTCAAATTGCCAACAATCATTGGATCACAGAGAATGCAAGGAAGTTTAAAAAAAAAAAAGATGCATCTCATTATTGACTATCTCAAAGCCTTTGACTGTATGAACCACCACAAATTGGAAAAATTCTTAAAATGATGGCAATATCAGGCTATCTTACCTGTTTCCTGAGAAAACTATATGAGGTCAAGAAGCAACAGTTTGAACAAGACAAGGAACAATAGAATGGTTCAAAATGGGAAAATGAGTTCAACAAAGCTGTGTATTGTCACCTTGCTTATTTAACCTATATGCAGAGTACATTATATAAACTGAGGGACTGGACAAAACACAAGCTGGAATCAAGATTGACCCACA
Source organism: Neotragus moschatus (assembly GCA_006410615.1). Lineage (NCBI taxonomy): Eukaryota > Metazoa > Chordata > Mammalia > Artiodactyla > Bovidae > Neotragus > Neotragus moschatus. The sequence continues at coordinate 56,230 of SJYA01000937.1, read as the reverse complement.
AAATATTAACAGTCTGAGATATTCAGATGGTACGACTCTAATGGAAGAAACTGAACAGGAACTAAAGAGCTTCTTGATGAGGGTGAAAGAGGAGAGTAAAAATAACTGTTATAAAACAACATTCAAAAACTTAGAATCATGCATCTGTTCTCACCACTTTACGGCATATAGAAGGGGAAAAAGTGGAAACAATGACAGAGTTTCTTTTCTTGGGCTTCAAAATCATTGTGGACAGGGACTGTAGCCATGAAATTGAAAGACACCTGTTCCTTAGAAGCAAAACTATGACCAATCCAAAGAGTATATTAAAAAAAGAGATCACTTTACTAGGAAAGATTCTTTTTTAATATAATTTTATTTATTTTAATTGGAGGTTAATTACTTTACAATATTGTATTGGTTTTGCCATACATCAGCATAAATCTGCCACAAGATTCTTAAAGTCAAAGGTATTATTTTTCCAGTAGTCATATGTGGATATGAGAGTTGGACCATAAAGAAGACTGAGAGCTTAAAAAATGATGCTTTTAAATTGTGGTGCTGAAGAAGACTCTTGAGAGTGTCTTGGACAGCAAAGAGATCAAACTAGTCAATCCTCAAGTAAATCAATCCTGAATATTCATTGAAAAGACTAATGCTAAAGCTGAAGCTCCAACATTTTGGCCACCTGTTACAAAGAGTTGACTCATTGGAAAAGCTCCTGATACTGGGAAAGTTTGAAGGCAAGAGGAGAAATGGTGGGGGGTGGTGGTGACAGAGGATGGGATGGTTGGATATAATCACTGACCCAGTGGATATGCATTTAAGCAGATTTCAGGAGATGATGAAAGACAGGGAATCCTGGCATAATGCAGTTATTTAGTCATAAAGAATTTACATGATTTAGCGACTGAACAACAAAAATGCTGAAATACATGAGTGCAACAATGAATAAGTGCTTGCCCTTGATTTTGTTCAGTCACTCAGTCATGCCTGACTCTTTGTCAGCCCCATGGACTGCAGTACACCAGTCTTCCCTGTCCTTCACCATCTCCCAGAGCTTACTCAAACTCATATCCTTGATTGGGTAAGTAAATATGGCTCATGTAGGAAGTATCTTAAAATATAAGAGATGAAGAAATGTTTTCCATATTAGTATCAGTGGGTTAATTTGATACGGTGTGGTTTAAGATTTTACTTCCATTGATTTTTTAGTCTGTATTTGTTATATGGCTACTTTGAAAAATAAAAGAGTCTAAATTAATATCTGCTTTATTGACTATACCAAAGCCATTGACTGTGTGGATCACAATAAACTTTGAAAATTCTGAAACAGATGGGAATACCAGACCACCTGACGTGCCTGTAGAGAAAGCAATATGCAGGTCAGGAAGCAACAGTTAGAACTGGACATGAAACAACAGACTGGTTCCAAATAGGAAAATGAGTACGTAAAGGCTGTATATTGTCACCCTGCTTATTTAGCTTATATGCAGAGTACTTCATGAGAAACGTTGGGCTGAAAGAGGCACAAGCTGGAATCAAGATTGCTGGGAGAAATATCAATAAGCTCAGATATAAAGATGACATCACACTTAAGGCAGAAAGTGAAGAGGAACTAAAAAATCTCTTGATGAAAGTGAAAGTGGAGAGTGAAAAAGTTAGCTTAAAGCTCAACACTCAGAAAACAAAGATCATGGCATCCAGTCCCATCCCTTCATGGGAAATAGATGGGGAAACAGTGAAAACAGTGTCAGACTTTATTTTTTTGTGCTCCAAAATCACTGCAGAAGGTGATTGCAGCCATGAAATTAAAAGACGCTTACTCCTTGGAAGGAAAGTTATGACCAACTTAGATAGCATATTCAAAAGCAGAGACATTACTTTGTCAACAAAGTTCCGTCTAGTCAAGGCTATGGTTTTTCCAGTAGTCATGAATGGATATGAGAACTGGACTGCAAAGAAAGCTGAGTGCTGAAGAATTGATGCTTTTGAACTGTGATGTTGGAGAAGACTCTTGAGAGTCCCTTGGACTGCAAGGAGATCCAACCAGTCCAACCTAAAGGAGATCAGTGCTGGGTGTTCATTGGAAGGACTGATGCTGACGCTGAAACTCCAATACTTTGGCCACCTCATGTGAAGAGTTGACTCATTGGAAAAGACTCTGATGCTGGGAGGGGTTGGGGGCAGGAGGAGAATGAGACGNCTGCAAGGAGATCCAACCAGTCCAACCTAAAGGAGATCAGTGCTGGGTGTTCATTGGAAGGACTGATGCTGACGCTGAAACTCCAATACTTTGGCCACCTCATGTGAAGAGTTGACTCATTGGAAAAGACTCTGATGCTGGGAGGGGTTGGGGGCAGGAGGAGAAGGAGACGACAAAGGATGAGATGGCTGGATGGCATCACCGACTCGATAGACATAAGTTTGAGTGAACTCTGAGAGCTGGTGATGGACATGGAGGCCTGGCATGCTGTGATTCATGGGGTTGCAAAGAATCAGACACAACTGAGTAACTGAACTGAGCTGAACTGAATTATTATAAAACAGCATGGAGTATAGTGTAAACCCCTCCTCATTATTATCCTTCCCTAAAATTAAATGATATTTTAATTTTTAACAGATACTTGTTACTAAAATCCCATAGAATGTCACGTATCTCTATTATGAATATTTTCAGCTATTGAAGTTAGAGTGAACAGTTGGGGAAAAAATAATGTTGCATAAGTAACAGCTGGTTAAATCAAGAAAAATGAATTGTGCAATGAAAATATAGTTATTAAAAAGTTTTATTCAGCTATTAAGAACATGGCTGGTTATTTGACTATAGACATTGCTAAATTCCTAATTTTCTAAGACCATGGACGGTGGAGCCTGGTGGGCTGCCATCTGTGAGGTGGCACAGAGTTGGACATGACTGAAGCAATTTAGCAGCACCAGAGGCAAATATTGAGACCTAATACAGTGCCATTCTCTATAGAGACCAAACAGCCACCCAATAGTGAGCTATTGCATCACATCTGTTCCATGTAGAACACAGCAGAGTTTTGGCCTTAATGAAATAGATATATATTCTAGATAGATATGTTCTCTGTTTGTATTATTTCTGCTGGTACCACCATTAATGAGTATCAAGAATGTCTTATTCATTGTCATCGTATTAGAAACATTTTTTTTTCCCCTGAACAAATAACTTATTTCCCACTAAAAGGATGGGTTTCACTATGGGTTAATCCCCATGGTTTTAATTTGTCTTACTTAAACTTCTATTATTCAGAAGTAATTGAACTTAGGGAATAGCTTAAGATGACTCCAAGCACATATTTGGAAGTGTACTATGAAAGCACAAAATTTCACCTCACAGGTTGTTTATTAGAGGCCAATAAATAGTACTGTTTTTTGTATAGACAGAATTTGTGCCTTTGGGAATCATGAGGTGGAGCTGGAAATAGCTCCTCTCACTATTATACCTATTTGGGTTTACTCATTTGTAAAATATTTGCTTTTTATGTTTGCTACTTTGAGTGATGCTTGTTAGGAAATCTTGTTGAGCAAGAAAGAAGTGTTTCCACAACAGCTGACATGTTGAATTATAAATGTCATTTATACTTGATATTTTGTGCTCTTTGTGTAACTAAAACCAAGAGAGAGAGAAGAGTGTTGTCAGTTGGGTGGAATGATGAATTTTGATTAACAAGGTGAAATCAGATTGCACACAAAAATAGTGACTGGTACAATGACTAGAAACAAAGGGATTTAGGAGGCACATTTTATTATTCTCATTTCTAGTGAGAATTAATAGATTATAGCAACGGGAGATTGCCAGTTCAAGATGGCAGAGTAGAAGGTCATGTGTTCATCTCTTCCTGTGAAAGCACCAAAATCCCAGCTAACTGTTGAAGAACCATTGACAGGAAGTCAGTGGAACTCACCAAAAAAAAAAAAAAAAAAAAAAAGATGCCCCATATTCAAAGACAAAGAAGACCGTAGGAGAGGTGCAATCATGATAAAATCAAATCCCATTCCTATCAAATGGGTAACCATGAGACTGGAGAACAATAATACCAAAGCAGTTTCCCCACTATAGTGAAAGTTCTGAGCCCCATGTCAGGCTTCCCAGCCTGATAATCTGACAAAGGGACTGTGAATCCCCGGGGAATTGACTTAGCAGGCCATTAGGATTTGATTATAGGACTTCTACAGGACTAGAGGAGACAGAGTGTCCACTCTTGGAGAGCACAAAGCAAATCTTACATGCACCAAGACCCTGGGGAAAGAAGTAGTGACTCCACAAAAGACTGAACCAGACCTACCTGCTAGGGTTTCAGGGTCTCCTTTAGAGGCATAAGTTGGCAGGGGCTCATCACAAGGATGGGGGCATTGGCAGCAGCAGTCCTGGAATGTGCCTCTTGGCATAAGTCCTATTGGTGGTTGTCATTAACCCTACCATAGAGTCCACAGACACCAGCTCTTTGTTACCTCAGGCCAAATAACTAAAAGGGAGGGAGCACAACTCCACATATCAGCATATAACTGGATTCAAGCTTTACCTAGCAAGGCCCTGGCCACCAGAGCAAGGTCTTTTATTAAATTAGTTTTTTTATTTTCCCACACTGTCCCCCCCACCAGAAGCTTACACAAGACAGCCTCGTCCACCAAAGGGCAGATAGAGGAAGCAAGAAGAACCACAATCCCAGAGGAACTAAAACAAAAAACACATTACAGAAAGTGAATCCGTATGAAAAAGTAGAGAGTTATGACCTAGATAAAGGGGAAAGATAAAACCCCAGAAAAACAACTAAATGAAATGGAGATAGGCAATCTTCTAGAACAATAATTCAGAATAGTGATAGTGAAGATGATCCAGTATCTCTGGAAAATGATGGGAAATATGCAAGAAATGTTTTCCAAAGACCTGGAGGAACTAAAGAACAGACAAATAGATAAATAATACACTAGATGAAATCAATAGCAGAATAACTGAGGAATAAGAATGCATAAATGACCTGGAGGACAGAATGTTGGAAATCACTGTCGCAAAACAGAATATAGAAAAAAGAATGAACAACAACAATAACAAAAAAATGAATACAGCCTAAGAGACCTCTGGGACAACATTAAACACATCAACATTCACATTATAGGGATTCCACAGGTAGAAGAGAGAGAGAGAAAGGACCCAAGAACATATTTGAAGAGATAATAGATGAACACTTCTCTAACATGGGAAAGGAAATAGTCAACAAAGTGCAGAAGCACAAAGAGTCCCAGTCAGGATAAACCCAAGGAGGAAGACACCAAGACACATAGTAATCAAACTGATAAAAAGTAAGACAAAGATAATATATTAAAAGCAAGAAGGGAAAAGTGACAAATAAAATGCAAGGAAACTCCCATAAGGTGATCAGCTGATTTTTTAAGAGAAACTCTACAAGCCAAGAGGAAATGACACAATATAGTTAAAGTACTGAGAGGAAGAACATACAGCCAAGAATACTCTAACTAGCAAGGCTCCTATTCAGATTTGATGGAGAAATCAGAATTTTTATTTTTTCCAGACAAGCAACAATTAGAATTCAGCACCACCATACCAGCTTTACAACAAATACTAAAGTAATTTATCTAGGCAGGAAAAGGGAAAAGAAAATACCTACACAAAATAAACCTGAAACAATTAAGAAAATGGAAGTAGGATCATATATACAGATAATTACTTTAAATATAAATGGATTAAATACACCATTCAAAAGACATTATCTGGCTGGGCAGATTAAAACATGTACAGGTACACACTTCCACTTACAACATTATTCTATTTAACCCCCAAATTGTGTATAATGAAATTATATTGTTAGGTTAATAATATTTTCATTATGGCTTGCATTTACCTTCTATTTTTTGTCTGACTACTGATTGTGAAAACTGATTAACATCATTTACTATTGTGAGTATGTAGCTATTATTTACTTACATTGTATATGATTGGTGAACAGAAAAAATAGAATTCTGTATCACCAAAACTACCATTTAGTAGAAAAAAACCTGTAATTCCTTTTTAGAATCCACGTGCATATCAGAATTATCTTGGAACTTTTGAAAAATACAAATGCCCAAGTATTGCAGTTTTTGTCCAGAGCTCTAGATGTGTTTCTAATGAGCATCCATGTTTAAAAATAATTGGACTATATGATGAGTTTTACTATTATCTAGTTTGTTTCATTTTTTTCTATATCATAGAGCTTCAATTTTATTAGCTTGTTTTTGAATTTTTCCATCTCTTCTTTTTAGTTTTTTTTATGTCCTTTATCAAGCATAGTAGAAAAGATTTGTATACACACACACACACATATATGTATATATATAGTATGTATAATATGTTTTAAGAATCTTATGAAAATAAGTTAGCTAAATAATATGAAAAATAACATATGTGTATATGTATACCTGAATCATCTTGCTGTGCACCTAAAACATTGTAAGTGAGATATATTTCAATAATATATATGTACATATATATAAAGAAATAAAGAAGGCTATAGCAACAAAATCAAGAGAAATCAAAATTTCAAGAATGAAATTTTGAGCCATGACAAAGTCCAATATGTAAATAAGTAAATCTATATATATATGCACACATACATAAATGCATAATTAACAAAACAGAACAAAGCTCCTTATCCTGATAAGATCATGGCAGCAGATTATGGCTAAAGGTAAAGGAAACAAGAAATGGAATTAAAAGAAGAAATTTAGAAATAACAGTTATGTTCAAACACCTTTGTGGTCAGCTCTAAATAATAAGAACAGTAATAGAGGCATATGATATTTCTTGATTTTTATGTGAGTGTGTGCAATATATTTCAGTTCTAGTTTCTTTTGGTATCTCATTATCTATTCATTTGTCCATATTTGCATTGATGTTTTTCACTTGTATTAAATATCCGTTCTTCTTTCTGCTTCCTCTTACTTTATACAAGTTTTGTAGAGGAATCAATTTTTAATATAGTATTTTGGTAACAAGAAGTTTAGATGTTGTTAAATTTAATGGGATTATACATATTCGAGATACTGATCTAATGATTGTCATGATTTTGCATCTCCTCATTTTGAGAAGAGGTTAAAATATCTTCTATTGTAGGAAGGCAGTTGCATCCTAAGTTGGAAATGAAGGTAATTTGTTTTTGTTGTTTTTGAAGTTTAAACATATAAGAATGTACATATATGTTTTGTAGCCATGAAGACAAGCAATATTGTTGATGACCTTCTGAAGGATAGACACTGCCTTTCATATCCCTGACTCTTATTTATAGAAAAGTTTTAGCCTCCTGGGCCTTCTTCAAGTTCCAAAAGGAAAATTTAGCCAGAGAAGTCAAAAAATACAGAAAAAAGGAAAAAAGTCAAGTGAGAACAAATAACAATAGTTTAGCCACAAAAGAAAGTTCCTGACCTAAGGACTATAGATAATATTCTGAGCCACATCTCCGAGTTGTTTTGCAGATAACAAAATACACATAAAGTGGAAAAATATTAAGTACATGCTGAGCATGAACCACCCCATACTGGCTGAAACCAGAGGTTGATGACGTTGTCTTCTAGAGCACCACCCTATTGCCTCACCAAACAATCAGAAGGATGTACAGGAGCTGATCATGCACTCTGTGATCTTTCTCACTTTGCCTTTAAAAACCCTTCCTTAAATCCATCTGGGAGTTCAAGTCTTTTGAACATAAGTTGTCTCTTCTCCTTACTTGACCTCATATTAGATGCCTTGCAATAAACACTGTACTTCACTTACCATAATCCAGTGTCAATAGATGGTATGTAGAACACAGGAAGCAGACATACAGTGGTGTGATTACTCACCTAGAGCCAGACATCCCAGAATGTGAAGTCAAGTGGGCTTTGGGAAGCATCACTACTAACAAAGTCAGTGGAGGTGATGGAACTCCAGTTGAGCTATTTCAAACCCTAAAAGATGATGCTGTGAAAATGCTGCACTCAATAAGCCAGCAAATTTGGAAAACTCAGTAGTGGCCACAGGAGTGGAAAAGATTAGTTTTTATTTCAATGCCAAAGAATGTTCAAAGTACTGCGCAATTGCACTTGTCTCACACAATAGTAAAGTAATGCTCAAAATTCTCCAAGGCAGACTTCAACAGTATGTGAACCATGAACTTCCAGATGTTCAAGCTAGATTTAGAAAAGGCAGAGGAACCAGAGATCAAACTGCCAATATCCTTTGGATTATAGAAAAAGCAAGAGAATTCCAGAAAAAACACCTACTTATGCTTTATTGATTACATCAAAGCCTTTGACTGTGTGAATCACAACAAACTGGAAAATTCTTCAAGAGATAGGAATGCCAGACCATGTGATCTGCTTCTTAAGAAATCTGTATGCAGATCAAGAAGCAGTAGTTAGAACTGACTCATTGGAAAAGACCCTGATGCTGGCAAAGATTGAAGGCAGGAGAAGAAGTGAACAACAGAGAATGAGATGGTTGGATGGCAGCATTGACTCAATGGACATGAGTTTTAGCAAGCTCCAGGAGATGGTGATAGAGAGGGATGTGCAGTCCCATTGGGTTGCAACAAGTCAGACATAACTGAATGACTGAGCTGAATTGAACTCTATTTGTGCTTTGTTAATAAATTTGTGTGTACCCTTTATCAAAATTTCACATATCAGTTCAGTTCAGTTCAGTCACTCAGCATGTCCAACTCTTTGCGACTCCATGAATCGCAGCACGCCAGGCCTCCCTGTCCATCACCAACTCCCAGAGCTCACTCAGACTCACGCCCATCGAGTCAGTGATGCCATCCAGCCATCTCATCCTCTGTTGTCCCCTTTTTCTACTGATCCAAATCGCTCCCAGCATCAGAGTCTTTTCCAATGAGTCAACTCTTTGCATGAGGTGGCCAAAGTACTGGAACTTCAGCTTTAGCATCATTCCCTCCTAAGAAATCCTAGGGCCGATCTCCTTCAAAATGGACTGGTTGGATCTCCTTGCAGTCCAAGGGACTCTCAAGAGTCTTCTCCAACACCACACTTCAAAAGCATCAATTCTTCGGTGCTCAGCCTTCTTCACAGTCCAACTCTCGCATCCATACATGACTACTGGAAAAACCATAGCCTTGACTAGACGGACCTTAGTCGGCAAAGTAATATCTCTGCTTTTGAATATGCTATCTAGGTTGCTCATAACTTTTCTTCCAAGGAGTATTAAGCGTCTTTTGAATTCATGGCTGCAGTCACCATCTGCAGTAATTTTGGAGCCCAGAAAAATAAAGTCTGACACTGTTTCCACTGTTTCCCCGTTTATTTCCCATGAAATGATGGGACTGGATGCCATGATCTTCATTTTCACATATAAACAATATCATATGATATTTTTCTTTCTCTGCCTGACTTACTTCACTCATTTTGACAATTTCTAGTTCCATCCATGTTGCTGCAAAGAGCATTAAGCTGTTCTTTCTTTTTTTTTTAATGGCTGAGTAATGTTCCATCAGATATTCTTTATTCATTTCTCTCTTGATGAACATTTGTGTTGTTTCTATGTTCCACCTATTGTAAATAGTGTAACAGTGAACACCCAGGTGTGTATCTTTTTGAATTATGATTTTCATCAGATATATGCCCAGGTTTGGAATTTCTGGATGATATGGTAGCTCTGTTCTTAGGTTTTTTAGGGAACCTCCATACTGTTCTCCATGGTGACAATCCAGTTAACAGTTCCACCAACAGTGTATGATGTTTCCTTTTTCTTCACATCCTCTCCAGCACTCAGTGTTTATAGATTTTTTTAATAATGGCCATTCTGAGTTTTGATTTGTATTTCTCTATCCAACCAGTCCATTCTAAATATCATCCCTGGGTGTTCTTTGGAAGGAATGATGCTAAAGCTGAAACTCCAGTACTTTGGACACCTCAAGTGAAGAGTTGACTCATTGGACAAGACTCTGATGCTGGGAGGGATTAGGGGCAGGAGGAAAAAGGGACCACAGAGGATGAGATGGCTGGATGGCATCACCGACTCAATGAACGTGAGTTTGAGTGAACTCCGGGAGATGATGGACAGGGAGGCCTGGCGTGCTGTGATTCATGGGGTCACAAAGAGTCAGATACAACTGAGCCCCTAAAATGAACTGAATTGACTGAATAATTAGTGATGTTGAGCATCTTTTCGTGTGCTTGTTAGCAATTAGTTTGTCTATTCTTGGGGAAGGAAATGGCAACCCACTCCAGTATTCTTGCCTGGGAAATCCCATGGACAGAAGAACTTGGTGGGCTATAGTCCATAGTGTCACTAAAGAATTGGACACAAACAAAAACAGTGTCTCCTTTGGATAAATGTCTGTTTAGATCTTCTAAAACAGAGAAGGGTTTATTATAGAGCCAGCCAAGGAGGAGACTTGTGCTCAATATCTTGAATTCCTTGATGGTTTTGGGGTTTTTTTCTAAGCACATTTTGGATATATGATTTTTTTCTGATTGATTGGTGATGAGGTAACAGGGTGGTACTATAGAAAGCTTGCCCTCAGCCTGAAGTTACCATCCGTCACCTGAATGTGAGCCTTAATTCTGCATAACTTAAGTTTATTATGCGTATTTCTTGAGGAGGAGCCAGAAAACTGCCCCAAAACTGCAACATTGATTCTTGAGTGCCCCTGTATTTTTTCTACAATCCCTCCTTCCTTGATTACCAACTGTTTGAACCTGCTCTTTGGAATTCAGGAAAGAACGGAGGCTAAATGAAGGCTATTTCTTACAAAAAAGAAATAAGAGAAACAGAAAGGCTTCTGCATCCAAAAGTACTCCACTCCTGGTCAGTTTTAGACCTGGAGAATTGGATAGTCACAGAACAGCTAGTTAGCTCCAACAAAAAGAGGGGAATAAGGAAATAGTAATAAATAAGATAGTACCAAAAAGAAAAAAAAAAAGTATGGGGGGTGGTTCTGATTGTCTCAGAGAGTAATCAGCATACATCTTGCCTTTGTGTACTTCATTAACAGACTACAACAATGTGACATTTTTCTGAAGAATTATTGAAGACACTAATGTATTCTGAGTCTATTGAATACTTTATGCTATGTGAAACAACACTTTATTTCTAAGTTCGAGGAGAGCCTGACAGTTCCATGCATTTTCCTGAGATGCAGGAAAATGTCACTGACAACCAAATAAAAAACAAGAAAGACATGAACAGACAGAAAATAGCTCTCATTAAAATCAGTAAAGAGAACAATTTGATAAAAGACATTTTTATCCACTTGTTTTTTACCACCTTCAAGAAGGCCTTATCATGTAAGTAATTTGATACAAAATAAGTTTCTTATTCTAAGTTGATTTTAAAATTTTGTTCCTATGTGATTTCTATACAATTTTATGATTTAGCTACAATTGAGACCTTTCAAAATTTGAAATTTAAGAAACTATATAAATATAAAAATTTTCCATAATTAACATGCATAATTTTCCATGATGAATCTGTACCTTTATTAAAACGAATGTTGTTTTCAGTTCAGTTCAGTTAAGTCAAACCAGTTGTGTCCGACTTTTTGCAATCCTATGAATCGCAGCACTCCAGGCTTCCCTGTCCATCATTAACTCCCTGACTTCTCCCAAACTCTTGTGCATTGAATCGGTGATGCCATCCAGCCATCTCATCTTCTATCGTCCCCTTCTCTTCCTTCCTGTAATTCTTCCCTGCATCAGGATTTTTTCCAATGAGTCAGCTCTTTGCATGAGGTGGCCAAAGTATTGGATTTTCAGCCTCAGCATCAGTCCTTCCAATGAACACCCAGGGCTGATCTCCTCTAGGATGGAATGGTTGGATCTCCTTGCAGTCCAAGGAACTCTCAAGAGTCTTCTCCAACACCACAGTTCAAAAGCATCAATTTTTCAGCTCTCAGTTTTCTTCACAGTCCAACTCTCACATCCATACATGATCATTGGAAAAACCATAGCCTTGACTAGACAAACCTTTGCTGGCAAAGTAATATCTCTACTTTTTATTATGCTATCTAGGTTGGTCATAACTTTCCTTCCAAGGAGTAAGTGTCTTTTACTTTCATGGCTTCAATCATCATGTGCAGTGATTTTGGAACCACCAAAAATAAAGTCTGCCACTGTTTCCATTGTTTCCCCATCTATTTCCATGAAGTGATGGGACCTGATGCCATGATCTTAGTTTTCTGAATGTTGAGCTTTAAGCCAACATTTTCACTCTCCTGTTTCGCTTTCATCAATATTGTTTTAAGCACTGTTTGAACTGTGGTGTTGGAAAAGACTATTGAGAGTCCCTTGGACTACAAGGAGATTCAACCAATCCATTCTGAAGGAGATCAGCCTTGGGATTTCTTTGGAAGGAATGATACTAAAGCTAAAATTCCAGGACTTTTGTCACCTCATGCGAAGAGTTGACTCATTGGAAAAGACTCTGATGCTGGGAGGGATTGAGGGCAGGAGGAGAAAGGGACGACAGAGGATAAGACTGTTAGATAGCATCACTGACTCGATGGGCGTGAGTCTGAGTCAACTCCAGGAGTTGGTGATGGACAGGGAGGCCTGGCGTGGTGTGATTCATGGGGTTGCAAAGAGTCGGAAATGACTGGTAGCCTGAACTGAGCTGAAAAGTATTGGACAATCATAAAGTTTCTTTCAACATGCACAAGAAATCTTCTAAGAAAACAATAAAATGTGATCTTATTGTTTTTGAGTCTATTAGCAATGATTCAAATATACTGCAGCATTAAATAGTGAAAAAATGAATTCTGGAAGACTCTTATGGTAAGCAATCACTCAAGATCTATGTATACAAAATTTAAAAAATAGCTGAAAAGTAATGTAGTAATGGTCCATTTTGCAAGTATTAGAAAAAAACATTATTTTGATGTGATATAGAAATAACCCTTTCTTTGTGGATATAAATAAATCATTGCCTCAGTCATAAGAATATAAAAATGAAAACTATTAAAACCCTCCAATACCTTAGGCTTTTATAGACTTTAATGTGTATAAATACTCTTACAAATTTTGTAATAAATGTTTAAAAGTTGACATAGGTGAGTCTTTATTTTGGCAGTCTTACCCAAAAGTGCTAGTTATTATTCTGATGCCTTCTCACAAGCATAATAGTTTTAGACCTTCTAATTAGAAATAGTTTACCAAATTTATTATTTTACTCAAAATTTTTATTTCAAACCTATTCCTTCAGCCATAAGGGTGGTGTCATGTGCATATCTGCTGCTGCTGATGTCGCTAAGTTGCTTCAGCTGTGTCCAACTATGTGTCACCCCAGAGATGGCAGCCCACCAGGCTCCCCCGTCCATGGAATTCTCCAGGCAAGAACACTGGGGTAGGTTGGCATTTCCTTCTCCAATGCATGAAAGTGAAAAGTGAAAGTGAAGTCACTCAGTTGTGTCTGACTTTTAGTGACCCCGTGGACTGCAGCCCACCAGGCTCCTCTGTTCATGGGATTTTCCAGGCAAGAGTACTGAAGTGGGGTGCCATTGCCTTCTCTGCTGCATATCTGAGGTTATTAATATTTCTCCCTTCTATCTTGATTCCAGCTTGTGCTTCTCCCACAGCAGCATTTCTCATCATGTCTGCTACATATATGTTAAATTAACAGGTTGACAATTTACAGCCTTAATGTACTCCTTGACACCACCTTTATGGAAGAAAATGAAGAAGAACTAAAGGGCCTCTTAATAAAAGTGAAAAAAGAGAGTGAAAAAGTTGGCTTAAAGCTCAACATTCAGAAAACAAAGATTATGGCATCCATTCCAATCACTTCATGGCAGACAGATGGGGAAACAGTGGAAACAGTGGCAAACTTTATTTTGGGGGCCTCCAAAATCACTGCAGATGGTAACTGCAGTCATGAAATTTAAAAAAACCCTTGCCCCTTGGAAGAAAAGCTATGACCAATCTAGACAGCATATTAGAAAGCAGAGACATTACTTTTCCAGCAAAGGTCTATCTAGGCAAGGCAATGGTTTTTCCAGTAGTCATGAATGGATGTGAGTGTTGGACTATAAAGAAAGCTGAGAACTGAAGAATTGATACTTTCAAATTGTGGTGTTGGAGAAGACTCTTGAGAGTCCCTTGGACAGCAACAAGATCCAGTCAGTACATCCTAAAGGAGATCAGTCCTGAGTGATCATTGGAAGGATTGATGTTGAAGCTGAAACTCAAATACAGTGGCCAACTGATGTGAAGAACTGACTCATTTGAAAAGACCCTGATGCTGGAAAATATTGAAGGCAAGAGAAGAAGGGGCAACAGAGGATGTGATGGTTGGAGGGCATCACTGATTCTACGGACATGAGTTTGGGTAAATTCCAGGAGTTGGTGACGGACAGGGAAGCCTGGTGTGCTGTGGTTCATGGGATTGCAAAGAGTTGGACACAACTGTGCGACAGAAATGAACTGATTCCTTCACCATTTTTTTTTTCACAGTACAATATTTTTTCAAATTTTTTTTTAGTTTGTTTTGCTTTACAATACTGTATTCGCTTTGCTATACATTGACATGAATCAGCCACGAGTGTACATGAGCTCCCAATCCCGACCCCCCTCCCCCCTCCCGCCCCTCTCTCTGGATCATCCCCGTATTGTATAATTTCTTATGTGTTTGATACCTACTTCCAGGATTAGGAGCATAAATCTCAAATTATGAGGCTTGCCTATTTCTTCATGAAAAATAAACTACATTCTAAAATAAACTAAAAGTATAATTTTATAGTTAATTTACTTTTGTTCTAAATACCTACATGATTTCTTACCCATATTTATTTTGTTGGTACAGTACTTATTACATCATGCAAATTTTATCAGGAAAACCTGTAAAGTGCAGAACATATTATCCCTTATAACCTTCAGAAAAAACAACCTTGCAAACATCTTGCCTTCAGACTTCTAGCTTCCATAGCTATTAGACTGTGCCTTTTTGTTTTTTTAAGTCCCTCAATTTGTAGGACTTTATTAGGGCAGTTCTAGTAAGTTAATACAATGCTCATAGGTACACAGGAATGCTGCCTCATGAATTCTGGTGTTCTCTATGCAAAGTCTGAATCATTGTCCCATGTTTCTATTTCTTTGCTATCAAAATATTATAAATCCTAAATATGATCATATGACATTAGGTTAACTTAAGTAATAAAGTTAAAAATAACTGTGAAAAGAAGAGAGGGAAAGAAAAGGGGAAAAGGAAAGGTATATCCATTTGAATTCAGAATTCCAAAGAATAGCAAGGAGACATAAGAAAGCCTTCCTCAGGGATCAATGCAAAGAAATAGAGGAATACAATAGAATAGGAAAGACTAACTAGAGATCTCTTCGAGAAAATTAGAGACACCAAGGGAAAATCTAGTGCAAAGATGGGCTTGATAAAGGACAGAAATGGTCTGGATCTAACAGAAGCAGAAGATATTAAGAAGAGGTGGCAAGAATACACAGAAGAACTATACAAAAAAGATCTTCACGACCCAGATAATCATGATGATGTGATCACTCACCTAGAGCTAGACATCCTGGAATGTGAAGTCAAGTGGGCCTTAGGAAATATCACTACAAACAAGGCTAATGGAGGTAATGGAATTCCAGTTGAGCTATTTCAAATCCTGAAAAATGATGCTGTGAAGTGCTGTACTTAATATGTCAGCAAATTTAGAGAACTCAGCAGTGGCTGCAGGACTGGAAAAGGTCAGCTTTCATTCCAATCCCAAAGAAAGGCAATGCCAAAGAAGGCTCAAACTACCGCACAATTGCACTCATTTCACACGCTAGTAAAGTAATGCTTAAATTTCTCCAAGTCAGGCTTTAACAATACTTGAACCATGAACTTCCATATGTCCAAGATGGTGTTAGAAAAGGCAGAGGAGCCAGATATCAAATTACTAATATCCACTGGATCATCAAAAAAGAAAAACAGTTCCAGAAAAACATCTATTTCTGCTTTATTGACTATGCCAAAGCCTCTGACTGTGCGGATCACAATAAACTGTTGAAAATTCTGAAAGAGATAGGAATTTCAGATCACCTGACCTGCCTCTTGAGAAACATATATGCAGGTGAGGAAGCACAAGTTAGAACTGGACATGGAACAACAGACTGGTTCCAAATAGGAAAAGGAGTAAGTCGAGGCTGTATATTGTCATCCTGCTCATTTAACTTATATTCAGAATATAAAATGAGCAATACAGGGATGGAAGAAGCACAAGCTAGAATCAAAATTGCTGGGAGAAATATCAATAACCTCAGACATGCAGATGAAACCACCCTTATGGCAGAAATTGAAGAAGAACTAAAGAACCTCTTGATAAAAGTGAAAGAGGAGAGTGAAAATTTTGGCTTAAAACTCAACATTCAGAAAACTAAGATCATAGCATCCGGTCCCATCACTTCATGACAAAGAAATAGGGGAACAATGAAAACAGTAAGGGGCTTTATTTTGGGGGGAACCAAAATCACTGCAGATTGTGCCTGCATCATGAAATTAAAAGAAGTTTGCTCCTTGGAAGAAAAGCTATGAAGAACCTAGACAGTATATTAAAAAGCAGAGACATTACTTTGTCAACAAAGATCTGTCTAGTCAAAACTTTGTCTTTTCCAATATTCATGTATGGAAGTGAGAAAGTTGAACGCTGAAGAACTGATGCTTTTGAACTGTGGTGTTGGAGAAGACTCTTGAGAGTCCCTTGGACTGCAAGGAGATCCAACCAGTCCATCCTAAAGGAAATCAGTACTGAATATTCATTGGAAAGGCTTATGCTGAAACTGAAATTCCAATCACCTTGGAAGAGTGACTCATTTCAAAAGATCCTGATGCTGGGAAAGATTGAAGACGGGTGGAGAAGTGGATGACAGAGGATGAGATGGTTGGATGGCATAATCAACGTGTTGGATGGGAGTTTGAGTAGGCTCCAGAAAATGGTGATGGACATGGAAGCCTGTTGTGCTGCAGTCCGTGGATTTGGAAAGATTTGGACACGAGTGACCAACTGAGCTGACCAACTGAACTGTTAGATACAATGCATGTAATTAGAAAATTGAATAGAGAAAATGAAGTCAAGTAGTCTAATATTGACAATGAAAGTATTTACCAATGGAAATATGTAAAAAAAAACAGGTTGGATTTTGGAATAATTTTGAAGGTAGAGCTAACAGAGTTTGCTGATTTATTGGATGTTGTGAATAGGGATGTATATAAAAATTAAATAACTGAGTATTACTGTTTTGAGCAATATGAAGAGAGAAAGATATATTAAAATGATGAAGCATTTAAAATCTGCAGAATGTAGAAGTTTATGGAAACAGGACTTAACTTTTAGATACATTTAGTTTGAGATGCCTAGTAGACAGATATATCTGAGGATTAAGTGTTAGACAGCATAACTCAAGATTTAGGGAACAGAAGCATTTTATTGGATGCAATTCCACTTGTCCAGTTTTGCTTTTGTCACCTGTGCTTTTGGTGTCATATGCAAACAATAATTGCCAAACCAATGTCAAGAAGCTTTTCTTTTCTCGTAAGTTTTCTTCTAGGAATTTTATGGATTCAGATCTCATGTTTATGATTTTTAATACATTTTTAGTTGATTTTCTGTATGGTGTGAATTAAGGGTCTAATTGGGGCTGAGGGGAGGCAGAAATGGGAAGATTTTAACCCAGGTGTAGACAATTTAAATTATGCAAGTTGAGTACGTTTTGGAGATCTAACATACAACAATATGATGATAATTAACAATATGTATTTTATACTTGACTTTGATTATAGAATGCATCTCAGGTGTTTTCACACACACATACACACACACACA
The DNA here is from genome assembly GCA_006410615.1 of Neotragus moschatus. NCBI lineage: Eukaryota > Metazoa > Chordata > Mammalia > Artiodactyla > Bovidae > Neotragus > Neotragus moschatus. The sequence goes on along the minus strand of SJYA01000937.1, from coordinate 38,423 downwards.
AAGACTTTTTTTTTACATTGAGGTCAAATATGGCTTGGATATTTAATGTCAATAGGTTGAATGAAATATTTTGCAGTAGTATAGGAGACAATGGAAAGAGGCAAGTAGAGGACTTTAAATGACAGAAATGAGATAAAGAGAATGGGAAGGAAGCTAAGTGTGCTTGACAGAAACTGGGGTCAAATAATTTATTTTTTTTTAAATTTGAAAGTATGTCAAATGTAAGGTAATGCAAATGATCCATTAGAGAGGAAAAAATGAATGATGTTGGAGAGAACATATATAAACCTACAAGTAATTTATTTTGGATGTTTATAAGCTCAATTTTTATAGACTTTATACATTTTTTTCTCTGCACTAATAAAGATTATTATTTTTCCACCTAAATGTAAGAATTTTAAATATGTTCAGTTGTAGAATCTGGTTTTTTTATACTAGATTTGCACTCATTATAACCTTGGACAATCTTTTCTTAAAAATAGCAAGTCTTAATAAAAGTAGGCAATGAAATGTGGATTTTTAAATAAGTTATCAGATGAAGAATTATTAGACAAATAAGTACCCAGTGTGGTAGAGCTTGTCAAGATATATCTCTTTGAATGATGTCCTTAATGTAAACTTTATAAAGTGCTACATAAATATATTGGCAATCAAACTTTATTCTTCAAGTTTTAAATTCTTATTTGAATATTTTGCCTTAAAATTGTGTTGACTAAGCTTCAAGGTATATTATTTCTATAGTCAGAAATATATTAAAAATTATGGATGCTAAATTTATTTATTGAATTTGAAGTTTATAAGCAGATAGAAGTAGCTACAATCCTATACTGGACATTTTAGTAGTTATTTTGTAATACAAATTCTCTTTTCTCAGATGCAAAAAATAACCTTCATGTGCAAACTCTACCTGAAAGGTTTTGATTTCTTTTGTCTTGTTTTATTTAATTTTTTATTTATTTTGTCTAAAAATAATGCATAAATAATCAAAAGATTTGGTTACAGCAGGCCATCTGTTGATGAAATTTTTATAAGCTTTCCCAGTTCTCTTATATATGCTTTTCATATATTTTGAATATATAGAAATATCTCATTTATTCTTACCCTAAAAGGTTGCATTATGCTTACAAATACCCTCCCTTCTTCCATATAATTTCTCTTATGCTTATTTTTTATTTCTAATATAATTTTTTCTAATAAAAATATTTTTTATTTCTAATATTAAAAAACACCTTTTCATAACTAGAAGCTGAAATACATCTTTAAAACTTCTGAAGATTCTTTGAAATATCTTTTCCTCTTTATTAATGTATTAAAAAATTCATTCATTTAAATAGTATTTAAGAAAGTCTATATAGCTATGTGCTGACATTTTAGAGTCTTCCAGATTTAGAAATTCCTCTTCTTTCTGACAAGAGCAATATTTTAATCCCTCTCATTACCCAGATTCTAGTTTTAAAATACTGAGTGGCACTGGCAACAAATTTCACATCATCTATATTTTCTATGAAATCTTCCCAATTCTTTCCCTCCTTTGCCTTTATATGGGAATTGTCAAAAGTCTGATTTATTTTGAACTACAGAATTCATCTTGCTTGCTTAATCTTATGAGGAATAGGCAGTCTGTTTGGGTCATAGACCTATGTATAGCCTAGCCTCATTCTCCTGTATAGCAAATACACAGTTATTGTGTAGAAAGTTGTACAGTGATATTGATCTATTATCTTGAAATACATATTATTTTATTGATTGGAAAAAAAGACTTTTCTGGGCAAGAGATTTCAAATGGAAATTTCTTGACCCATTGTCAAAAAGCCAGCTACAAAGTAGACATAAGGAATAATGATTAAGAGACAGTGCTTGGCAGCAATCTTCCTAACTGAATAGATTGACTTGACATAAATAGGTAACAACATACTTTTGTGAAAGCTATGATAGATACATCAGTATATTTAAAATTAAAGATGTATGTTTCACAAAGTTTATGAAAGTTGAGTTAGACTGAGAAACAGGTAAGATTCAGTAAAGAAAAGGGCTCAAAGGCTCAGTTTGTTCAAAACTTCGAGACATAGTCCGAGCAGTTCCTGATGAATATAAGGTGCACTGAGACGACCCAGAGGGATGATACAGGGAGAGAGGAGGGAGGGGGGTTCAGGATGGGGAACACGTGTATACCTGTGGCAGATTCATGTTGATGTACGGCAAAACCAATACAATATTGTAAAGTAATTAACCTCCAATTAAAATAAATAAATTAATTTTTTTAAAAAAGAGAAGTGATACACGAAGCTGAGAAGTTTGAGTGTGGCTATTTTTGTATGTTTCAATGATGAATTGACCATTATCTTTTCCCTTTTTCTGTGAGATAAACATGGAAGTCCTTTGCCTCTTCTGTATTGTACCTTATGTATTTTTTATTATTGATTTAAATGATTTCTTTATAAATTTTGATTATTTTTTTATTTTATTATGTAATAATTATTTTCCTCTTTCTATGATAACATTGTTAGACAGAAATTCTACACTTTAATGTAGTCAAATTTATTTATTAATTCTGCTGTAAAAATGGTTTTATTCAGTCTTTTTAAAGTAAAAAAAGAAAATTTGCAGAATATGTATTTTAGAAAATGTGCAAATGCATAAGTATGTGGAAGAAAATAAAATATTTTAGGATCACATAACTAGAGAGCATACCTGAATCTATGGTTTGTTCACCATGTATGAAATATGTATTTTCCATATTATTTTTGCTTTAAATTGACAAAGTAAAAATTATTAAATATACTTAATTTTATCACACAAATGAGGCTCAGAGTTTTTTGCAAGATCACATGTTATTAGGTACATTATAGTATTAGTTATACATTAGTATTCAAACCATGATTTAAGTGCAGTTTTGTTAAGTACCATATTAGATAGTATAATCATGATAACTGTCATTTAATCTCAATTTTGCTGAGCTCCAGACACTTAAAAAGTATGTTACTACTGTAGCTATTTGTGTGACATCCCACCTCTTTCAAACATTGTATTGGGGCCTTAAAATCACATCATAAAGGTAGACATTTTATTATCTGTCTTCTCAGAACAATAATATCCATATATGTTTTATTCACATTTTAACCTGGCAGGTACTCAACAAGCATTTAGGGAATAAAAGAATCAATAACTCTAATTAAAGGATTAGGACTGGGTCATCATAATAGGAGACATGATAGCAATTCACATTTCCTTCAATGAAATGCTAAATTACATTGGATGAATTTGCTATTGTATATTATTCATCTGTAGAACAATATACTGTGATCACTTAAAAATATCTTGAGATAACTCTGTTAAAAATATAGGATGTTTTTATAGGGTCTGCTGTTTCTGTTTTATTTTCATGTTTAAAAGTATGTATGGAATATACATAGCCTTTGATAGCACAACATTACAACAGTGTTCAGGAGAATAAACTATTAATTTGACAGTTTATTTTTGGTGAAACTATACAATTTATACTATTTCAAACTGAATATTACAAAATAAGATGAGCTACTTAGTATTGTCTATTCCTAAGAAGGTTTTAAAATGAATGTTAATTAACAAATATCTGAAACAAACACATTTAACTTTAATATTAAATTTATGTCTACTTACGACATCAACAGGGTCTTCCTGAGAGCTCATATGGTAAAAACTCCACCTGCAGTATAGGAGACTCCAGTTCAATTCCAGGATTGGGAATATCTGCTGGAGAAGTGATAGCCTAACCACTTCAGCATTTTTGGTCTTACCTTGTGGCTCAGCAGGTAAAGAATCTGCCTGCAATGTGGGAGACCTGGGTTCGATCTCTGGTTGGGAAGATTCCCTAGAGTAGGGAAATCTATGCAGTCTAGTATTCTGGCCTGGAGAATTACATGGACTGTACAGTCCATGGGGTTGCAAAGAGTCGGACATGGCTGAGCAACTTTCACTTTTGCTTCACTTTCATGACATGAGCAAACTCATGATTAATTGTTTTAGAAAAACTCAAAATAAAACTTTTTTTTAAAGTGTATTTATTTATTGGTTGTGTTGTCTCTTCCTTGGAGTGTGGGCCTTTTCTCTACTTGCATTGTCAGGCCTCTCATTGCAGTGGCTTCTCTTCTTGTAGAGTATGGACTCCAGGGCACATGGGCTCAGTAGCTGTGGTTCCTGGGCTCAAGAGCACAGACTCAATAGCTGTATTACATGGGCTTAGTTGCTCTGCAGCATGTGGAATCTTCCCAGATCAGGGATTAAACTTTTGTGTATCCTGCAGTGGCAAGCAGATTCATTATCACTGAACCACCAGGGTAGTCTAAAATAAAACTTTTATATAGAAAGGTATAAACATACTTAATAAAGTATTAATAATATAAACTTTATTTTTGTGACAGCTTTATTTCATAAATATAGGCATTTAAAATATTAAGTAAATATTGTGCTTCATTTTTATATGTTCATGCTTCATTTTGTGATGTACATGTTCACAAAGATGGTCTAAGAATACTTGATCTTTGATTTAGGCAAAAACAAATAGTTATAAAGGGTTTCCCCAACTTAACAGTAAAGAATCCACCTGCAATGCAGAAGACAGGTATATGCAGGTTTGATCTGTGGGTCAGGAAGATCCCCCTGGAAGAGGTTATGCCTGTGATCTAAAATCATGAAACTTTTAAAAGAAAACATAGTAAACTCCTTGGCTTAGGCCTTGACAGTAATTTTTAAATCTGCCACCAAAAGCAAAAGCAAGGAAAGTAAACATAAGCAAATGGGGACTACATCAAACTAAATCTCTTTTGCACAAAAAAAGAAAGTATCCACCTTTTCATTTTAAATGGGATAAAATAACTGCAAATCATATATATGATAATGGACTAACACTCAAAATATATTTTAAAAAGCTCATACAGCTCAACAGCAAAAAAAATCCAATTAATTTTAAATTGACAGAATATCTGAATACACATTTTTCCAAAGAAGACATGGAAATGGCTACCAGGTACATAAAAAGCTGCTCTAAAGCAGGGAAATGAAAATCAAAACCATAATGAAATATTAGCTTATACATGTTAGATAGCTATTAGAAATAAAACAGAAAATGTCAATTTGTTGGCAAGGGTGTAGAAAATAGGGAACCCTTGTGCACTGTTGTTGGTGATGTAATTAGTGCAGTCATTATAAAAATAGGGACTTTGCTGCTGGTTCAGTGGCTAAGATGCCAAACTCTCAATGCAGGGGCCTGGATTCCATCACTGTTCAAGAATGTATATCCCAGATGCTGCATCTAAGAGTTTGCATGGCATAATTAAAAATCTCACATGCTGCAACAACCGTAACTCATCTCATACATGCTACAACTCATCTCACACACTAGCAAAGTAATGCTCAAAATTTTCCAAGCCAGGCTTCAATAATAAATGAACCGAGAACTTCCAGAAGTTCAAGCTGGATTTAAAAAGGCTGAAACCCAGGGATCAAATTGTCAGCAACCACTGGATCATCGAAAAGCAAGAAAGTTCCAGAAAAATAATCTACTTCTCCTTTATTTACTATGACAATGCCTTTGACTATGTGGATCACAATAAACTGTGGAAAAGTATTCAAGCAATGGAAATATTAGACCACCTTACCTGCCTCCTGAGAAATCTGTATACAACTCAAGAAGCAACAGTTAGAACTGGACATGGAACAGAAGACTGGTTTCAAATTGAGAAAGGAGTACATCAAGGCTGTATATTGTAACCCTGTTTGTTTAACTTATATTCAGACTACATCATGGGAAATGCCAGGCTGGATGAAGCACAAACTGGAATCAAGATTGCCAAGAGAAATCAATTATCTCAGATACACAGAAATGACATCACCTTTATGGCAGAAAGCGAAGAAGAAATAAAGGGTCTTAAATGAAAGTGAAAGAGGACAGTGAAAAAGTTGGCTTAAACTCAACATTCAAAAAAAGAATGTCATGGTGTCTAGGCCCATCACTTTTTGGCAAATAGATGGTGAAACAATGGAAACAGTGAGCAACTTAATTTTCTTGGCCTCCAAAATCACTGCAGGTGATGACTTTAGCCATGAAATTAAAATGTGCTTGCTCCTTGGAAGAAAAGCTATGACCAACCTAGATAGCATATTAAAAAGCAGAGACATCACTTTGCCAACAATGGTCTGTCTAGTCAAAGCTATGATTTTTCCAGTAGTCATGTGAGAGTTGGAATATAAAGAAAGCTGAACACTAAATAATTGTTGGAGAAGACTCTTGAGAGTTCTTTGGACAACAAGGAGATCCAACCAGTGAATCTTCTAGGAAATCAGTCCTGAATATTCANATGGTCTGTCTAGTCAAAGCTATGATTTTTCCAGTAGTCATGTGAGAGTTGGAATATAAAGAAAGCTGAACACTAAATAATTGTTGGAGAAGACTCTTGAGAGTTCTTTGGACAACAAGGAGATCCAACCAGTGAATCTTCTAGGAAATCAGTCCTGAATATTCACTGGAAGGACTGATACTGATGCTGAAGCTCCAATACTTTGGCCACCTGATAAGGAGAAGTGACTCACTGGAAAAGACCTAATGCTGGGAAAGATTGAAGGTTGGAGGAGAAGGGGATGACATAGGATGAGATGATTGGATGGCATCTCTGACTTAATGGACATGAGTTTGAACAAGCTCTGGGAGTTGGTGATGGACAGGGAAGACTGGTGTGCTGCAGTTCTAAGGGTCACAAGAGTCGGACACAACTGAGCAACTGAACTGAAGCTGCAGCTGAAAGATCCCAGTTTCTGCAATGAAGGTTTAATTCAGGTAGTAGACTCTATGACCGTTGGGGGTAGTCATGATGAGACCTACTCTTCAAAAAAGTGGAGCTTTCTCTCTAAAGGTAAAGAGGAAAAGATGCAAGAGAAAAGATGTGTAAGCAATCAACTGCAGGGAAAAATAGATGAAGAGAATTAATTGCTTTTATTAATGATGACTTCTCAGGTTATTTTTCCAATTCCACGTAAATCATGGCTACAATTTCTGCTCTTGACTTTTAATAGATGGGCAGTCCTACTTGCTTAGATTATTTGTAGTGTGGCTTTCCTACAACTAAACAATCCCTGACAAAGGCATTCACCTTGAGATAAACTTCCATAATAAAAAAGGGTAAGGCATAATAAGGATTTTCTTTTGACATATAAATATCAGTATGTAACTTAATTAAGTCAAAGTAAAAAAATAAGGGGGAAAAGACACATGGTTAAAATAAGCATTTTGAAAATACAGTTGAATAATTAGATTCTCATGCTAAAATATGCAAGATGTTACAGTAATTAGTATCGTGAAAATAAAAATTATAGAATAAAAGAGAAATGTATGTGAAAATTTAGAAAGACACTGCATGTTTGTATGTATGTATCTAAATATATAAATACCAAGCTGTAAATTCAGTAAGCATAGTCATATATTTGTAATAACATATTTAAAATCACAAAACAAATGCAAATATTATGATATCATTATAATTTGTTAAAAATTAAGTAGTCTTTAATTCTAAACTTTAATGTGTAATTTTCAGCTATTTTAGTAAAAATTAGCAAAATATAAAAAGCTGATTAATTACACATCAAATTAATTCAAATAATTAATTATATAATTAAAATGTCTAGATATTTATGATGTCTGTGAAATATTGTTTCCTAGGTGATGCTGATGGTAAAGAACCTGCCTGCTAATGCAGGAAATGTAAAGGATGCAGGTTCTATCTCTGGTTTGGGAAAATGCCCTGGAAAGGGAAATAGCAACCCTTTCCAGTATTCTTGCCTGGAGAATCCCATAGACAGAGGAGCCTGGAAGGCTACAGTCCATGGGTTTGCAAAGAATTGGACACCACTAAAGTGACTTAACATGCATGAATGTAACATATTGGTTCTCCATAGAAAAATAGACCTTTAGGTATTGGAATATAAGTGACATCCTGTTTTGAATTCATTGTAATAATTCATGGGCAAATTGCTATGTGTTTCCCTGTCAGCAGTGTATGCAAGTTCCAACTGATTCAGATTCTCACCGATATTTTATTGTTGACTGTTCAAAAACTGTTAACTGCTGGAATTTTAGCCATTTCAACAGTTATATGAATAGTGGGGTAGCATCATCTTTTAAATTTCTATTCCCTTAATGACTAATATTGAGCATTTTTAAATGCCCTTACTAACCATATGGATCCACACATTCCTTCAGAAAGTGTCCATTTACCTTTCTTGATGTTGTTGGCTTAACTTCAAGGAAACTCTTTGCCTTTGGGTAAATATAAGAGTACTCTTGAAGAAAGTGAAAGAGGAGAGTGAAAAAGTTGGCTTAAAGCTCAACATTCAGAAAACGAAGATNAGGTCTTTTCTGGGCAATATAAAACCCCAAACAACAAATATCCCTTAAATAATTCAAGAAAAACTTCTTGTAGGAGGTGAGTTTTAAACTAGTCATGAAAAACTGGTGAAGTTTTAATAGGCAGAGGTGAACAAACAGGATAATCTAAACTCAAACCAGGGACTTTCCTGGTGCTCCTGTGGTTAAGAATTCACCTTCCAGTGCAGGGTACACAGGTTCAACCCCTGATTGGGGAACTAAGATCCCACATGCCTCGGAGCAACTAAGACCCTGAGCTGCAACTACTGAGCCCAGCTCTAGAAACCATGCACCACAGCTAGAGAGAACCCTGCTTGCTGAAGCAGCCAAATAAATAAATAAATAAAATTTAAAAGTTAAATAAATGAACTCAAGCTAGTTTGATACAATGCAGGAACATATTGGTTTATGTGACTGGAAAATTCAGGAGTAATGGCTTCAGGCCTGGATGGATCCAGGTGCCCAGGACATGTGTCAGGAATTGCCATGGCTCAATATTTCATTTCTACTTTCTTCTGTGTTGAACTGTGTTGGCTTATTCTCAGGCAGGCTTTTCCCAACTGGTGGCAGAAATGATGACGAGCAGATTTGGGCTTCTATCCTGCCAGTTTAGCAACCCAGTTTAGCAAAGACTTGTCCCCCTCTAACTGCAAATGTCCTGGGACTGATCCTTACTGAACTGGCCTTGGTCACAGACTCTGAAACTGAGGCTAGAGTTAGCTCCATAAAACTATATGGATTGAGGGTGGAAATGGGTAGAGCCCAAGAAAGAATTTCAGATGTGGGAAAAAATAGGCAAAAACAATATATGTATATTCTGCCTTTTCTGAGAGGAGTCTCTCTCAGAAACCATCTATTGGTGAATTGCTGATCTAAGTTTTTCAAAACTCCCAGCCAGGTTTTAGAGGGCTTCTGAAACTGAGAGGTTTGTTCTGGTTATCCATTACTGAATAATAAATTATACTAAAACGTAATAACTTAAAACCCATATTATTATATCCCATGGTGTTGCAGGACAGACATTTGGGCAGGACTCCCCTGGGTGATCCTTCGGTTTCACTTGGCTCTTACAAAGACGCACGCTCGCTCACTTCAGTCGTGTCCAGCTCTTTGTGCTCTTTGGATTGTAGCCCATCAGGCTCCTCTGTCCAAGGGATTCTCTAGGCAAGACTGCTGAAGTGGGTTGCCATACCCTTCTCCAGAGGATCTTCCCGACCCAGAGATTGAATCTAAGTCTTCTGCATTATAGGCAGATTCTTTGCTCCTGAGCCATTGAGGAAATCCCTCTTACAAAGGTACTTGGTGGTATTCAGGGCCGATGGGCTGGAATACAAGGTTCAGGAAGACTTAATTAGTGTCTGACTACTCAAGGTGAATAGCTGGAAGGCTGGACTCGGGGAAACAGTCAATACCTAACACCAGGGAATGGCTCTTCCCTCAGGGTTTCCTAAGGTTACTCTCAGACTCCCAGCTTTACCAAAGCCATCCCAAATCCTCAACTGCCACCCCTTCCCCAACTCATCTTGCTATTGGCAAACACATGGCCATCCTTGTCCTCGACAACACCAAGGACACAGAAAAGGAAGCTCTTTTCCTCCTTTTCTTCCCACTAAAGGTAAGGATTTTGGCCTTCCTGCTCTCACCTCCTGCCTTAGAGGAAAAGGCTCTAAAGAAAAGGCTTGAAAAACTGGAAAGACTGATGCTGAAGCTAAAACTCCAATACTTTGGACACCTGATGCAAAGAACCGACTCATTTGAAAAGACCCTGATTCTGGGAAAGATTGAAGGTGGGAGAAGGGGATGACAGAGGATGAGATGGTTGGAATGCATCACTGACTCAATGGACATGTGTTAGAGTAAACTCCAGGAGTTGGTGATGGACAGGGTAGCCTGGCATGCTGCAGTCCATGGGGTCAAAAAGAGCTGGACACGACTGAGCAATTGAACTGAAGTGAATAGCTGTCTAAAGTTACTTCCATCTCCTCAGGGACTGGCTCCCGTCAGTGTTTGTCTTTTTAATCACAGTGTAGGATTAAGACCCTGGGAAAATCACAGTCCTGACTGTCACTTAGTAACCAGGTGCCCTTAGACAGGTCATACCACCTTTCTGAGCGTCAGTGTTATCCCCTGTGAAATGGAGTTATAATAGTGTCTGACTAATAAAGTTGTGGAGGGTATTAAACTTTCACAACTAAAGCTTCTGACCCGTAAGAAGCACCCAATAAAACATCACTCCTTCCTTTGCACACACACTCTGAAGGTGACTGCATTTCTTTTTTTACTGAGAATATAGAAATCCAGGAGAAGANGAAGAAGGGGATGACAGAGGATGAGATGGCTGGATGGTATCACTGACTCGATGGGCGTGAGTCTGAGTGACCTCCGGGAGTTGGTGATGAACAGGGAGGCCTGGTGTGATGCAATTCATGGGGTCGCAAAGAGTCGGACATGACTGAGCGACTGAAATGAACTGAACTCATATGCTCTTAAAAGAGATCTTCTGTCTGATATATATTTGATGAAAGTATTCTCTCAGTATGCAAATTGCCTATTTTTTAACAGAGAAAAGCCTCCGATTTTTAATGAATACAACATGTCATTTGTGAGGATTTTTATTATTTGCTTTACACATCCTAACTTAAAAATAATTCCCTATCCCTACATTGCAAAAATATTCTTCTAGATTTTCCTTTAAAAACTTACAGATTTAACTTTTATTAATACATTTTTATATTTGAGCTATTAAAAATTTTATGTGAAAATTATGAGATCAAGTTGGAGTTTCCTTACTGCCACATTTTTTTCTTTTCTTTTTTTTTTTTACTTAATGCATGCTGCTGCTTCTGCTAAGTAGCTTCAGTTGTGTCCAACTCTGTGTGACCCCATAGACGGCAGCCCACCAGGCTCCCCAGACCCTGGGATACTGCAGGCAAGAACACTGGAGTAGGTTGTCATTTCCTTCTCCAATGCATGAAAGTAAAAAGTGAAAGTGAAGTCACTTAGTCGTGTTTGACTCTCCGTGACTNCATGCTGCTGCTTCTGCTAAGTAGCTTCAGTTGTGTCCAACTCTGTGTGACCCCATAGACGGCAGCCCACCAGGCTCCCCAGACCCTGGGATACTGCAGGCAAGAACACTGGAGTAGGTTGTCATTTCCTTCTCCAATGCATGAAAGTAAAAAGTGAAAGTGAAGTCACTTAGTCGTGTTTGACTCTCCGTGACTCCATGGACTGCAGCCTACCAGGCTCCTCTGTCCATGGGATTTTCTAGGCAAGAGTACTGGAATGGGGTGCCATCACCTTCTCCTAGTTAATGTATATCACTTAGTTAAATAGTTTTTCCTTTCCATATTGAATTACTTGAGTAAGTTTTTTCTTTTAATATGTTGATCAATTAATCATACTAGTGCAGGATAATTCCTTAACTTTCTGTTATGTTACATTGATCTGCTTTCCCACATTTTCCCAAATACTACAAGGTATTGATGTCTAGTCTTATAATAAATATTGAAGTCGGATACTGTAAGTCTTTGAACTTCATACTTTTTTTCAGATTATTTTGGCTATTCCAGTCCTATGAATTATCATACATCCTGGAGAGATCTGTGAAGTATTTTGGCTCTAAATAAGATGAGAACTATTATATAGATTAGTGTGTCATTTTTATATTATATGCTACAGTTATTTTAATTAAAGCTGAAATGATTTATTTATTTGTTCCTGTCAAAGGAGAGTATTAGGTTTAAAATATACTTCTAGTAGTTTCTTTCTTGAATATCTCCAAAGCACTACCTGTCAATAGACTTTTACCCAAATCTGGCATTTCTGTTCACCCCATATTTTAAAATGCCTGAAATAATTCTACAGAGTCACTTAATCTATAGTTTGAGTTAGATGATTTAGCAGTGGGATTTACTCTGATCTCCTCTTCAATTTCCATTTCCAGTAAGAACTAATATTTTTCTTTTCCTCAGAATATCTTAAAAGCATTACTTAAATACATTTCTTTAAGCTCATGTGTTGTACTTTATAGAGGATGTTCTTGCTTTGTTAGTAACATTTCATTTTTTCCAAAACATTTATTAAAATTTATTTTTGTCTGTGCTAGATCTTTGTTGGTTCATGCAGTCTGTCTCTATTTTCATTGAGTGGATTCTAGTCATGGTGCTCAGGTTTCTCACTGTGATGGCTTCTCTTGTTGCAGGGCAGGGGCTGTGGGACACGTAGGATTCAGTAGTTGTGTTGCATGGGCTCAGCAGTTGTGGCTCACTGGCTTAGTTGCCTTGCAGCATGTGGAATCTACCTGGACCAGGGACTGAACGCATTTCCCCTGCACTAGTAGGTAGATTCTTAAACACTGGACCACCAGGACATCCCTAATTCTTGTTTTTTTCTTTTGCTTTTCTTGGGTTGCTCCATGCAGCATGTGGAATCATAGTTACCTGACCACGGATTGAGCCCCATACCTCCTGCTTTGTAAGCATTGGAAGAATGAAGTCTTAACCACTGGACTGCCAGGGGATTCTCCAAAGTATTTTTATAGTACATTTCACGTTTTTTAATGAATAATACTCAAAATCAAAAATATTTTCTTGAATTACCATAGAAATGTTTTCCTGTTATTGGCTTATAGATATTGTTCTCTCTCATTGGCTTATTAAGATTGTGTATCTATACAAGCTTAAATTATTTTTTATCATAGCTGCATCATTTCCCAGCCCTTATAAGAAGCATGAGAAAGGAAGTGAACTCACTGTAGAGAAAATAATAGAAAAAATGGAGCTTTAGCTTCCTTTTATATAAATTTTGAGTGTAAATAATAACTATCTTCCTTGGTTTTAGTTTCCTTTTATATAAATTTTGAGTGTAAATAATAACTATCTTCCTTGGTTTTAGTTCAAAGGAAATACTATTTGAGAATCTGCACTGTAATGTTTAATTATGATACAAATTATAATTATTGTGATCATTATTTAGAATATCTTGAATACTGCTAATGAATTTTGCATGCCCTATTATGGGAACCTGTTATTATTGATAGAATCTGATGCTGAATAGTAATGAAGATTGATACTTATTTTCAGTGGAAGTAAGAAACTTTATGCTGACCAATTTTGAAGCAGTCAAGTATTCTCAGGCTTTGAAAAGAACTGCTGGAAATTTAGTCATAATAAATGTCAGTGATGAACCATGAGGCTTTTGAAATCTGAAAGACCCAAGTACTTTCTGCATCCTAAGTTATACTGAGAATAAAATGACTGATGTCATTTTTCTCATGGAAATGTTGTGAAACTGTTTTCTCTGATTCAAGTGCCTGACTTGAATTTGTTGTTCAGAAATATTTTCCCCTTTCTTTTCCCTAGTGTCAGTCAGTGTGTTTGCAACATCCATTTTTCAGTTATCCTAAAGAGTCTATTGTTTTCTCTGCTATATAATAATTTAATAGTAAATGGATTAGTTGGAGTTTTTGCTTAAAAGGAATAAAGAGGATGCTCAAATGGATTAAAGAAAATAAAATCTGTATATCAAAGGATATATATGTATATATAGTATCTTAAATAGCTTCATGCCATGACAGAGCCAAAAATTTGTTTTACTTTATTCCTAAACGTTGTTTGTTCTAGTCTGTACTTCTCCATATATATAAAATCTATAATTCCAAGTCTATGTCACATGTATAGTTAACAAAAGTGATAGAAAGACACTTGTGATATCATTACTCAGTGTCACAGGACAATCCTACCATGTTTGTGCATGGTCAAGAGATTGCAGTAATTTCTCTAAAAATACTGGATCATATGTCTGATCCTGTATTCTGTGTGTGAATTCAACCCTATTCTATTCACATAAACTGAGGAGGAAAGTGGAGTGGTTTCCACAGTGCGGACATTAACAGAGAAGGAGCAATGACTGCTTACAACAAATAAAATAGATATCTTTATCGAATTTATAATCGTCTTCATTGGTAAGATTCAGCCTCAGTAACATAATTTCAGGATTTTCTGAGAATTTAAAACTTTATGGTTCAACCCTATTTATCTAAATGCATTTTAACTGTAGTTCAGTTATCTGCAGATTGAAAGTGAAAGTGAGAGTCACTCTGGTGTGTCCAATAGACTGTCCATGGAATTATCTATGCTAGAATACTGGAGTGTGTAGCCTTTCCCTTCTCCAGGGAATCATTCCAACCCAGGAGTCAAACCCAAGTCTCCTTCAGGCAGATTCTTTACCAGCTGAGACACAAGAGAAGACCAAGAAAACTGGAGTGGGTAGTCTGTCCCTTCTCCAGCAGATCTTCCCAAACCAGGAATCAAACTGGGGTCTCCTGCATTGAAGGCAGATTCTTTACCAACTGAACTCCAAATAAGGAAGCCCTACCTGGAGATTAAATACTTTCAAATCTAAATATTGGAACATTTTCATTTTCCTTCTAGTTTAATCCTTTTGTGGTCAATACTGCCACCTTCCAGACTATAGTCTCTATGGCTCCCTTACATTTCAACTATGATTTAGGAATATGGCAAAAGGAATTCACCTTGTATTGTATGTTGGTGTTCATAATTATCAACTTTTTCCTGGAAAGCGCGTTTCATCATAATTATTACTGATCCTTGATGTAAGCTTATATTTGCTAGAGGTGATAGTAAAATTATTTGCAATAAAGCTGTTAAACATAAATTTTACGTTTAATTTATATGTAAATACATTCAGTTCAGTTCAGTTCAGTCACTCAGTCATGTCCAACTCTTTGAAACCCCACAAATCACAGCACACCAGGCCTCTCTGTCCATCACCAACTCCCAGAGGTCACTCAAACTCATGTCCGTCGAGTCAGTGATGCCTTTCAACCATCTCATCCTCTTTTGTCCCCTTCTTCTCCCGCCCCCAATCCATCGCAGCATCAGAGACTTTTCCAGTGAGTCAGTTCTTTCCATTAGGTGGCCAAAGTATTGGAGTTTCAGCTTTAGCATCAATCCTTCCAATGAACACCCAAGATTGATCTCTTTTAGAATGGACTGGTTGGATATCCTTGTAGTCCAAGGGACTCTCAAGAGTCTTCTCCAACACCACAGTTCAAAAGCAGCAATTCTTCAGCACTCAGCTTTCTTCACAGTCCAACTCTCACATCCATACATGACCACTGGAAAACCATAGCCCAGACCTTTGTTGGTAAAGAAATGTCTCTGCTTTTCAACATGCTATCTAGGTTGGTCACAACTTTCCTTCCAAGGAGTNCAACACCACAGTTCAAAAGCACCAATTCTTCAGTGCTCAGCTTTCTTCACAGTCCAACTCTCACATCCATACATGACCACTGGAAAACCATAGCCCAGACCTTTGTTGGTAAAGAAATGTCTCTGCTTTTCAACATGCTATCTAGGTTGGTCACAACTTTCCTTCCAAGGAGTAAGCGTCTTTTAATTTTATGGCTGCAATCACCATCTGCAGGTGTTTTGGAGAGTCCAAAATTGAAGTCTGCCACTGTTTCCACTGTTTCCCCATCTATTTCGCATGAAGTGATAGGACCAGATGCCATGATCTTAGTTTTATGAATGCTGACCTTTAAGCCAACATTTTCACTCTCCTCTTTCACTTTCAAGAGGCTTTTTAGTTCCTCTTCACTTTTTGCCATAAGGGTGATGTCATCTGCATATCTGAGGTTATTGATATTTCTCCCAGCAATCTTGATTCCAGCTTGTGCTTCCTCCAGCCCAGCGTTTCTCATGAAGTACTCTGCATATAAGTTAAACAAGCAGGGTGACAATGTACAGCCTTAACATACTCCTTTTCCTATTTTGAACTGGTCTGTTGTTCCATGTCCAGTTCTAACTGTTGCTTCCTGACCTGCATATAGGTTTCTCAGGAGGCAGGACAAGTCGTCTGATGTTCCTATCTCTTTCAGAATTTTCCAGTTTATTGTGATCCACACAGTCAAAGGCATTGGCATAACCAATAAAACAGAAATATATGTTTTTCTGGAGCTCTCTTGCTTTTTCTATGTTCCAATGGATGTTAGCAATTTGATCTCTGGTTCCTCTGCCTTTTCTAAAATCAGCTTAAACTTCATGGTTCATGTATGGCTGAAGCCTGGCTTGAAGAATTTTGAGCATTACTTACTAGTGTGTGAGACGAATGTAATTGTGCAGTAGTTTGAGCATTTTGTGGCATTCCCTTTCTTTGGGATTGGAATGAAAGCTGACCTTTTTCAGTCCTTGGGCCACTGCTGAGTTTTCCAAATTTGTTGGCATATTGAGTGCAGCACCTTCACAGCATCATCTTTCAGGATTTGAAATAACTCAACTGGAATTCCATCACCTCCACTAGCTTTGTTCATAGTGATGCTTTCTAAGGCCCACTTAATTTCACATTTCAGGATGTCTGGCTCTAGGTAATGATCACACCATCATGATTATCTGCGTCATGAAGATGATTTTTGTACAGTTCTTCTGTGTATTCTTGCCACCTCTTCTTAATATCTTTTGCTTCTGTTAATTCCATACCATTTCTGTCCTTTATTGAGCCCATGTTTCATTTAGTGCCCCCTTGGTATCTCTAATTTTCTTGAAGAGATCTCTAGTGTTTCCTATTCTATTGTTTTCCTCTGTTTCTTTGCATTGATTGCTGAGGAAAGCTTTCTTATCTCTCCTTGCTATTCTCTGAAACTGTACATTCAAAAGGGGAATATCTTTCCTTTATTCCTTTGCTTTTTTTTTTTCTTGCTTCTCTTCTTTTCATAGCTATTCGTAAGGCCTCCTCATACAGCCATTTTGCTTTTTACATTTCTTTTCCATGTGCATGGTCTTGATCCCTATCTCCTGTACAATGTCACAAACCTCATTCCATAGTTCATCAGGCACTCTATCTATCAGATCTAGGCCCTTAAGTCTATTTCTCACTTCCACTGTATAATCATAAGGAATTTGATTTAGGTCATAACTGAATGGTCTAGTGATTTTCCCCACTTTCTTCAATTTAAGTCTGAATTTGGCAATAAGGACTTCTTGATCTGAGCCACAGTTAGCTCCCAGTATTGTTTTTGTTGACTATATAGAACTTCTCCATCTTTGCCTGCAAAGCACATAGATTTTATACTTCAAAGTAACATCATTGGTCTTGTGATCAGGGAAAAACAAACAAAGAAACAAACTGCTACTACTACCTCTATCCCATTGTTTCTCTCATAGCTCCCTTTGCTCTTGAAACTGGTAACTGGGCAGTGCAATGAGAGGTGAGTTCAGTTCAGTTCAGTTGATCAATCATGTTAGACTGTTTGAAACTCTAAGATCTGCAGCATACTAGTCTCCCCTGTCCATCACCAACTGTTGGAACTTGCTCAAGCTCATATCCATTGAGTTGGTGATGCCATCCAACCGTCTCATCCTCTGTTATACCCTTCCCCTTCTTCTTTCAATCATTCCTAGGATCAGGGTCTGTTCCAATGGGTTGGTTCTTCACATTAGGTGGCCAGAATATTGGAGCTTCAGCTTCAGTCCTTCCACTCAATGTTCAGGATTGATTTCCTTTAGGATTGACTTGTTGGAATTCCTTCCAGTCCAAGTGACTCTCAAGAGTCTACTCCCACATCACAGTTAAAAATCATCAATTCTTTGATGTTCAGTTTTCTTTATGGTCCAACTCTCCCATCTATACATGACTACTGGAAAAAGCATAGTTTTGGCTATACAGACATTTGTTAACAAAGTGTTGTCTCTGCTTTTTAATATGCTAAGTTTTTAATATGCTTCCAAGGTGAAAGCATCTTTTTATTTCATGTCTGAAGTCACCATCTACAGTAATTTTGAAGCCAAAGAAAATAAATTCTGTCACTGTTTCCACTGTTTCCCCATCTATTTGCCGTGAAGTAATGGGACAGGATACCGTGGTCTTCGTTTTTTGAATGTTAAGTTTTAAGCCAGCTCTTTCACTCTCCTCTTTCACCTTCATCAAGAGGCTCATTAGTTCCTCTTTACCTTAGGTCAGCTTGAGTCAAATATTCAATTTCATCAACACTAACTTGGCACTATTGCCTTCATTTCTACACCCCAACACTAATACAAATACATTTCATTAGAGCAACCTAAGCAATATTTACTAATTAGTATCAAGGGTACCTGAAAATTGAAGTAATTAATTTTCAAGTTTATCAGATATGCAACAGGAGAGTGGAACATATAAACCAGTGATAAAGGATGCAGAATACCAGTAGAAGAATCTAGCACGGAAACAGTGGAAAGTTAGTGCAAGAAAACAGCCAAAAATATAGCTTAAGAAACATGCCATTATTCTGATCTTATTGAATACAAAGCATAGGTAATGGAATGATATAACTTACTGCAGTTGGAAATAATACAAAATATGTCCTTGAGTCTATAGAAAATTAGTATTGGGTTTGGTGTCCAGGGATATCAGATGTATTTCAACAAGAGTGTCAATCATCCCAGTGTTAATGTTTTGTTTATATTTATGGGTAATTTTTTTTAACTTTTAGGTACTTAATTCTGTAAATAAGATAATAAAATATATTAATATCTCATAAATAAGTGTAGTTCCAGGAATTGCCTGGCAGTACAGAGTTTTGAATTGTGCACTTTTATATTGGGGCCCAGGTTCAGTCTCTGTTTGGGGAACTAAGAACCCACAAGCTGTCAGCTGAGGCAAAAAAAAAAAAAATGGGGGGAGTAGTTTCATTGTAATGTTGGCTGTTATTTTCACTTAGTTTAATGAAGATGATGAAAGAGAAATAAAATTGTGTTGGAACTTATCTCAATAATCAGTGTAATGAGCAGCATATTTGCTAAATTACATAACTGTTTTCAATACTAGAATAACATTTCCTCAATTTTGTGGTATTTACAACATGTTTTTGGTGGACTATGGAACTTTTTGAAAAAATGTTATGTTAGAGCACAGCTTATTAACAATGCTATATTAGTTTCAGATGTACAACAAAATGATTCAGTTTTACATATGCATGTATCTATCCACCATAGGGCAGTAGTAAAGAATCTACCTACAATTCAGGAGATGCAGGAGACATGGGTTTAAACCCTGGGTTGGGAAGATCCCCTGGTAGAGGAAATGGCAATTCACTCCAGTATTCTTGCCTGGAAAATCCCAGTTGGCAGAGGAGCCTGGAGGACTACAATCCATAGGGTTGCAAAGAGTCAGACATGGCTGAGCACACATTCAAAACACAGTCTTTTTCAAATTATATTCCCATTTCTGTTATTATAAAATATTGATCAATGTTACATGTGGTGTTTTATAGATTCTTTTTGGTTATATATTTTAGCAGTGTATACATGTCTACCACAAATTCCCAAAATATTCAGTTTCCCTCACATTTCCCTCATGGTAACTATTAGTTGATTCTCTAAGTCTGTGCTTTGTTTCTGTTTTGTAAATAAATTCAATTTTATCATTTTTATTTAGATTCCACATATAAGTGTTATCATATGACATTTGTCTTTCTCTCTCTGACTAATTTCACTCAGTATGATAATCTACAGATTCATCCATGTTGCTACAAATGGCATTGTTTCATTCTTTTTAATGCCTGAGTAATATTCGATTGTATATATGTACCACACCTTTTTTGTCCATTTATCTATAGTTGAACTTTCAGATTGCTATCTTAAATAACTGAAAATAACTTTGCTCAAACACTGTTAATTGCTTTAAATTCTTGTTCAAAATTTCAGTGGCCAAAGTAAACTAACCAATTAGTGATAATAGTTTAGCCTAATATTCAAAGCATTTCATGATTTAGTCAAATTCACTTTCTATTCCAATGTTTACATTAATAGATATCATAGAAGTAAACAGAGAGATAAGTGGCTTTTATTTGTTTAGTTAGTCATATTTTATGCTACACATACCACAGTTTAGTTGAGGATTTGAACTAATTGATTTTTTTTTCTGATACATAAAATGTTCTTTCAGGTAAGTAAGGTTTTAATCCATCAACATTTAGCTTACTATATCCAACATTTTACATTATGAAATTATAAAATGATCCTGAATATTTCCTGTTTCAATAATCAAAGTATTATTTATGATATATATATGTTATGAATTAAAATATCTAGTTCATTTAACTTTATAAAATATTTATGTATTTTATTATTTTCATATTTGATTAATTCAGTTGTCTTCCTATTAATTTGTCATATTTTTATTAACAATTTACCAGCTGCATTTAGTGACAATATTTTTTATTAATTGTCCTTTAGAGAACTCATTTGATTATGAAAGAACAGATGTTGCTCCATTAAAGAAAACGACTCTGTCTCTTCAGAGAGAATGAATGATGTTTATAAGCCTCAAGAAATGGATTTGGTGAATATATCTATGTAACTAAATCATTGTTTAATATACATATTTGGAACAATAACTCTAGGAAACAGAAACTTTGATAACTTATGATTTCATCACAGTAAAAAAAAGATAGACACTTAAAAGTGTATAGCATACATTTAAATTTCTTTTCATTATGTATTTTCATAATTATCAAGAAATTTAGGAATTTACCCTCAAATTATCAAATCATAGATATTTTAAGTATTAGGAAATGAGTATATACTTATCTGTTTTATTAATGCATTCATGAAATTAGCAAGTATGTACTGAATATCTTATTTAGCAATTTTTTTTTTATTTCATCGAGGAAACAGAAACAACTTAATATAGTCTTTCACAGATCTATGGTTTTCCTGAAATTACTGTCATCTAATATAGCTTTCTTCAATTTAAGTGTGAATTTGGCAATAAAGAGTTCATGATCTGAGCCACATTCATCACCCGGTCTTGTTTTTGCTGACTGTACAGAACTTTTCCATTTTTGGCTGCATAATATAATCAATCTGATTTCTGTGTTCACCATCTAGTTCTGTCCATGTGTAGAATCTTCTCTTGTATTGTTGGAAGAGGGTTTTTTCTATGATCAGTGTGTTCTCTTGTCTAAACTCTATTAACCTTTGCACTGCTTGATTACATATTCCAAGGCCAAATTTACCTGTTACCCCAGGTGTTTCTTGACTTCCTACTTCTGCATTCCAGTCCCCTATAATGAAAAGGACATCTTTTTTGTGTTAGTTCTAAAAGGTCTTGTAGGTCTTCATAGAACCGTTCAACTTCAGCTTCTTCAGCATTACTGTTTGGGTTACTTGGATTACTGTAATATTGAATGGTTTGTCTTGGAAAAGAACAGAGATCATTCTGTGGTTTTTGAGATTGAATCCAAATACTGCATTTCAGAATCTTTTCTTGACCATGATTGCTACTCCATTTCTTCTAAGGGATTTGTGCCTGCAGTAGTAGATATAATGGTCATCTGAGTTAAATTCCAGATGTTCAAGCTGGTTTTAGAAAAGGCATAGGAACCAGATATCAAATGGCCAACATCAGCTGGATCACAAGAAATCTCCAGAAAAACATCTATTTCTGCTTTATTGACTATGCCAAAGGCTTTGACTGTGTGGATCACAATAAACTCTGGAAAGTTCTGAAAAAGATGGGGATACCAGACCATTGACCTGCCCCTTGAAAAACGTATATACAGGCCAGGAAGCAACAGTTAGTACTGGACATGGAACAACAGACTTGTTCCAAATAGGAAAAAGAGTATGTCAAGGCCGTATATTGTCACCCAGCTTGTTTAACTTATATGCAGAGTACATCATGAGAAACGCTGGGCTGGAGGAAGCACAAGCTGGAATCAAGATTGCTGGGAGAAATATCAAATACCTCAGATATGCAGATGACACCACCCTTATGGCAGAAAGTGAAGANAAGGAGTACATCAAGGCTGTATATTGTCACTCTGCTTATTTAACTTCTATGCAGAATACATCATGGGAAATGCTGGACTGGAAGAAGCACAAGCTGGAATCAAGATTGCTGGGAGAAATATCAAATACCTCAGATATGCAGATGACACCACCCTTATGGCAGAAAGTGAAGAAGAACTAAAAAGCTTCTTGATGAAAGTAAAAGAGGATAGTGAAAAAAATGGGCTTAAAGCTCAACATTCAGAAAACTAAGATCATGGCATCTGGTCCCATTACTTCATGGGAAATAGATGGGGAAACAGTGAAAACAGTGTCAGATTGTATTTTGGGGGGCTCCAAAATCACTACAGATGGTGATTGCAGCCATGAAATTAAAAGATGCTTACTCCTTGGAAGGAAAGTTATGAACAACCTAGATAGCTGGGAGGGATTAGGGGCAGAAGGAGAAGGGGACAACAGAGGATGAGATGGCTGGATGGCATCACTGACAAGATGGACGTGAGTCTGAGTGAACTCCGGGTGATGGACATGGAGCCTGGTGTCCTGCGATTCATGGGGCCACAAAAAGTCGGACACAACTGAGCGACTGAACTGAACTGAGAGAGCATATTCAAAATCAGAGACATTACTTTGCCAACAAAGTTCCATCTAGTCAAGGCTATGGTTTTTCCAGTGGTCATGTATGGATGAGAGAGTTGGAGTGAAGAAAGCTGACTGCTGAAGAACTGATGCTTTTGAACTGTGGTGTTGGAGAAGACTCTTGAGAGTCCCTTAGACTGCAACAAGATCCAACCAGTCCATTCTAAAGGAGATCAGTCCTGGGTGTTGTTTGGAAGCACTGATGCTAAAGCTGAAACTCCAATACTTTGGCCACCTCATGCGAAGAATTGACTCATTGGAAAAGACTGATGCTGGGAGGGATTGGGGGCAGGAGGAGAAGGGGACAACAGAGGATAAGATGGCTGGATGGCATCACCGACTCAATGGACCTGAGTTTGTGTGACCTCCAAGAGTTGGTGATGGGCATGGAAGCCTGGAAGTACAATTTTGGGGTCACAAATAGTCAGACACGACTGAGCAATTTAACTGAATTTAGCTTTGCATTTTTTGTAATGAAGGAAACCCCTGATCATGGTTTAATTTATCCATTCATTCAACAAATATTTATGAAATGCATACTAATCAGATTTGTTAGTACCATGAACATAAGGTGAATCTACAGTGAAAAATACCTATGATGTTATGCGTTATATGTCTGACTCTTTGCGACCCCATGGACTGTATCCTCCCAAGATTCTCTGTCCATGGGATTCTCTAGGCAAGAATACTAGAGTGGGTTACCATTTCCTTCTCCAGGGGAATCTTCCCAACACAGGGATCAAACCCAGGTCTCCCGCATTGGAGGCAGACGCTTTAACCTCTGAGCCACCAGGGAAGATCTATATATTGTAGAGTTAGAGTGAAATAAAGCAAACCAATAAGCATTGTAATATTTTTGTATCAGTCAGAATAAGACTGGCTATTTTAACTGTATCATATGAATTTCAAACGCAAGTGGCTTAAGGTGACAAAAGTTTTTTTTTTTTCTTCTTCTTCTCCCTACCCATAGCTACTAACAAGCCCATCTTCTTGACTAAGATTTAGTCAGGCTCCTCAAAGTCCTCTAGGCTTCAGGTTTATTTGTCCTTGTTGGACTTGTAGTACTCAATTGTAGAAAGAATCTTGTTACATCCATTTAGAGAAAACCCAGCTATAGATATCTTATAACCCTCAATAGATATCTGATCAAATTATTCATTGCTTATCACCTCTGATGTGATATCATCTTGGCCTGTCTTCAATAATCCTGTCTTAGCCAGGATCCCCTTTTCCTTGAGGCTTGCTCTTGTAATTTTCCATCTGCTGACTCCTACCCTTCTCATAATAAACCCCCAGTTTCCCTTGTTCTTTTGGAGTTGAGCCTAGTCTCTCTCCATATTTGTTGTTGTTGTTCAGTTGGTAAGTCATGTTCAACTCTTTGAAACCCCATGGACTGTATCATGCTAGTCTCCTATGTCCTCCTCTCTCTCCTGGAGTTCGCTCAAATTCATATTCATTGAGTCTGTGGTGCTCTTTATCCATCTCATCCTCTCCTACCCCGTGCATCTCCTTTTGCCTTCAGTCCTTCCCAGCATCAGGTATTTTGCCATTGAGTCAGCTCTTCGCATCAAGTGGCCAAAGTATTGGAGTCCTGGGGTCCTGCCCTTGTTGGATCTAGGGTATCTGAAGTGTGACAGCATTGGCGAATGATTTAGAGAGAGATAAAGAAAGAATGTTGCAGGTAAGAAAATAGAGGAGATAAATAGGCTGATATTCCTTGGTTTACACAGAAAGCCAATAAAGTCTCAAGACAAGGGATTTGCTCTGTTTACATAGGCTGCAGTTACCCTCCTGGTCTCCCAAGGGAGTGAAGACATAGAGTGCCTTCCCGTTCAGGTCTTAGAAGCCAAGGCAGGAAAGTGAACACAGAGAGCCTCTATGCTCCAAAGAGTCAGCCTGAAAAAGAGAGTAAGAGAGAGAAAGAAAGAAGGAAAGAAAGAAATACAGACACGGGGGAACCAGGGCTTTTGTGGAACTGATCCTGGTCCATCACTTTATTTTTCAGAGAAGCTTTTATACCTTGACTTGTACATATAGGGAAATGAAAGATGAAAATTCATACAGAGTCACCCCAAACATTACATCTATTTTGTCTTTATTGAAATCAGGACTTTTTCTGCATACTTTTCCCATAAACAATGTTGTGTACATTATCTTCTGGGCTTAGAGCCCTGTGGACATTTTATGACCCTCTTTTGATAAAGACTGTTCAACCAGAAAACTTATTTTCCCTTGAAATGTTTTTTCTTTATGTTTCTAATCTATCCCAGCCTCAGAAAGTATTAAACAGAGTTACATTTCTCACGGAGCAAAGGTGCAGTGAGTTACAACAAAGAAAGAACCAAGTAGCTCTGAGTTCTGATGTGGTTAATACCAAGGCTACACTTGTTTTTTTTTTTTTTTTTTTACATTCTAACTATGTTAACTAATGCACTCCCAGGTGCACAGTGGATAAGAGATATGGGAATTTATCAGCAAGCATTGGCTGAACAATGAAATCCTACAGCACCACTATTCTAATAGCTTTTAACTCTTTGAAAGGCTCTATATTTTTAGGCTTCCCATGCTTCTCACAGTTGGGAGGTTGTGAATAATCACATGCATAGCTGCAAGAGTCTGGATAAACCTGCCAAACAAGCTAGAATGCTAACAGCAGGGTTTGATTTGAAATATTTCTTTCATGTCCAGGAGACTTATTAGCTAGAGCCTTAAGTTGATTTTCTCAGAGAAAGGTGGTCAGGGATAGCCCCCTGTTAATGTCAGAAGAGTTGGTGAAAGGCACAAAATAGTAAGACAGACAGATTCTGGTTTTGGTGTAGATGCTCCAGCAGGTCTAGGGAGTCCCTCGAGTCCTGAAGTCTTGCTTATCAGGTCTCTTCCACATAAACTTGTCATGGGTGGAATCTCCTGTAGTGGCTCCCAGCATTGGAGCTTCAGCATCAGTACTTCAAATGAATCTTCAGTGTTGATTTCCTTTAGGATTGTCTGATTTGACATCAGTCCTAGGGACCCTTAGGTATCTTTTCTAGCACCACAATTTCAGCCTCAGTTCTTATGGTGCTCAGCCTTCTTTGGACTTCCTGGATAGCGGAGTTGGTAAAGAATCTGCCTGCAATGCAGGAGACCCTGTTCGATTCCTGATCAGGAAGATCTGCTGGAGAAGGGAAAGACTACCTCCTCCAGTGTTCTTGGGCTTCCCATGAGACTCAGCTGGTAAAGAATTCACCTGTGATGGGAGACCTGGGTTTGATACCTGTGTTTGAAAGGTCCTCTGGAGAAGGGAAATGCTACCAACTCCAATATTCTGGCCTGGAGAATTCCATGGACAGTATGGTACATAGGGTCACAAAGAGTCAGACACGATCGAAAGACTTTCACTTCACTTCACTTCAGTCTTCTTTACAATCCAACTCTCATATACATACATGAACTGGAAAAACCGTAGCTTTGACTAGATGGACCTTTGGCAGCAGAGTAAGGTCTCTGCTTTTTAATATGCTGTCAATGTTGGTCATAGCTTTTCTTCCTAGAAGCAAGTATATTTTAATTTCATGGCTGAAGTCACCATTATAGTGATTTGGAGCCCAAAAACATGAAATCTGTCACTTATTCCATTTGTTCCTTTTCTATTTGTCATGAAATGATAGGACCAGATGCCATGATCTTAGTTTATGAATATTGTTTCACTCTTTTTTTTTTCATCTTCATCAGTAGGCTGTTTATTTCCTCTTGACTTTTTGCCACTAGAGTGGTATCACCTGCAGCAGTCTTGATTCCAGCTCATGAATTATCCAGCCCAGGATTTCAAATTATTTACTCTGCATATAAGTTAAACAAGCAAAATGACAATACACAGCCTTGTTGTACTCCTTTCCTAATTTTGAACCAGTCTGTTCCATGTGCAGTTCTAAATATTGCTTCTTGACTTGGATACACGTTTCTCAGCAGACAGATAAGGTGGTCAGATATTCTCATCTTTTTAATAATTTTCCACAGTTTGTTGTGATCCACATAGTCAAAGGCTTTAGTGTAATCAGTGAGAACAATCTTTAAGATTTAATGCATACTACCATGGAAAAGAAGCTCATTTGAAAAAATTACTTATTTTATTATTCTGAGAATATAATATTTTCAATTAGGCAAAACCATGAATCATGAAAAAGCAAGGGAGTTCCAGAAAAGCATCTATTTCTGCTTTATTGATGATGCCAAAGCCTTTGACTGTGTGGATCACAATAAACTGTGGAAAATTCTGAAAGAGATGGGAATACCATACCACTTGACCTGCCGCTTGAGAAACCTATATGTAGGTCAGGAAGCAACATTTAGAACTGGACATGGAACAACAGACTGGTTCCAAATAGGAAAAGGAGTACGTCAAGGCTGTATATTGTCATCCTGCTTATTTAACTTATATGCAGAGTATGTGATGAGAAACGCTGGGCTGGAAGAAGCACAAGCTGGAGTCAAGATTTCTGGGAGAAATATCAAATACCTCAGATACACAGATGACCACCCTTATGGCAGAAAGTGAAGAGTAACTCAAAAGCCTCTTGATGAAAGTGAAAGAGGAGAGCGAAAAAGTTGGCTTAAAGCTCAACATTCAGAAAACGAAGGTCATATCATCTCGTCCCATCACTTCATGGGAAATAGATGGGGAAACATTGGAAACAGTGGCAGACTTTATATTTCTGGGCTCCAAAATCACTGCAGATGGCTACTGCAGCCATGAAATTAAAAGACGCTTACTCCTTGCTAGGAAAGTTATGACCAACCTAGATAGCATGTTCAATAGAAGAGACATTACTTTGCCAACAAAGGTCCGTCTAGTCAACGCTATGGTTTTTCCAGTGGTCATGTATGGATGCGAGAGTTGGACTGTGAAGAAAGCTGAGTGCTGAAGAATTGCTGCTTTTGAACTGTGGTGTTAGAGAAGACTCTTGAGAGTCCCTTGGACTGCAAGGAGATCCAACAAGTCCATTCTAAAGGAGATCAGTCCTGGATGTTCATTGGAAGGATTGATGCTAAAGCTGAAACTCCAGTACTTTGGCCACCACATGGAAGAGTTGACTCATTGGAAAAGACCCTGATTTTGGGAGGGATTGGGGGCATGAGGAGAAGGGGATGACAGAGGATGAGATTGCTGGATGGCATCACTGACTTGATGGACCTGAGTTTTAGTGACCTCCCGGAGTTGGTGATGGGCGGGGAAGCCTGACATGCTACAATTCATGGAGTCTCAAAGAATTGGACAGTACTGAGTGACTGAACTGAACTGATGGATACAGTAGAAAAATCAGTGCTTGTGGGGAGAGAGATAATTTTAAGTTATTGAAACTATGTTATATGAATCTGTAATGGTGGATACATGCCATTATACGTTTGTTAAAACAGGTAGAATGTAAAATACCAAGTGTGAATCAGTGATATAATCTGTGAAATTTATTTATGATAGTGGTACATCAATACTGGTTCATCCCATGTAGATTTTTAAATGTAGGTTCATCAGTTGTAATACATTGCTTTTTCAGTTCAGTTCAGTTACTCAATCGTGTCTGATTCTTTGTGACCCCATGAATCGCAGCACGCCAGGCCTCCCTGTCTATCATCATCTGCCAGAGTTCACTCAAACTCACGTCCGTCGAGTCAATGATGCCATCCAGCCATCTCATCCTCTGTCGTCCCCTTCTCCCCCTGTCCCCAATCCCTGCCAGCATCCGAGTCTTTTCCAAAGAGTCAACTTGTCACATGAGGTGCCAAAAGTATTGGAGTTTCAGCTTTAGCATCAGTCCTTCCAATGAACATCCAGGGCTGATCTTCTTTAGAATGGACTGGTTGTACGTCCTTGCAGTCCAAGGGACTCTCAAGAGTCTTCTCTAACACCACAGTTCAAAAGCAGCAATTCTTCAGCACTCAGCTTTCTTCACAGTTCAACTCTCACATCCATACATAACCACTGGAAAAACTATAGCCTTGACTCGATGGACTTTTGTTGGCAAAGTCTCTGCTTTTGAATATGTTATCTTGGTTGGTCATAACTTTTCTCCCAAGGAGTAAGCGTCTTTTAATTTTATGGCTGCACTCACCATCTGCAGTGATTTTGGAGCCCCCCCCAAAATAAAGTCTGATACTGTTTCCACTGTTTCCCCCTCTAGTTCTCATGAAATGATCGGACCAGATGCCATGATCTTCGTTTTCTGAATGTTGAGCTTTAGGCCAACTTTTTCACTCTCCTCACTTTCATCAAGAGGCTCTTTAGTTCCTCTTCACTTTCTGCCATAAGGGTGGTGTCATCTGCATATCTGAGGTTATTGATATTTCTCCTGGCAATCTTGAGTTCAGCTTGTACATCTTCCAGCCCAGCATTTCTCATGATGCACTCTGCATATAAGTTAAATAAGCTGGATGATAATATACAGCCTTGACGTATCCTATTTGGAACCAGTCTGTTGTTCCATGTCCAGTTCTAACTGTTTCTTCCTGACCTGCATACAGGTTTCAAGAGGCAGATCAGGTGGTCTTGTATGTCCATCTCTTTCAGAATTTTACACAGTTTATTTTCTGACTATATACCTTTATAATAGTTATATATACAAATGTACAACTCTGTGAACTTTAATTAACTGGTCTCTTCTTTTTTCTGTTATCTACTGCCATGTCACTTGGTGCTGTTGCTTGTGTTGCAATGATGGCATGTGTTCTTATTTTCTTGAAAAAAGAAAAGTGATCATTTCTTCTTCTTCACTGTCTGAGCACTGTATGGCATGTCTTGGGTTCCAATATTAGAGACTTCTACTCCTGTGTCCATTTTTATGCTCTCATGGAGTATAGCTTCATCACTGCCACCTTCATCCTCATCTTCCTCCTCAGAGTCTTCAAGATCACCACAATAGTCTTCTATACCCTATCCAATTTGGGCAGTTCCAGGAGTTCACAGCACAGAGTTGTAACACCATTCTTGAAGGGAATGTTGATATTGAGACTGTCTGTATATGTGTGAGAGCAGGGGTTATGTGGAAAATCTCTGTACCTTCTGCTCATTTTGCTATGAATCTAAAATTTCCCTTATACAGTTATCTTAAAAACAATTCACATAATTTACAATATAAACAGGATGAATGAGAAAAATGCATCATCATAATAATGGATACATATATACACATTCTTAATAAAACAGAACCAGTACAAGGTAAAATATTTTCCACATGCTTGATATATTAGATATCTTCCTCAATCTTATTAGGCTCCTTTACAAGAAGTGTACAATCAGTAAAATACTTAATGATTAAATTCTGAATTTTACAAATCTTCCGTCTTAAAAATGGCAAAGATTACTGCTTTTATGACTTTTATTTAACTTACACTGAAAATACCAGTCATTGGGATAGGGGGCAGATGAAACAAATTTAAGAAATTAAAAGCATGCTTTCTGAAAGAGAAAAGTAAAATTTCCCATATTCATGGATGACACGTTTATTTTAGAAATATCTAAGGAAATAAAAAAAATGGTTACTACAATTAATATATGAATTTAGAAATTTTACAGTGTTCAAGATCAGTAGAGTAATTAAATTGTATTTCTATATAACAGAAACAAATAGTTAGAAAGTATATATTTAGAAACTACAATTTAAACTAGCACAAAAACATGAAATAGGAAAAATGTTAACAAAAAATTAGCTAATCTATAAAACGTGTAGAGAAATAATCATGTCTTAATATGGGAATTAAAAGGTAAATATATTATGCTTTTGGATTAGAAGATTTAATATTGTTAAGATTTCAGTTTCTTCGGCCTTTAAAATAATCCCACCATAATTTTTATAGCTATTACAAAGATGATTCTGAAAGGTAAGTGACTCAAAATATTCAAAATAATATTGAAAGTGAACAAAGTTGGAGCGCTTATACTAAGATTTCAAAACTCTCTATGAATGAGGTAATCATGTTAATTGTTATTGTTATTGGCCTAAGTAAAAAAAAGAAAGAAAGAAAGAAAATGTAGAAATATATCCTCATTTTTATAGAAAATCATTGTTGATAAATTTCCACATATAATATGTGAAGCCTTTTTAAAGCAAATAATTATGGAAATTCTTGATATCTATTTAGAAAAAATCTAAATAAGCAGCCTTTTTCTCACACTGTACATGAAAATTAATTCAATGTTGAAATTTAGATATAGAAAAACTAAAACTATTAATCTTGCAAAGTAAAATATAGAATGTCTTTATGAACTTGGGCAGGCAAATATTTGTGTATGCTTCAAATTAAATACAAATCATAAAATAAAATATTGATTCATTGGACTTCATTAAAATCAAAACTTTCTCTTCTTTGAAAACACTATTAAGAAATTGAAAGATATGACACAGTTTAGCCAATATGTTCCCAATGTAGATCTGTGAAGAAAGAGACTTGTATCTAGACTACATAAGAAATGAATAACTCTAGGAGTTAAGAAAAAAGAAGTGAAAGCTTTTTTTAAATTTTTTTAAGAAGTGGGAAGAATTTTGAACACACATATATATATATGTCCAATAATCACACAACAAAATGTTTACATAAATATTCCTCAAGGAACTTCAAACTAGAACTACAGTGAGTACTATTATACACAGGAAAATGAAGTTTTAAGTGTGGAAATAATACAATGTGTCTGGAAATCTCATTCAGCACAATTGAGTATTTAAAATACTACCATTTTTGGGAAAAAATGTCAGTTATTTATGAAGTTAAACATATACTCATCATACTAATACAGTGTAATTTGTAATTTTGTTTATAATAAATATTTATTAAATAAAATATATGCAAATTTTAAGTAAACATATATTGTAACACAGAGTTTCTGCTCTCATTTGCTAAAAATTTAAATGACCATTCCATTCTTTCTGAAACCTACTAATTTAAAAATGTGTGTAAACAACTACTGGCATTCTCAAATTCAATTTCTGAAATACATATTGTACATCATTTAATAAACTAAATCTCTGTTCTATATATCTTTCTATTATAAAGCAGAAAACACCAGTAGAAATATACACTAAAACAAATGAACTAACGTGTTGCATATTAGAATTTCAACTCAGATCAAAATTAAATGCCTAATTCAATTAAGTAACATTGCACAGACAAAGATGTAACAAATTTTTAAGAGGCCAAGTAATTTGCATTTTTATGTACATGTTCTATAACATCATTCTACAGAGTAAAATTAAATGAAATATGGACACAGTCATTTAGCCATTAATCTTATTAATTAAAAATGTGATATTTTAAAGAATTGTCTAAATATGTTTATAGGTTAGGAACCCCTCAAGCTGGTATGACAGTCAACTGAAGGCATACAAATTATCACAAACATTTCTTTTTTTCCTTGTTTTACAAAATTATTTTGTTATGATTTTATTTAGTGTTCAATATTGAGATTTTATTACAGTAAAAATAATTTATTCTCTGTGAAATTCAAACTTTGTTTTAGAAATCAATAAATGCTAAGCAAATGCAGTATCTTAAACCACCCACCTCCTTGAAAGTGGAGCAGGGTCAGAATCCAGAATGTATAAGACTTCACTTTTTCTAGTTTTGTATTTCAGTTATCTTTCTCTATTATTATGGCTGTGTGCCCTTTCGAGAGCACTGATATAGCTAGTGACACAAGCTGACTCATTATTATAGATGAGTCAGCATGTCCATTTTTTTGCTCTTTTTCTTGTCGTGTCCAATCTCTAGTTAGGGATAAGGTGCCATAAAAAAGATCTTCACACTTAATGTCACCTCCAGTAGGATAATCCATTTATCTCTTCCCTAGGCTGTCTTGTCCTCAGTCTTCCAGACCTCAGATCAGCCTAGCATGTACCACTGACCATGACTCAGTATATATATTCAGTTTAGGTCATTTCCCTCTTAGAAAGTAAATGACCAGATTAATGTCTAAGGCTCTGATAACAGAGAGGATTTCCTTTCATAATAACCTTTCATGGCAGTCCCTAAGTGGAGTTGTATTTCAGCAACAGTTTATTCTCACCTTTCCAACCTACATTCCCAGGCCACACATAAATAAACTAATCCTAGGATACTTCCTCTTCTGTCAGTAATTTAAAATAAACCATTCAAGAGACCAGAGGTGTGAGCTGGGCTTGTAGTATGAGTGCTATATTGGTAAGTTACACAGGGTTTCATGCCACCTGCTTATGCATTTTACTTGTGTGAGACAGTAACTAAGATGTGCATGATTTATTTGCAGATTGTTGGTAAGATAACTATGTGCATGACTAGGGAGTAATGTAAAGAATGTGAAGAAGAAAAAAAAGTGGGCAAGAATATCGTTCCAAATAAAGTCTATCCATGGCTAAATAAATTGAGTGTGGTGGCCACGGATATTTGTGAGCCATTATTGTGGTGATACATTAATTTTGTGGTGAACAGATTGATTCCAGTTGAGGAAAATTCTACGGAGACGTCACATCTGTGAGCTCCTAGCTGCAACAGCAATGATATTGACTGGGAAATGGGTACATAGGCTTGACTAAAGGAACCACGGTGCACACTATGGTTTTATCTATAAAATGTAAATTTCTGCCTCGTATCTCTTCTCTGAGGTCATACATTCAGGTAACTGCCTGACATATATTTATAAATCTATCAGTGGCACTTCGAACCTACTGTTTCCAATAATAGCTCTTCATTTCTCTTGATACATGATTTTCTGTTGTTGGTAAAAGGTACCTATAACTACTAAGTTGATCAAAATAGAAATTTTGAAGCCATCTTTTATATCTTCTTCTATAAATAGCCATATCCAATCTGATTTTGTAACAGATGCTGTTACTTCCCTGTCCATATTTCCAGAGATTTTATTATTATTATTTATGCTTTTGGCTATTGCAAGTGCCTATAACCTGTTCCCCAGGGAACAGGTTCACTTTCTCTGATACACTCAAACCGCATGTTTGGCAGGCTAGCAGTACTAGAAAGTGAATTATTTAGAAGCAACTTTCAGATAATGATGGGTAGGATTTAGAAGATTAATTCTCCAGTATCATTTATCATTTCATAAGATACTGATGCAGAATTCTCTACACTGTTTGTAGGAAATCCAGCAGCAATGGACTCTAGGTGACCACAGCAAAGTTTTTTTTTTTTTTTTAATAAGACATCTGAAATGGTTTCCATTCTTCTCTCATTTCATCCTGTACCTCAATGTTTCTCTGAGTCACATCAAAAGAAGTTCTTACACTTAAGTGTTTGTCTAAGAATCTACTTCAGATAAAACTTAACTAGTAAATGCACAAGTTTTAACAATGTTATTCCTTTAGCATTTGTTTGTTGTTGTTGTTGTTTTGTAATCTGTACTTTTATTTACATGGCCATACCATAAATACAGTGTCCTATCATTTCTCAGCTTTGACCAACATTGCAAAAACTTCCAAACTTCTTTTAAGAATCCATTTGCACTTCTTTAAACCATTTTCCATACAAGAAACCCTTATACTTCCAAAAAGCCAACCTGATAGTATATCAGAACTACTTAATGGATTATATCGCTTTATGATTAAAAGTCAACATATTTTACATATGTACAGTTTATGGGATAGACTGTGTTACCCATCAGAATCCATTCTCAAACACTTCCTAGCACATTCCTGAACTGCAGGGAATCGAAACATTACATTTCCTGGGTTAATTAACATCGTGGACTTAATATAGGAATTACATTCAGTCACTGAGGCATGCTTCTATGAAAGAGAGAGGGAATTTTAAGGTAAAATAGTTTAACACAGCATGATGCTGTGATGTTGACAAATTCTGAGAGACTTCAGTGTTTGTGATTATCAGTGTGGCATTTCATGTCTAGATATTATGTTTCACTGAGGCAACAGTACTAGTGTCAAAGGCAGCATAACTTTCCGGACTTTGGGATACTGCTATGAAGATGAGCTGCATTGTCATGTGGCAACATGTCTGACTCATATTTCTCCAGAAATCCCAAGAAATTTTAAAGCTCCTAATATCCTGTATCAACTCCCTTTATGCTTGAAATATATAGGATGATTTCAGTTCCAAGTGCTAACACTTGATGATAAAATAACCTGCCAGTTAGTTGATTTGCATCTACTTCCCCAGCTACAGCATCCGCAGATCTCTTTATTTTCTGCATTTCAGTCATCCTAGTTTCTTCATTATTGTATTTTTGTATTAGAGTGTTGTGCCCCCTCCAACTGAAGTGTTATTTCTTGCTTGGAAATGCACATCTTTCCAATACCTTTTCAAAAACGCCTCTTCTTTACAATCAGAGCTGAAAAATCACTTATTTAGGAAAGCCTCCCTAAGGCCTTACTTACTTATTTACCAAATGATCTCTTAAAACAAAATTTGCATAGAGATTTGCATTTGAAATTTTTCATGTGTAATCATTTGAATATTATATAACTCACCAAAAAGGTACTGTGTTTCACAAGCCAAGACTGACTTTGCTTACACTATATTCTAAACGCTAGACCATTGCCTGACCAGTGATAGAAATTCAGTAATTTTTGGTACATGTTATTTGAGGTGTTTAGAAGAGTGAGGAGGTTTAATGAAGTGATACTTCTACTTAGGAAGTTAAGCATGAGATCCAAACTTCAAATTGGCATTTTAACTCTGTATAGGAAGAACACCTGTGCCATTATGACAGGAAACAAAATGGGAAGAACAATGTCAATATTTATAGAGGATGTATAAGAAATTAAGAGATATATATTTTCTCCCTGACAAAAGATACTAAGGAATCTGTTTATAGTGATTGGAGTTGTAATTAGGAGTTGATTCAAATAGAGAGGAACATATTGGAAATTCTACTTAGCTAATGGGAAAGGATGTTGACTAAGTAAATGAAAGACCTGGAAACAGTTTTAAAGACACATTTCAGAATCAGGAGAAAGTATTTTAAAATCATCAGTCTGGACAGTTGAATAAATATATAATTGATCATTTCAGTGAATGGAAACAATTTACTTGATCCAGAATCTAAGTGTCATAGTATGCTGTACTAGAATAAAAAGACAACAGTAGGGGCAGTGTTGAGAGTATTGAGAAAAACAAGAGTGCTGGTGTAGAAAGAGAAGAGAAAGGGTAGGGCTCTTTTATATGGTATAAATTAAAGAATTAAAAAAAATGCTAACATTTATGAGGTCATAAAACATGTACATTGGAAATAACAGAGGTTTGGAGACGTGAATATATTATTAGAATATGAAAAGTTTGACTTAAAATTCCAGAGTTTCTGAAACACTGGGAAAGATAGTCTAATAAGTGGTGTTTGGAAAAACTGGACAACCATATGCATGAAAAATAGTGAAACTGGCTCAATGTATTACACAATACACAAAAACAGTAAAATGGATTGAAGACTTGCACCTAATACAAAAAACCATAAAACTCCTAATAGATAACATAAGCATTAAGCTCTTTGACACTGGTCTTGGCTATATATATATATATATATATATATATATATATACACACACACACACACACATACACACATACATATACATTTATATATGTGCAAATATACATATTTAAGTTGACACCAAAGGTTAAGGAAACAAAAATATACTAAGTGGTACTACATTAAACTTAAAAGCTTCTGCACAGGAAAGAAAACTGTCAACAAAATGAGAAGGTAACCTACCTAAAAGAATATAATATTTGCAAATTATATATCAGATGTATCTGATAAGGGATTAATATCCAAAATATATAAAGAATTCATACAACTCAATAGTGAAGAACAACAAACAATCTGATTTAAAAATTGTAGAGGATCTGAATAGGCTTCTTTTTTAAAGAAGATGTAAATATGCCCAACAGGTACATGGTAAGGTGCTCAACATCACTAATCATTAGGTAAATGCAAATTAAAACCACAGTGAGGGAATATCCTGATTGTCCAGTGGTTAAGACTCCATGCTTACTCTGTAAGGGCTTGTATTCCATCAGGAAACTAAGATCCCGCAAGTTGTATGGCTCAACAAAAAGAAAACAAACAACAGATTTTAAAGAAACCCACAATGAGATATCACATCACATCAGCTAGAATGGTTATCAAAAAGACTTCTGGCGGGAAAGTAAGCTGGTCCAGCTACTATAGAAAATAGTATGGAAGGTCCTACACACTGAAGAAACCAGAATTGAAGGAGACACGTGTAACTCAATGTTCATAGCAGCATGGACATGGAAGCAATCTAGATGTCCATCTGTAGATGAATCAAGCAGGAAAGAAAAACACGAATACAGTATATTAACACATATATATAGAATTTAGAAAGATGGAAATGATAACCCTGTATGCGAGATAGCAAAAGAGACACAAATGTAAAGAACAGACTTTTGGACTCTGTGGGAGAGGGAGAGGGTGGGATGATTTGGGAGAATGGCACTGAAACATGTATACTATCATGTAAGAAACGGAAAGCTAGTCTAGGTTTGATACAGGATACAAGAAGCTTGGGTCTGGTGCACTGGGATGACCCAGAGAGATGATATGGGGAGAGTGGTGGAAGGGGAAGACAGGGTTGAGAATACATGTACCCCTGTGGTGGATTCATGTCAATGTAGGACAAAACCAATACAGCATTGTAAAGTAAAAAATTAAATTTAATTTTAAAAAATCTAAAAAAAAAGGAAAGAAAGAAAGCTGTGGTACATATACACAATGGAGTATTACTCAGCCATTAGTTCAATTCAGTCGCTCAGTCTGTCCAACTCTTTGCAACTCCATGAACTGCAGCACACCAGGCCTCCCTGTCCATCACCATCTCCAGGAGTTCACTCAGACTCACGCTCATCAAGTCAGTGATGCCATCCAGCCATCTCATCCTCGGTCGTCCCCCTCTCCTCCTGCCCCCAATCCCTCCCAGCATCAGAGTCTTTTCCAATGGGTCAACTCTTCACATGAGGTGACCAAAGTACTGGAGCTTCAGCTTTAGTATCATTCCTTCCGGAGAACATCCAGGGCCGATCTCCTTCAGAATGGACTGGCTCGATCTCCTTGCAGTCCAAGGGACTCTCGAGTCTTCTCCAACACCACACTTCAAAAGCATTGATTCTTTGGTGCTCAGCCTTCTTCACAGTCCAACTCTCACATCCATACATGACTACTGGAAAAACCATAGCCTTGACTAGACAGACCTTAGTTGGCAAAGTAATGTCTCTCCTTTGAATATGCTATTTAGGTTGGTCATAACTTTCCTTCCAAGGAGTAAGAGTCTTTTGATTTCATGGCTACAGTCACCATCTGCAGTGATTGGTGCACAGAAAAATAAAGTCTGNACATGACTACTGGAAAAACCATAGCCTTGACTAGACAGACCTTAGTTGGCAAAGTAATGTCTCTCCTTTGAATATGCTATTTAGGTTGGTCATAACTTTCCTTCCAAGGAGTAAGAGTCTTTTGATTTCATGGCTACAGTCACCATCTGCAGTGATTGGTGCACAGAAAAATAAAGTCTGACATTGGTTCCACTGTTTCCCCATCTATTATCCATGAAGTGATGGGACTGGATGTCATGATCTTCGTTTTCCGAATGTTGAGCCTTAAGCCAACTTTTTCA